>JADRCH010000174.1:830979-877832 GCA_019843965.1 Rhynchomys soricoides
GCCATGGCCAATGCCCCATCAGCACACTCATAGTAACTTATTTTTTATAGCTATGTACTAGTTGTTAGAATGGCTACATTATTTATTCAGCTAGTCTACTTCTGACATTCTGGTTTTCTCTGGGTATTTTGTTTCTTTTTTGTTGGCTGGATTTTTTCTACTTCCAACAATGCTGCAATAAACCTTGTACACTGAAGCTTCTGGTTTTTGGTTTTTTGTTTTTTTTTTTAAATGTGTGTGTGTGTGTGTGTGTGTGTGTGCGCATGTGTAATAAATATAGATTTGAACACATTTGATACAGCGTTATTGTGGAAATCCAAAGACAACTTATGGGAATCAGTTCTCTCCAATCATGTTTGTCCCAGGGATGGAACTCAGGTTGTTAAACTTTGTAGCAAGCACTGTTCCCTGTTTAAACCATCCCACCGGCCCAGTGTCTCTATCCAGGTAGCAGGGTCTCTATCCAGACTTGCCTCCCAACTCCTTATGGAGCTAGAGACACCTTAACCTTTTGATCTTCCTGCCTCCGCCTTCTAAGAACAGCTATGTGCTGCCACACCTTCCGTGTGCTGCTGGGGATGCAGTCTAGTGCCGTGTGTGTGTGTGTGTGTGTGTGTGTGTGTGTGTGTGTGAGAGAGAGAGAGAGAGAGAGAGAGAGAGAAGAGCTCTACCAACTGAGCCGGACCGTCAGCCTAGATGTCGGTGTTTATCAGGGAAGATGCCTTTAAGATGATAACGGAGAAAACAGTCAGGTGCTGAGGGGGTGTGCCCAGGCGGCTAGGCCGCAGCCAAGAGGTGAACGGGGTAGAGGGTGGGGATCAGAATACATGGAAGCTTCTGGAAAGATGATTTTTGTTCTGCAATGTGGGAAGCCATTGGAGAGTCTGGGGAAGGATGCCTCTTTTGCTTGCTTTTCAAAGTCTCATTCATGGCCAAGGAAAACAACTATTCAGATGGCAGCATTGGTAGGGAGCGGGGCCCAGGCAGTAACAGATGAGACGAGCGATTAGGATCTGGATATAGCTCATGGGACCAACATCTATAGTTTCCTATCTGCCTTCGTTCTGCCACAGACCTGGGAAGATGCCATTGTTCTCTGGATGACCCCATGCCTTGGCTCGAACCCTTCCCTGGGTGAATACTCAGCAACTAATTATGGCTGCAGTGATACTGGGTGTTCAGTGAAGGAGAGATGTTTGTTGTTTGAACCAAGCTCCAAAACAACTTAGGGTTTTTGTTTTGGTTTGGTTTATTTGGTTTTGTTTTGTTTGTTTTTATTTTGTTTTGTTTTGCTTTTAAGACTGGGTTTCTTTAACAACAGTAAATTTTAGCTAAAGACAGACAGAGTGAATTCCCAGGGAAGCACCCAAAGCCATGAAAACTTGAGGAAGATTTGTCTTTTAAGATTTGTTTTTATTTTATGTGTATGAGTGCTTGTGTATATGGACGTATACTGTGTGTGTGCCTGGTGCCCATAGGTGGGTCTTTGAGTCCAGCTTGGTCTACAGAGCAAGTCCCAGGACAGCCAGAGCTACCCAGAGAATCCCTGTCTCAAAACAAAAACGTGTGCCTGTGAACCACAGTGCCCAGTAAGGCCATGTGGAACGGCTTTGGAGCTGGAATTGTAGGTGACTGAGTCACCCCACACAGGAGCTGAGAAATGAACGCAGGACCTCTACAAGAGCAGTACCTGCTCTTAACCATTAAGCCATTTCTGCAGCCTGCTTCACTCTCTCCAAGCCTTTTTGTTTGGTTGGTTTTTTGTTTTTGTTTTCTTGAGACAACCTTTTTTGTTTTTGTTTTTGTTTTGTTTGTTTATTTGTTTTGAGACAGGGTTTCTCTTTGTAGCTTGGCTGTCCTGGAACTCACTCTGTAGACCAGACTGGCCTTGAACTCAGAGATCTGCCTCTGCTTCCTATCACCACCACCACCGCCGCCACTGGTTGCCCAGCCCTTTTTAGGAGACAAGATCTCACTATGTAGCCATGGCTGGCTAGAGCTTGCTGTCTAAACTCCCCATCCCTTTCATATAGAGGAGCATTGAAAACGTATCCCTGAGCCGGGCAGTGGTGGCGCACACCTTTAATCCCAGCACTTGGGAGGCAGAGGCAGGCGGATTTCTGAGTTCAAGGCCAGCCTGGTCTACAGAGGGAGTTCCAGGACAGCCAGGGCTACACAGAGAAACCCTGTCTCAACAAACAAAACAAACAAACAAACAAACAAACAAAAAAGAAAACGTATCCCTGAGCTGGGCATGGTGGCACGCACTGTTAATCTAAGCACTTGGGAGGCAGAGGCAAGCAGATCTCTTAAGAGATCTGTTCGAGGCCAGCCTGGTCTTACAAAGTTCCAGGACAGCTAGGGCTACACAGAGAAACTTTGTCTCAAAAAAAAAAAAAATCCCTGGTTCCTCTGCCCAGAAAGTCTCTCCAATGAGAGTGACTGCCCTTACTTTTCATGGTGTCCATGATGTGTCGTTGCTGGAAGTTTGTCAGTTTGGACTCCTTCATCATCACTACAAAAAGAAAGCCGTGTCTGAGTTCCGGAGCTTCAGCAGACACCCTCACCTCATCATGCCCCACCCCTGCCTCACCCCTGCCTCACCACACCCCACCACTCCCTCACCACACCTCACCCCTGCCTCACCTAACCCCAGCAGACACACTCATCTCACCCCTGCCTCATCCCTGCCACGCCCCACTGTAGCACTGTCTCCTCCCTTCTGCTGAGCTCCCCTACTCCTCTACCTATTGCATCTTCTCTAGAGTGAATGTCATTTAAGGTTTTTTTCCTTTTCTTGTACTTATTTATTCATTCATTTATCTAGCTATCTATTTATTGGTTTATTTATAGAAATGGTCTCACCATGTAGCCTGGCTGTTCTGAAATTTGGTATGTACATTAGGCAGGCCTCAAACTCACAAAGATCCACCTACACCTTTCTCCAGAGTGCTAGAATCAAAGACATGAGCCATTATATGCAGCTTTTTTTCTTAGAGAGAGAGAGAGAGAGAGAGCACGAGCGAGCGCCTGTGCATGATTGTACCTATGTGTGTGTGAATGCCTGTGGAGGCCAGAAAAAGGCATTGAGTCACAGGAAGCTAGAGTTACAGATTGTTTTGACCCACCTGACGTGGTTGTAGGGAATTGATCTTGGGTCCTTGAGAATAGCAGTAAGTGCTCTTAATCTCTGAGCCATCTCTCCGGTCCTTATTTTATTTTAAGGATAGGTTCTTACTATATTATCCAGGTTATCTTTTCTTGGGCTCAGGCAATCCTCCCAAGGAGTAAGTTTGCATAAGCATTATATCTGACTAAGACACACACACACTTTTTTGGTGACTGGCTAACATGGGTGCTGGGGACTGAACTTTCAAAGATCGGTTTATGCTCTTAGCCACTGAACCATCTCTCCAACCGTAACACACACACTTTTTTGTGTATGGTGTGCTGGGAACTGAACCCCAGACTTTACATCTACCTAAGAATATACTCTATCACTGAGCTACACCTCAGCTCTGTAATCTTCCCCTGCTAATTTTTCTTGTTACCCTCCTGTACTATTAGTTCTAGGAGAGCAGGAATTGTCTTTTTGCAATCATCTCAACACTCTATTCCTAGTACCGAGGACAATAAATATCCAAATCGCACATTAGGTTTTTAGTCGTTGAATAATTAAATGCATAAATGCTCATTCATGTAGTGGAGGCTGGAGCTATGATTGTGAGCAGAAACTGGCACGTTCTTTGCCTGGTGGCATTCACCATTTAGAAACTGATAGGTGGGACACTAAACACCTGTAAGACTATATCGTGCTAAACCTGGTGAAGGGAATTGAATTTGGTACTGTGAAGGCCTTACTCTAGTAGGGAGGAGATAGGCTTCATTGAAAGTACAAGTAGACCGGGCAGTGGTGGCGCACACCTTTAATCCCGGCACTTGGGAGGCAGAGACAGGCGGATTTCTGAGTTAGAGGCCAGCCTGGTCTACAGAGTGAGTTCCAGGACAGCCAGGGCTACACAGAGAAACCCTGTCTCGAAAAACAGAAACAAAAAAAGAAAGAAAAAAGAAAGAAAGTACATGTAAAAGATGAGCTAACCATTCCAAAAATTTCCATCTCTGACCTTTGATTCTCTCCCAAAACCTTTCTGAGTCCCAAGCTCTTAAGAGAAAACCCGCACTGCTTAAGTCGTTGGTCCCCTAATGCACTGACCTCTGAGCAACTCACAGGTCCCCGGCGTGTAAGCGGCTGGCTTATGGGAGCGACGGAACCCGGTTCCTTTTGTCACTGCGTCCACCCTCTCCTGTGAAGCCATGGGAGGGCCCTAGGATAGAGAGAAGCAATGACCAGCCCTCGTCCCGCGTCGCAGTCTGGACCTCTCATCGCGAGCACCCTGGGAATCTAAAAAGCTGGTGCCCGACACCTCGGCTCCGGACAGCGTAGTGACCTATCGTGACGGTCTGGGGAGGAGTGCTCACCTTAAGCGATGACCCGAGCCTGGCAGAGCCCTCCTCACGGAAATCCTCCGGGGAGCCAAGCGGTCCCAGTTACCATAGTAACTACCGGACACGCCCCCATGGACGCGCTTGAGCGTCTAGTCGTCGGCCGCCTCCCGGAAGTGATTGCGCCTGGGTCACAGAGCAAGCGCAAACCACGCGTGGTGCTGCGAGGGGTTAAGGCGCTCGTTTCTCTGCTCTGCCCCTTGGCCCTGCCGGTGCGGAGAAGGCATCATGTCAGACAACGAGGACAAGTGAGCGCGGGCCACGGAGGGAAGGAGGTTGTAGTGCGAGCCGGACTCTTGGAGTACAGGCTAGCCCAGCTGCTGGGTTGGTGGGGCAAAGTCTTCAGAACTTCCCATCTCGCGGAGCAGTGGGGACAGTGGGCAGAAATTTCAGTCCGTGTAGCCCTTGCCCTCCGAGTGCTCCCTTTCTGGAAGGGAATGCCAGTGGTGTAGCTTGTGTGTAGTCATGGAAGTAAGAAGGAAAAAGCAACCCAGAGAATGGCCTGGAAGGCTGGGAGCAGACGCGAGTTTGGACTAGGTGATAGTAGCAGAGGTGGCCAGAAGTGGGGATGGACTCTGGAGAGCATGAAGTTTAAGTGTTTTTTTAGGCAAGGTCTTACTCTGAAACCCAGGCTGGCCAGGAAAGTAGCTAAGGCTGACTTTGAATTCGCCACAGTCCTCTGCTTCAGTTTCCCAAGGTATATCTGGCATGAGCCACCAGACCCGACTGGATTATGGGCATATTTTTATTTTATTTGGAGACCAAATATAGCCGTATATCAGGTGGTTCGGACTTAGAGATCCATCTACCTCTGCCTTCTTTTTTTTTTTAAGATTTATTTATTTTATGTAGTGTACTCTGTAGCTGTCTTCAGACACACCAGAAGAGGGCATCGGATCCCATTACAGATGGTTGTGAGCCACCATGTGGTTGCTGGAAATTGAACTCAGGACCTCTGGAAGAGCAGTCAGTGCTCTTAACCATCTCTCCAGTCCCAACTTCTGCTTTCTAAGTGATGGGTATTTTTGTTCTTTTTTGAGACAGTATCTCTACATAGTCCTAGCTGTCCTGGAACTCATTGTGTAGATTTGGTTGTCCTCAAATTTACAGATATCTGCCTGCCTTTACTTCCTGAACATTGTATTGCAGGCATGCGCCACCATGCCTGGCTCCTGATATATTTTAAACATAGAATCTAAAGGATTTCCTGATGGGCTGTATGTGTTAAGTCAAAAGAGAAGATAAACTATGGTAGTCCAGATATACCAGTCAGAACTCAGAGGCTGGGTGTGGTGTTTCACACCTGTAATCCTAGCCCTCCGAAGGCTAAGGCAGGAGAATTGCCAGGAACTAGATATCAAGCTGTGCTTGATATCACAGTGAGTCTCAGGCCAGCCTGAGTTACATAGTGAGACTCACTTCAAAATAAGCTAACAAAATGCAGGCAAAAATGCAATGACTGCAGAGATGGTAGTGTTGACCAGGGCAGTGAGAGAGTGACTTGGGAAAGAGAACCCTGAAGAGGAGCCCCTCCCCCAGAGCAGGAGGGAGGAGCCAGGTGTCCTTGGGAAGGGTTTAGCCTTGTAAAGATCCTTAGTGAGGCTGGGAGTGTGCGTGCCTTTGATCCCAGCACTCAGGGCAGAGGCAGGGGGATCTGAGTTGAGGACAGCCTCGTCTGAAGAGTGAATTGCAGGACAGTCAGGCAGCACAAAGGGACATTTTCTAGGCGGGGATGGGTGGTGATCAGTGAGCACCAAAGGTGGTTTTGGAGCTTGAGGACGTGGTGGTGAAAGTCTTATTGAGGTGAGATTCTGACTGGGGAAGAGAAGAACTGGAGACAAGTGAATTGGGCAGCTCCCTTATACATTGTACATCATAGGAGGCTGATGAGAAGGGTCAGTGGCTAAAGGTGTTTTCGCTACACAAGCCTGACAACTCAGGTTTGATCCCTTGAACCCGGGGTAGATGGAGAAGGTAGTCCTGGTGGGGTAGGTGGACCTGCATGCAAACACACATCATACGCACATTAGCAATAAATAAAAATATTTTTAGAAGCCTGGTAACTGGAGACCATGAAAATGGCAATGTCATCTCTGCCTTACTTTTTTTTTTTGTTTTTTCGTTGTTGTTTTTAAGAGGGGGTGGTGATGCTGGTAGTGTGTTGGTGCTGAGAACCCCGGAGTTTCATGCACACTGTATATACACACTACTTTTGAGTTACAGCTCCAGAATCTCACAATATAGCCCAGGCTGGGCTCAAATTCCTAGTTCTCTTCTCAGATGCTAGGAGCGCAGGAGTGTGCCACCACACTGGCAAGTTTATAATTCTCTTCTTACCATAGGCTGAAACTGCCTTCATGATGGGAGGGATGGCTTAGAGGTTATGAACACTTGCTGATTTTCTGGGGTGTAAAACTTTAGTTCCCAGCACCAGGCAGACAACTCCAGCTTCAGGGGCTCTTACACCTTCTTCTGGCTTCCACAGGCACCGGCATGTGTGTACACTCACATTTACATAACACAAACACATAGATAAAATTAACCTTAAAAAAAAAAAATCCCCAGACCAGAAAAGTACACGTTTACATGCTGACTGGAGAGAGGGAAACCACAATGAATGAGTCCTAGCAGAATGTGGGGGCACACGGGACAAGATTGGAGGATTGGAGGCATAATGTGACCTGCCAAAGTTTGTTTCCTTTGTTGAGATTTGTGGGTCCCTCGCCCATCACGGCTTGGACTGTGGGCTATGTCTCCGGTTCTGGCAATGACGCTCTGACCACCAGTTTCTTCTGGCAGTTTCGATGTCGATGATTTTGATGATGTGGAGGAGGATGAAGGACTTGACGACTTGGAAAATGCCGAGGAGGTCAGTAGCCAGCCTCAGCCCCTGCACCGGGGCCCAGGCGCCCAGGTGCCGAGCGCTTTCACTGTCCACTTTCCAGGAATGTGATTCCACAGATCCCTTCTGGGCCTCCTTTTGAGCGTCACTTCAACTAGGCCTTGGGATTATTGTGTCTTATTATGTATGGTTTGTTGCCAATGGTGGTGTTTGAGACTTGTTCTCGGTATATAGCTGGAATTTACCATTTAAGCCAGGCTGGCCTGTAACTCATGAGAAACCAGCCTTCCTCTGCCACCTGAGTGCCAGGACTAAAGGCATGGGTAGACGTAACTTTGGTCTGCCTAATTCACACTGGATCCTAACACTTACAATACGGTTTGGCATATAGTAAACACTCAGCAAAAAATTACTTTTTTTAAATGTATTTTTTTGTACATGTGCACCTGTACTGTGTGTCTGTGTGTGCAGGCACACTTACCTGTGCAGTGCAAATGTAGGTCAGAGGTTGTCCTCTGTCGTTCTCTAGCTTAGTTTTTAAGACAGGGTCTCTCAAAAATTGAGGCTCAGTGCTTCAGCCAGGCTGTCAGCCAGTAAGCCCCAGAAATCCTTCTGTCTCTCCCACTAGTTTTGTGGCTACAGGCACACACTGTCACAGACCCAGACTTTTACATGGAGGCTAAGATCCAAATTTAGGTCCTCCAGGGCTCTGAGACAAACCCTAACCCTTAATTCTTGGTTTTAGAATCATGTAAACTGGTCATGGGCTGTGCACCTTCTTGCCAGCAGCCATTGCTCTAAGCTTCTGTTTTCTTTACTAGGTCCTGGCTTTGCTATCAGAAACTCTTTGCTTTGTGTGTTGGCATCTGTGCCAGTCTGGCCAGATTGATATTATTACTGTTGTGTGCGTGCGTGCTGCAGGGGCTGGAACCCATGGCCTTATGTGTTCTCTGTCTCTAGCCTGAACAGAGCAGAGTGCAGCAGGTTGTTGCTTCATATGGGTTGGACTCTTTCTCATTTATCGTGACTCTTCTAGTCACCTGACCCATTGACTCATTTGCCATATGAAAGATCAGGTGTTTGTCCTGAGCTTCCTGTTCAAGGTGTGCTTATCACTTACAGGGCCAGCCTTTTGGGCAAGGCAGCTGGTTCTAGAGTTCTGAACACAGTTGTCTTTGCTGCTAGCTTGGAGATTTTGGTAGGTTGGCTGACTCTAGAAGCCCCTGGAAGAGGGACCACAATCCTTGGCTTACGAGTTTGCACGGGGTTAAGGATTACTTGAGATGCCTGTGAGTGGTTGCTTGGTCCATGACACTCAGAAAGGGGAGTTGTCTGTGCCATCATCTTCTTACCCGATCCAAAACTTGCCCTGAGATTTTCCCTCTTTGTTTGGTATCCAGGAGGGTCAGGAAAATGTCGAGATTCTCCCATCTGGTGAGCGACCGCAGGCCAACCAGAAGCGGATCACCACTCCTTACATGACCAAGTATGAGCGGGCCCGAGTGCTGGGCACCCGCGCTCTCCAGATCGCGTAAGTGTTGCCTGTTGGCCATCTTCTCTGTCATCTCAGCCACAGTGAGCCCCAGGCTGCTGGTCCTGCTCAGCCCTGCTGTGCTTTAGGAAGCCTCTGGTGTAATGTAGGAAGTGGCATGATAGGTGACAGTAAGAACCCTTGTCAGGCCTGGTGGCACAGACCTATGACTGAAGACACTCAAGAGACAGAAACAGGAGGATCGTGGGTTCACAGGCCCACCTGGACTATGGAGTGAGTTCAAAGCTAGTCTGGGCAGCTAGCAAGACGCTGCCCCAAGGTAAAGAATGGGAAGAGGTCTGGGGTGGAGCTCAGGTAGAGGTCTGCCCCAGCACGTGTGATTACCTGAGTTCAGATAATTCCTGTCAGTTTGTCAAACAAAATAAGAGTGAATTCAGGCAAGGCTACAACAGCTCCTTCAGGCGTATGCTGATGTAAGGGAGACTGGCCAGCCCAGCTAAGTAAGCAGGCCCTTCACTTGGGAAAACCTGGGAGCAGCAGCGACTTCTGGGTTCTAGGACATTGAGTAGCATTTTCTGTTTTCCTAAATTTGGATGGCAGGCAGGTGGGCTCAGCCCATCCAGTGATTGTTCTAACCTTAGAGGAGGCAGAGTGTTAGTGGGACTCTAGTGAGACCCAAGCCTGAGGGAGACTGCTGACTTCTCACAGGTTGGTATGGGCAGTGTGGAGCTTCAGGATGGACTAGGGAGAACAAAGAACACAGTAGCAGAGCGAGCATTCTCCCACAGGGGCATGTGGAGGCTTTTGTGGGGAGCATAGTGCTGTGTGCATCCCTACCACAGGCTCACCCAGCCCTGCGTAAAGATGACTGCAGTGTCTGCCTTGGTAGACAATGTTGTCCTCAGCCATTCCTCAGCTATAGTCCTTTCTTCAGCATGGCTGCAATCTTGGCTTCTTTGAGTAAAGCCACCTTCAGGGTATACAGTCCTGGGGATGCTCTCTGTCATGCCACTGACCTGCTCCGTGCCATCATTGTCCCTGTGAGGCAGTGCACACCTTTAACTCCAGCACTCAAGATGCAGAGATATGTGGATTTATGACTTCCAGGCTAACCTGGTCTACATAAGGAGTTCCAGGATAGCCTTGGCTACACAGTGAGACACCATCTCCAAAACAATAACAGTAAACCCCACACAACCACCACTACAACAAAACACCTACCCAAACAAACGAAAACAAAGCACACACACCCCACACACATCCAATACTAGACACATCTCAGATGCTCAGGGGCCTGTCTATGGCTCCCAGTTAGCATAGGGATATCTCAGGTACAAGACATTTCTAGCTTGCTGAGTGTTCTGGGAGGCATGTCCATTTAGCTAAGAATGGCCCTGTGGCAGGGAGCCTTCATTGCGAAAATTCAGCAGTGCTCAGCATCGCACCTGTTAAGGATGCAGAGGTGATTAAAGATGTCGCCCCAGCTCCCCAGGTGTCTTCTGATGTAAAGGCAGGTGTGGATAGTGCTTTACAAAGGCTACTGAGGGCAGCCTCGGGGAGGGGCGGCTCTAGGGAGAAGCATGCAGGGCAGTGGTTTTGCATGTGTCCCTGGTGCTGAAAGCCGTGGGTGGGTACAGCCTAATGGCATGCTTGCAGTACAAAGAAAACAAAGATGTTACTAAAGGGGACCAGCAAGATGGCTGAGCTGGTCCAGATGCCTGACTTACAGGAACCCACAAGGTGGAAGCACAGAACTGTTTTCCTCATGCCGTAGCATGCATGTGATCACGTGTACAGACCTGAACATACAGAATAGAGCCTGATGAAGTGGTTCGTGAGTCAAGAGTGCTTGGTGCTCTTCTAGGGGCCTAGCACCCACTTCTGGCCTCCGTGGGCGCCCACACACTTGTGGCAAAGCTGCATAAACACAAACGCGTATAAGTGAAAATAGAGACATTTTAAACTCTTCACACACAAAATAAATAAGTTTTTGTTTTAAAGGGCTGAGAGAAGTTAAAAGCACGTCCTATTCTTGTAGGGCAACTGAGTCATGGCCGCCTGCAGCTTCAGCTCCAGAGGGTCTGTCACTTCTGGCCTCCATAGGCACCTCCATTCCTGCACACACCCTAACACAGTCACACAAATACAAATAATTTTTTTTTAAATTTAATAAATAAAACTAGTAAAAGATGTCAGCAAACCTACAGGGACAGGTTCAAATTGACTGGTGTCTGATAAGCCAGTGTGGACACTCACAGGAAGTGAGGCGTCCTGACAGCCCCAGTCTAAGCCAATCAAAGGGTCACACTCTGCGGGAGTAAGAAGGATCCAGCTTAGTCCAGGCTTTAGTGTTCCTTCCCCCAGGGATCCCATGCCCTCTGTTCAAGCACAGCCAGGCTGGATCCTGTGCACTAAGGGCTGGGCTGGGCTTTAGGCCCTGTTTCAATAACACCATCCTAGATAGCTTTTGGTTGAGTACAATCTGGCCTGCTAGCACCACCTGCTGGCTGATGTTGCTCACCTCTTCCTAGCTGGGTGGGTGACATGTTTATTTGTAGTAGCTGTAGAACAAGACAGCCACTTCAAAGCCTGCATTTGCATGTCCATGGAGCACTGATGAACGATGCCCTTCAGTTACTCCTGTTATGTATGTAGAGTGGACACAGGCGGATCAGGGCAGTGGTTACTCATGTAAAGCCCTGTGTATGGCAGACTAAACCCAGGGCCTTACGTGTTCCACTGCTCAGCTACACCTCAAGTTTTAGGGGCATTTCATTATTCAGGAAAGACATTTGGTTTCTGCCCTTGGGAAAATTTCAGGCTCTTAGGATTAGCAGAGACCAGAATATTTAGTTGTAAACTAAGAAGTGTTAGTTTCAGGGTGGTTGGTCCCCAAAGTCACCCAGGCACCTCTGAAGTTATAGCTCTCAGACTCCTTCCTTCATGAGGTGAGGGATTCTGCCTCATGGCTCTGGATTAGCATTTAAGAGCATTTGCTGTTCTTGCCAGGTTCGATTTCTACCCTGCACATGGTGGCTCACAATCCCCTTCCCTCCAGTACCAGTGTGTCATGTCCTTCAAAGGCATGAACCGCCATGTAAGCCCCCCACACACACACACACATAAGATAAAATTAATTGAAAGCCTTTTAAAATATCTGTCCTGATGGTCTGGAGACCTGGATTTTGAATGCTTGTTAGTAAGTCTGAATCTATTTGTGTAAGCCTGTCCAGGGTTATTAGAGGTGTCTGTCTGCAAGAGACAGGCCTGGAGTTGATGTGCCCTTGTTTTCTGTTGGAGCTCTTGCTTGGACCAAGCATTGGCCCAGGGTCTGGCCCCTCACAATGGACCATGTGTGATCCTGGGCCATAGACGCTCATGGTATACTATGGACATTAGTGTAATGGCTTTGATGCCAAGAAAGGCATATTTAACTCACTGGGGCACGGAAGACAGATTCCCAAAGAAGGAACATCTGAGCCTCTCGTGTGCTTGTAGAGACAGCCAGCTGTGCGCGGATGGAAAGTGGAAAGGAAAGGCATCTGTGCTAAGCCTGTTGTCCGCGTTGTGACAGAGTCCCGAGGCCAGGCTTCTGGCTCACAGTCCTAGAGCTTGGAAGGTTCAAGAACATGACACCTCTCCTACAGGGCCCTGAGCTGCATCCTAACATGGCAGGGTGTCAGCTGAGCAACCCTGCTGTCTTGGATTTCTCTTCCTCTAATAAAGCCACTTAGGCCATCATGGTGGTCACACCCTCATGGCTTTCCAAGGGCTCCTCCTCCAGTACCATCATCATCTTAATTTGGGGGACACTTAAGAACCATAACACAGGGGAGGCATATAAGCTTGTTCTGGCTTGAATGAAGGGGCCAGGCTGGGAGAGTGCAGCCCTTCTGGAGGCGTTGCTGTGAGGGCCTTTTCTGATGGAGCCTTACATGTGACTTCAGCATATCACTAGGGACATGTCCTAGCACAGTGCCACTCTGTATCTCAGTTTCCTCAAGAGTAAAACGGGAGTCAAAGTAGGCCTCCTTCACTGAAGTAGAGGATCACAGCAGGGGCCCTTCTAGTTTCTGGGTTTTTTTTGTCAGTGCTTCCCAATGAGGCAGGAATCTCTTCGACATTTTTAGAAGAGGCTGGGAGATGTGGAGAGAAATTCAGTGACTTGTGCTTAGAGGCACAATTTAAATCCAATCTGCCAGCCTTCCCTCTGCTCGGTGGTAGCTTCCCAAACACTACTGGCACCATGCCTGTCTGTCAGGGGACCTTGCTAGATGCAGATCAGGACACCAGGTCACCCTCTCAGAGCCTTGTTGGCTGTCTCTCCAACCTCTCTGTCCCTGCAGGATGTGCGCCCCGGTGATGGTGGAGCTGGAGGGGGAGACAGACCCTTTGCTCATCGCCATGAAGGAACTCAAGTAAGCTCAAGACAGTGGTTCCTCCTCCGGAGCCCAGCAGGCATCTCTCTGGCCTCTGTAGATCTTTGACTCATTCATGGTCAGCCCCTGGGAGCAGGGGGAGGGTGTTTTTTGACACATGCTGCTACCACCTGTTCTCCCCACCACAGGGCCCGGAAGATCCCCATCATCATTCGCCGTTACCTGCCAGATGGAAGCTATGAAGACTGGGGTGTGGATGAGCTCATCATCAGTGACTGAACAGAGCTATCAGACTGTGCCGGGCGCTGTTTCTGTGCCCCTTTTATACATGTAAATAATAAACTTCACCTTTCCCTGCCCTCTACCACTGTTACCTGCGTGCCGTCACCTGCTGCTTCCTTGTTCCTGCCCTGTTGCAGGAGTGGGCATACATTGAGGTGGCCCTGTGACTGTTAGCTCTTTCTAAAGCACCAGGGCCCTTAGCCCTGTTCTCCCCCCACACCCCCATCCCTCCATCTATCTCCCCACGCACCAGAGCAAAAGCTGCTGCAGGGAGACACCTCAGCTGCCTTCTCTGCAGACAGATGAGTCTTTGTGCCCGGGGAGCTGGTTGCCACGGAAACCCCCAATTTCCTTTCCAGTGGGGACTGGCTGCAGGGGCTTCTCCCTTCTCAGGAGTATCACAGAGCAGGTTTCATCAAGCCAGCCATTGTTCCTAGGGACCTGCCTCGAGCTCTTGTCGAGGATTCAGATCCCCTTTCAGGAGCAGTGCTTTATCAGGAAGTGTGGGGGTGCATTGATCCCCCACTGTCCCCAGGCAGAGCCCTGTTGGGCAAATCAGCAACTGGAGCAAGGACCAAGTACCTTTCCAGCCATGTCCCCACTCTGTCCCAGGCCAGTGCCACATAGTGACCCCCATGGCCCACCTCTGGTCTGCCACCTCGTGCCCTCTGCTCCTCAGACCTAAGCTTGAATCCCTCTACTGCCTCAGTGGGCCCTCTTGTGCAGCCTGCCTCCCACCCTGGGAAGCTCCTTTCATATCCTGAGGTAGAGCCAGGGATGGTAAGGTTCATCTAGATTCCCAATACTGAGGAGGTGGAGGCAGGAGGTTTGTACAGTGAGTTTAAGGTCAGCTTGGGCTACATGAGGCCCAGCCTCATGGCAGCCATAGACGCCAGCATAGTTGGAAGGAAGAACAGCTTTTGAGTGGCCCAGCCTGACCTCTGGCCCACTGCAATTCTCGGGAGACACAGCGTGCCACATGGGATTGGGCACCTTGGTCAGGGTGGGAAGGAGGAGTGGCCACAATAGTAGGAGGGGTGCTTGCTGCTCTGGATAAGGGTTAATTCTGAGAGTTGGAGACTTCGCACCCCTGCCACCCGCCTCCAAGCCTTTGGAATCCTTTAATCAAGTTGGGTGCTGAAATTTCAGCTCTGAAATGCCGCCTTTGTGCTGGCATCCAGGCAGCCGCCCCGAGTGCAGGGTCACTTTCTCGGCCCCATTTCTCTAAATGGTGTCTTTGTTCCCTGTTGGGCTGCTCAGTATCAGATGTGATTAAAGGGAGATGAAGCTTGAGCAGGAGGGGGAGTTAACCCTTAGGGGATAGGGGTATGGAGGTGGGAGACGTGGGTGCTTTTCTCTGCCCTTCCTCTTTGAACTCTGCTGGTCTTGGGCAGCCCCTCCTTGAGCGGCAGGCCTGGGGTTGTCTCCTGTGGAATATGCTGTCACTTGCCAACACTGTAAAAGTCTCCCATCTCCTTAGGTTTATGGTCATCTTGTCAGTCACTTAAAAACACCTGACAGCAGAGCTTCTGCAGTGCTGGAGCACACCCAAGCCTCCGTTCAAGGATGTGTACAACCTACTAACTCTGGCTTCCGTTTTTGTCATCCCCCATGGACATTTCCCTGCAGCCTACACTAGTGCGGATGGCATGGGCAATCTCATGAGGTAGCAGGCCCCTCTCTTTCAGGGCCCCTCCATCTTGCCAGCTCTGTCTACAGTCCGTTCCCCTCACCCCCCACGGAGTAGACTGGAAGTGGACAGATGTCCTGCTTGTAAGTAGAGGGGCAAGTAAGCGTCAGCACGAAAGGCTGGTGTGAGGTCGCTTCATATCTGACAGTGTCATAGATGGAAACCTGCAACCAGGGTCAGGTCTTAGGAATTGGGACTGTCAAATCAAAAATTTTTTTAAAAAGGATTTTTATGGTATCCAGTCTGGTAGGTGGAGAGACTGCTTCTGCCATTGATTTTACCCAGGGAATTGGCAGTCTCCTGACACCTATGATGGGTGAAGGATGGCCAACATTTGAGGAAGAGAGCTGATGTAGAGGGGCACTTGGAGTAGTGTCTCCCCTTTCATTTATTAGTGACTTCAGTAGAGAAACTCTGATATGTAAGTGGATCTTCCTGGGCCTAGCTCATGGGAAGCTAGGCCCCAAGATTTAGCAGAGGTGGAGTAGTGGGTCAGATTCAACAGATAATCTATTATCGGTCAATAAAACACAAGAACAGCTTCTGTATGGTCCGAGTGGTCCCATGCTGTATCAGACTGCTGAGAAGAGCAAAGCTTCAGATACCAAGCTTTGAGGCAGCCATCAGTTGGGGCAGGTGGTTCAGGAGAGCTTACTGGTTGCAGAGTTTAGATGGAATTGTAAAGCTGGGCTTGGTTCCCGGCACCCATCCTCCCATGGGCTGATGGGGATGGAGGGATGGTGAGGAGCCTGGGAAGCAGCTCCGGACAAGCTGTTCCGGCACCAGCTTCCCAAAGCATCAGGCAACAAGAGCTATTACCTCAGAGGCCAAAAGGATGGATGCCCCTGGCAAAGGGAGCAACCAGGAGCACACTAGGAACTTTGCTACTATGGGAGTGCCCAGCTGTTGGCACTTCCTGTCAGAATAACTTGGTAGAGATTTCCCCTGACCTTGGTGATGTGAGCTTAGCAGTGGCATAGGTCATGGCCCCTACTGAGGTAAAGTTCTGGGGAGCACAGTGAATGGGGTTTGGATTAGACTGAAACAGTCTGCTCTGGTGGCTCAGCTAGATGCTGGCATGGGTGCCACCCCCCTCCCTGTATGTGTGTGTGAGACATGTTTGTGTTGGGGGAGGTAATGGGTGGAGGTATGCGGCCGCAGAAGGTCCATCCATACCCATCCATTCTATGGGACCAGGCCCGACTGCTCACCTCAACTAGTGCACTGCTCCTTTTTTGAAAGGCTGTCCCCTGAGTTCCTGGCAGACTCCCCTCTGTCACATGACAGAGTGGCTACAGTGAGCTGAGCAGAAGGTTGGAGTTGGAATTGGACCTAAGAGGAATGGGGAGCCCCTGTTGGGTGGCTTTCTTCTGAGGCTTAGACCCTGGACATAGGTCCACCCACCAGGAGGCTGCCTGCCCTGACTTCCTTCACCAGCCACATGTCCTTAGAGGAAAAAGAATCTCTCACTTTGGCACTCTGCTGGCTGCTTGTGGAAAACCTTTGAGGGAGCACAGGTAAGGGGTAAGAGACCAAGAGACAGGCCAGGTCAGGCCAGCAAGCAGGCAACCAGAAGCTTTGATTTTATTACTTGGAGTGCTTAATGCAAGTTAATGGGGGCTGGCGTATCTAAAGGGGGTGGGGCATGGCTACTATGAAGATAAATAAAGGGGCAGTGATGTGTTATAGGTGGGCTGGGCTGCAGACAGGAGATGGGGAAACAGACTACGTACTTTATTAAGGTATCGCTGGAGCAAAGGGTGCAGGGCTAAGGTAGACTGTACATGGCAGGGGTTTCGTGTTCAGCCTGCTGCCGGCAACCCAGGTACTGGGCTCTGGGACTAGGGCCCATGCAGAGCTAGCTGAGCCTGGGGACTTGAGGCTGACAGAAGGTGAGAAGAAGGCTGGATGGATTGCCTCTGACTCTTTCCTGGAGCCCCTGCCTCCTCACCTGGGGTGGGCCTTGAGGTGTGGAGGTGGTGGGGAAGAACATGGGGACTCTCCTCAGGCAAGGGATGAGGTTACTGACACAGAACTGGATCTGGAGACCTCAGCCAGTTCCCTCGTTCAGGTGAGGAGGGGGTGAAAGGATCAGAGCTTCCATTGAGTGTTCCACCCTGCTCTTCACAAAGCTGTTCAAAGCTGTCCTCAGCGAGTCATTAGTGACAGGACAGAGCAGCTCCGGGCTTTGAGGCTGGTCCCTGGGCAGCCTAGCTCTTAGGCGCAGTGACACAGTAGCACATGGGCCTTTGAGTCCCTTACTCTCCAAGGAGATAACAGAGCAGTGAGGCCTCCTACCCTAACCCATCCTGCCTCCCTGAAGGACTGAGCAGGACTTCTCAGGTCCTGGGATAGAGGGTCATTTCAGGGGATGGGTGGCCCCTCCCCCACAGTCTGGGATAGCCACCAAACTCCTCCTTTGCCAGCTTAGTCAGGGCTTGGCCTCCAGAGCTGGGGTGGGTGGAGGTCATCAGGGCAGGAGCTGACAGAAGCCTTCCTCCTCCACTGCCACTGCCAGGCTGATGAGGAGCAGGGCACCCAGGCTAGGGGAAGGGGCCCTGGGGCCACATGGGGACTGATGGTGACAGGGCCTCCTCTAAGGTCGGGATAGAGTCGTATATACTGGCTGTTCCCAGTGTGTGGGACTGTGGGATTGGGGCCCTGAGGGGCTGGGGTCAGAGATGGCCGTGTAGAGGGGCCGCTGAGAGGGCCCCATGTAGGAAAAGGCTGAGTAGAGACCAGAGGCCTGGCCTGCATGGCCATAGTAGGGTCCTGAGGGCTGATGGTCAGAATAGTCAAACTGGGGGCGTGAGATGGAGGGGAAGGCGGAGCCGTAGTGGGGCAGACTGAGGGAGGTGTAGGCGATCTGGGAAGTGGATGGCTGGTCGGTGTAGTGTGGGGGTCCCTGGGGGCCTGTGGTCTCTGTCTTCACCTGGGCTTTGGCATCCACACCAGGGGGCGAGACCGTGGGCAGAGCCACACCTGGTGGCTTGGAGATCCAGGCAGAGTGTCCACTGGCCACAGCCAGGGCACTGCCCAGCCCGTAGCCAGCTGCTGAGTAGCTACCCACGTGGCCTGGGTGCCCATTGGGTGGCAGGTATTGGTCCAGCTCAGTCACATCAAAGGTCTCCATGTTGGACATTACCTCGTGGCTGATCTCCCCGATGTCCACGTTGCCGAAGTCGATGTGGGGCTTCCCGCCCTCCCCCAAGGAGCGCCCATCCCTTTTGGGGTCTGCCTTGCCGGACTGCAGCTCTGTCTTTGGGGTGGTTGGAGGGGTAGGAGGGCCATGGCTCTGGCCTGGGTAGGAGAGAGGAAGGGGCAAGAGTGAGCAGGTTAGAGGCAAGTGAGCTCTAGAAGGTCTTATGGCCCATCTCCAGGCAGCAGGATGCTGACCTCTGAGGCTGGTTTCTCATAAATGCTGGGCCATCATCCTGGGCCCTGCCCTCTCTTTAGAATACCCTTGACATCTGTTTGCGACTCTCCCTGCCTAGCCCTGGCTGTCCTGTCCACTTTGGACTGTTAATCTCTTACCATGTCCAAACTGCACTGTGTCCTCTTCAATGCAACCTCAAGCCTGCCTACTCCCTGCCCTGCCAGCCCTTGCTCAAGGGGGCACCCCCATTTCTTTGCCTGTTAACTTTCTCGTCCACACATCTCAGCAAATACTCAGGGCACTGCTAAGTGCCAAGCAGTATGCCAGATGCTGGGGATAACTGGAAATAAATTTGGATCCTAGCTTTAAAAGCTTGCAGCCACGGAGAGGTAAGAGGCCCATTAGGCTCTAGAGCAGAAAGTGCTATGTGGGGTAACAAGCAAAAGACTGTGGAAGCTAGAGACAGAAGCCACCCACTGTTCCAGGAATTTGGGGAAGTCTCAGTAGGTGCATCTAAATGTTCCAGAGGCTGTGAAGAAGGGATTATGTGTGAGGAAGATGGCTAGACTGAGCATCTCATCACAGAGACACAAATCCAGGGCACTGTGAGACTATCAGCTGCTGGAGACCTCGGCCATCACACAGAGGGAGTGTCTAGTCCCTCCCCAGCCAAGCACTCTGAGCTTCAGAAACCTTCCTAGGTCTGGATTTTGGTTCTGCCATTTACTGTGTGACTCTTAAGCAAACCCTCAAACTTCTCCTAAGCAGTTTGTTAATTTAAAAAAAAAAAAGAGATGAGACCAGGGAGCCCCACACACTGCATCCTGGGAAGTCCACACACTACATCTTGGGGAGCCACATACTGCATCTTGGGGAACACTCCTTGATTACAATCTGGAGTGGGGTGTTTCCTGGAGACACTTTTGGACAGATAGAAGCTTAGTCTCAAAGAGACGTTTCTTATCTGCTCCTCTCTATAGACAGTGGGCTCCTGAGCTAGGGACCATCTTCTCTTGGTGGACTCCTGGTGTCCTCTCCAGTCAGTGCCTGATGAAAACTAGATCTTAGCTTGTTTCTGATGGCAGAGCTCTCTGCTCATGAGGAACACAAGCGAGGCACCCGACAAGCCAACCAGAAGTCCTGGGGTCCAACCACCTGGCCTCAGACTTCTGCTGTGGAGCAAGCTCCTCTTTCTGTTTCCTTGTCTATAGGACAATGGTGATCAGACCTAAGCTGCTGAATACCACCGCGCGGTTTTGGGCTGATCGGTTGGTTGGTAGAAGAAATCAGTACACACAAGGAAACCAGCCTATGCCTGGTATACTGAGTGCTCAATGTCAGCTCATGTCCTTAATGAGAAGAAAACATGAATGGGCCATGTTTGACCCCTCTATGGCATGTGCCAGCATCATCTTAGGGCAGGAGCTGGGAAGAGGCAGATTCCTCTCGAAAGTTTGATCCCTCCCCCACTCTGTTGCTCTGTCTCTGTTTTTGTTTGTTTGTCTTTGTTTTGTTTGTTTGTTTAATTTTTCCCTCTTCAAGACAGGGTTTCTCTGCACAGTCCTGGCTGTCCTGGAACTCATTCTGTAGACCAGGCTGGCCTTGAACTCAGAGATCTGCTCATTTCCTGCCTCTGCCTCTGCCTCCTGCCTATGTCTCCTATGTGCTGGTGCTGGGATTAAAGATGTGCACAAATACCTCCTGCCAAACCCTCCTGGCTTTTGTTTTGCTCTGTTTCTTTGGCTGTTGGATTTTGCCTGTCTTGCTTCATTATCACTCATCTCTCAAGAGTTCCCTCTGCCCTTTACTCCTGCCTCTTCTCACCTCATGGCGGCCATGGCTCTCTGAACTGGCATTCTCTGCCCAGCACCACTGTCCCCCCAACCACCATAAGCTACCAGAGTTCTTCACCAAGCTGCCTCTGGGTTCCCTACTCTAGGTTAACTACACCCCTGGCTAACCTTTCGTAGGTCTTAGCTGAGGCTAGACCACTCGCTACTGTCTAGCTTCCTCAAGGCCCACTGAGTCTCTGCCAGCAGCATACTGGACAGAACCCAGGACTCACCTGAGGGGTGCTCTGGGTTCCCATCTGACATGGGAGAGCCTTCTTCTGGGTGCCGGTGGTCCAGGTGGGCACTCTTGTAGTGAGCCTGGATAGCAGCAGCCCCTCCTTGTTCGGCCTCCCCGCCTGAGCATTCTGCCTCCCCCTGGGCTGCCTTCCCGTTCTTCCGCCGCCGAGGTTGGTACTTGTAGTCCGGATGGTCTTTTTTGTGCTGCATCCGGAGACGCTCAGCCTCTTCAATGAAGGGGCGCTTGTCACTCTCGTTCAGCAACCTGGGGGTGGAGGACACCAGAGCCAGTATGAGTGAGCGCTGGAGCAACCAGGTGAGCTTCCCTCAGAAAATGCCCGACCAAGGAGCCTCAGCCTGAGATGGTTGTGATCCCTGTCTTCCATCTCTCAGTGGCTGGAGGGCACCCAGGGCCAGCCTCTAAGCATGAAGTCAAAAGGGAGTTACAAGGGGCAGGTTTCAGTTCGAGGATAGGGAAATGTCCCTGTCACTGAAGCTTCCTGTAGATAAGACTGGCTGCCTCCTTGGAGGATGTGCTCCCTGGCTGTAGAGGTGTGCAGAGAGAAGCAGACGGCTGGGGAGGGACCCAGTCTCTGCTACTTACTAGCTGTGTGCCAGACTGCGCATGCCACTTCTCTAAGTCCGAGTTTCTTCACCTACAAAATGAGGATGATAATGCCTACTTCACTGGGTGTGGGGTCACCAGAAATATATATAAAATGAAGGGCCTGGGCCTGGGGAGGGGGAAGCCTTAATAGATGCTACTCTAATGGCATTTGGAGAGAAGTCACACAAGAAAGCCCAGGGGTGGCTCAACTCCAGACTAATGATTTGGTAAAATTTTACTATGGTAGGACTGAGGGTTTTAGCTGTGAGTCCCTTTCAATATGGTGGGGGGCAGTGTCTGCAGAGAGATGATCCTGTATCTGGGACCTGGGAGTGATAGGTCAGAGGAAGCTTGAGTCTCTTCCCAGACTCTGGGATAGCCTGTGGCATGGCAGTGGCCCCCACCCAATCCAATGCAGCTCCAGGTCAAAGACTGGCCTGCCCCAGGGTAAGACAGACAGGGTGGGTGCCATAAAGAGGGGACAGAACAGATCCATAGATTTTAGACACAAGGACCACTAGTCCACTTTGGGGAGGGGCTCTCTTTCTCCTGAAGTCCCTCCAGCACACCCAATTGGTGCCCTTTTCTCCTAGGCAACGGAAGACCGAGCCCCTTCTTCCGGCTGGTTATGCCAGGTACTACCCAGTCATAGCATTCTTTTGCAGCTTAGCCTCCTGGTCTGCCCTGCACCCTGCCAGCATTCCCCAGAGGACCCTCTTGCTGAGCCAGACTCCTTAGGGTCAGTGCACTTTCAGGACAAATGGAGTCCCCAAGGCTAGGCCTGAGAAAGAACCATGTAGCAGGATGGTGGGTTCTGCCAGCATGGGCTCCTGCACAGATGCTCCAGACGTGACTGGTGACACAGGACACTCTCCCCTATCATTCTCAGTATCCCCTGCCTGCCTGACAACAGGAAATCACCAAGAAAACAGTCAGGAATGCAGGAGAGAACTACACATACCAGAGCAGGAAGTTCACAGTGATGAACCCCACCATCACTCCCCAAGCTGCACTGTATCCAGTCAGCCCTAACAGAAACCTCCAGGGGATGCTGGGATGCCAGCTCCAATCTTTGCTCCTCCATGCCATCTCTGTGTAGGTCTCCTCATCCACCCCAGCCCATCACTACAGCCAACCTCCACTCCTGTGCAAGTCCTCACAATCATGGCTGTCTTCCTCCTCTGCTGCTCCCCCCACCCCCACCCCACCCCAGTCCTCAGTTGCCCCCACCTCTTGGTTTAGCATGGATAGATGGAGAAGGGAGGCTGGTTTCCAGCCCCAGCAGCTCCTGGTGGGACACTATTATAAGTGTCCTCCTGTCAGGCCAACAACATAAGATGACTAGGCAAGGAGAAGCCAGGGCAGGGAAGGCCGGATGAGCCCCTTATGGGAGGAATTTCGGCCTCAACCTCCTCCCAGTTTCTTGGCTCAAACTATGCTTCCCACACCAGTTACACAGCATCAGACATCCCATGGCTCAACATCTAATGGTTCCTCCCCAGATGGCATCCAAGTTTAGTGTGCCCAGAGCCCACACAGTCCCCCAGGACCTGTGTTCAAGTACACTGATCCCCAGCTCAGGCAGAGCTCAGGAAACAGGTCTCAGTCTGTTTTCCAGTTCTGTGGACCCAACCATTTATATTCCTGATGTCCTTGGAATCATGAGCTTGGGACAACTGTGTTTAGACCCCTGGAGCAACTGGCTAGCCCAGGCCACATTCAAGCATCTCCAAGGACCCCCACCCAGAGCCCAGGTAGCCATCATCCATTGGTACAGCCTTGGCTCCTTGGCATTGATTGATGCCTCCCATCCCTGGGGCTGGATCCTTAGCCAGCAGGGCTCTGCTGCTTTCTCTGCTCCCTGTGGTCTGAAGGGGACTAAGGTAAGGGTTCTAGAGTGGAACTGGGACAGAGGCAATGGAGGGACTCCTTAAACTCTTGGCAACAGACGGTGGAGGGACAGTGGGGTCCATCTCTCATTGCTCTGGTACACACTTAGATGGACTTTGGGCAAAGGAGCTAAATGCCATTGATGTTCTTGAGCAGAGCCAGATCTGAGTTCAGAGAGGCTGGCCATCCAGCTACTGCCTATCAGAGTTGAGGGCTGAGAGCTGGGGGAGGGGTGCCAGACCTTCAGCAAGCACACGGCCAGGGCAGACCAGGAGGCTGCTTGCGGATCCCTCTGTTCTCAGGGAACCAATTGATCCTTCTACCGCTTCAAGCCTTTGGTCTTCATACTGAGCCAGCAAAGTGGAAGGAGCCAGCTTCTCTTAAAGATCCTCAAGTCTCCTCAAGCATGGACCCCTCCTCTCTTCTGTCCTCAGCTCAGTCTCACCACCCCAGAGAGTGACCCAACACAGCCACTAGGGATAATGCAGGGATAACCTTTGAGAAGTGACTGGACTCTGGCCTTTGAGAAGTGACTGGACTCTGGCCCTGGCTCTGTTGCTGACTGACCCAGGCCATCTCTCTCTCTCTCTCTCTCTCTCTCTCTCTCTCTCTCTCTCTCTCTCTCTCTCCTTTCTCCTGGACAGTCTAGTGGGGAAACAGGTGATCTCAGCAGTCTAGCACCTGCTGGAACCCTTGCTCCTTTTGGGCCTAGCCCAGGGTGCCTGCGGTGGGTAGGGGTGCCCCACATATCTGTGACTGGACCAGGAGAACACGAGGGTCAAAAATTGCTCCCTGGGAAAATGTTGCCATAGAGCCTTGAGGTCAGCCTAGGCAGCCTGGGGCTCTGAGGGACCCTGGCAGGAAGCAGGCTTCCTCCTGGCTAGGGTGCTCAGCTCCAGTTCTTGAGCATGGGGAAGAGGTTGCTCAACCATTGGGTGGGGCCCAGGGAGGGAAGATGGCGCTGGAGAAGGTAGAAAGGAGCGGATAGCTTGGTAGCTCAGGGACACAGCTGGAGGGGAAGGCCTCTTTTTTGTGTGCCCTCTCTCGGGTATAAAGAAGCCCTCAGTCTAGAGGCTAGGGTCAGGAAGGTTCCCCAGGGCAGCTGCAACAGGAGACCCTGTGGGAGCAGGGAACGCAGTTCTTCACACTCTGCTTTCTCTGGGTTCCTTGTTTTCCTTGCAGATCCCCCTCACCCCCACCCAACACTCCATCTGGTTGCTTCCATTTCCCCGGCATCTACAGGCAGACCAGCTCTCTCGCAAAGTTTCCCACACACTCGCAACCCCACAAACGGGTGGCAGCGGCACACTCTGTGAACGTGGGATTGAGTGGAGGTCTGGTGGGAAGCTTCCCTCCATGTTGCCTTCCCTGCCCACCACCCAAAGAATTCCAACCACGAGGGGGCGCCTTCCCCCCTCCCCCGCCATCCCAGGATAGGGAGGCCCAGCCTAGGCCGCTGGGGTTCTGAGTTCCAGAGTGGGCAACCAGAGGAGCCCCCGGTGGGCGAGATCCCCAAGTCTGCTCTTCCAAAGAGACCAAATTTCCATAGGTTAACCTCCCCTGGAAGAGAGGCCTGGGCGATCCTGTTCTGGGGTCCCAGGCTAGCCCTAATGCCTAATGAGATGTTAGGGCCTGCGGGGTTTTGGGGGGGGCGGGGCTCACCTCCAGAGCTTGCCCAGCGTCTTGCTGAGCTCAGCATTGTGGAGGTGCGGGTACTGATCGGCTAACTTTCGGCGTGCCGCCTGTGCCCACACCATGAAGGCGTTCATGGGCCGCTTGACGTGCGGCTTGCTCTTGCTGGCACCGTTGACGCGCACGGGCATGGGCACCAGCGTCCAGTCGTAGCCGCTGAGCACCTGGCTGACCGCCTCGCGGATGCACACGGGGAACTTGTCATCGTCCGCCTCGCCGTCTTGCTGTTCCTTCTTGACCTTGCCCAATTCGCCGGGACCTGGGCTGGCTCGCAGGCCTGAGCCGCCGCCGCCGTCGGGTCCCAGCGACGGCGCGCTGCCTGGGGACAGGCAGCGGGGTTCCTCGGAGCCTACGGGGCTCAGCTCTACCTCTGATAGGTCTTGCTCCTCGGCCATATCGCTCCCGGCCGCCGCCGTTTCGGCCACTTCCCCCGGGCCCGCCGCCGGGGTCCTTGTGAAGAGCCCAACGCCCACCTGGACGAGAAGGAGGACGCGATGGAGAGGCGCTGTGCGCCACTCCGGGCACGCGGGTGCAGCCCCGAGGTGGCGGCTCTCTGCCTGCGCTAAACCCACTCAGGCCTGGGCCCGTGCACATGCCAGACCCTAGGTGGGTGCGTCCCACCTCCACGTCTTCCCAACCGTCTCTAGGTGTGGGTGGTTTTTTTCTCACCCCCCCCCCCCTAAACCTCCTTTTGGGTGGAGGTTTGTTGATGGAAAGGAAGAAAAACGGACCTTTTATTCGGCTCTAATCCGGGCCCCTGGAATTTCCCACCTTTTCGCTCACCTCTCCTTCCCCTCTTCTGCCCTGACAGTCTAGGGGAGCAGGGTGGGGGGACGCCTGCCTGCCTGCGGGGTGTCAGACTCTCCCATTGCAAAGCAGGGGTGACCCAGACCCTCTTTTGGCAGTCCAGGCCCAGGGGAGCAGTGCGCACTTACCTCCTCCGACCTCTCCTCCAGTCTGGGGCTCGTCCTGAGGAAGTGGAAAACCGTGTCCCAAGGTGTGCGGTCCAGCTCGGGGCTGGGGAGTGACGCTGATGGACTGGGAGGGAGGGGCTGGGGGGCCCTGAGCCTTAGGCCACTGCCTTGTCTGGACGGAGCCTGAATCCTCACCACCAAACACCCTGGCTGGACAGCCCGAGACTGACTGAGCGACTGAGCCGCTGCAGACGGCTGGGGAAGGAAGGAGGGGGAGGGGAGGGGGAAAGGAGGGAGGGAAGGGCAGAAGGTGGAGCCTCCAGCGCTGCCTTCATCCCCAACACCCAGGACGCCTCCACTCTGCCCAGCCCCCCCTCCCCCCCAGCCCTACAGCCCGCACTGCTGCCTAGGCCCATCTCCCTGGACTAAGCTTGGGTTTGGGCGTCTGGTGTGAGAACCGGGGTATTTTAGGTCTGGGAAGGGAGTGATACAGGTGGCACAGTCAGAACCTGTTGCCTGGGACCCTAGACCACTGCCTCAGGTGGGTGGCAAAGGACTGGAGGGAGATGTGAGGAGACTGGGTAACTTGAAAAGGTCTCGGCCTGTGTTGGGTCATTTGAGAAATCCCACTGAGTCCCACTGTGTGCTAGGCCCTCCTAACCCTCTCCTGTCCTCTCCAACACAGCTGACCCAAGCCCCCATGACAAGGAGAACAGCAACTGGATGATATCCTTTGCCCAGAACACATGCCCCAGATTCAATCTGTGATCCCTTCTCTCTAAGATTCTAGCAGCCAGAAGGCTGGACTGGCCCAGGGTAGAGACACAGCAGGCTGAGGTAGGGTGGGAGTGGGTACTCTTCAAAAAAGAAGACTTGGGGGGAGGGGGCTCACTTCCATGCTGAGCTCTTCCTCTCTTGGGAAAAGGAAGCAATGGAGGAGTCCCAGCCCTGGCTGTGGTGAAGTCCTTCACTCTCCCATACTGAGGAAAGACAGGAACTGCCCTGGCTCTGACCACCCCCTCCCCTTTTCTGCCCCTCAAGCCTAGTCTTTGTTCTTGCTTCAGTTGCCCCAGGGCTCCTATACTTGGTCTCACCTCTACAGCCTAGAGTCTCTTTCTCATCTCAGTGAAGGCAGCCTTTCCTGGTTGAGTGGCTAGGTGGAACTGGGGTGCCCACAAAGGGACAAATAGAGGGGCATGGGCCACACCACTGACAATGTGTGGCTTCTCTCTCCCTCTTAGCTAGGCAAGGCCCTAGGCCCACCCCAAACAGGTATTTTCTGGAGTCAGGTTGGAACCTTGGAACAGGGGTCTGGAGAATCAAGGCCTCATGATTGGGAAGGCCCCAGGGTGGATAGTGGGACACAAAGAGATAGTCACACGGGGCAAAGGCATGTGGAGGGGGTGGCAGACATTGGAAACACACACTCACACATGCTTGCGCACACACAACCAGCCAGACAATTGGGCCAGTGTGTCTGGGGCTGAAGAGCCCAGTGAATTAGGAGTTTGATAAGGGTTTTCTCTTTCTCTTGCTCGCTGGCCTTGGACAATCTCCCCCCAGTTTTCCTCGACACCACCCCCAGCGCTGCCAACCCTCCTCCCCCCGCCTCCCTTCTCTTCCCTGTGCCCAGACTCTTGTTCGGGGCCTTGAAACAGTGAGCTGTCTTTGTTCGAAATACAGGTGAACGGCAATCATGTGATTAACACACACACACACATAAAAAGCTTTTTAACAGCGCCCGCCCGGCCTCAGAACCGCCCGGAGAGAAGCCGCCTTGGATGGACAGAGGGACAGAGCAGCGAGCATCCGACCAGTCCAGTTGTGTCTCGACTCCCCTGCAGCTGTCTCCAACTGCTGTCTGCCCGCTGCCCGCCTGCCTGGCATCTCTCTCCCGGTGGGTCCCTGTTCATCCCTCCACCCTTTGGTCCCTCCTCTTGGAGGGACGGTCCTCCCTGCTCTCTGTGTGTCTGTGGCTGAGCCTGAGACCCCTGGGGCATGGAGGAGTGCTGCGGGGGAGGGGGAGAGGGCCCAGGGTTAGGAAGCTGGGCAGGAGTGGTGGTCTTATAGCCGGTCCCCCTCTCTAGTCCCCTGCCACTACCCTCGGGCCCAGCTGCCAGAAAGGGGTGTGTGGGGGTCTATGAAGGACCACACCTGGTTTGTGCTCCCTCCTTGTCTCTCCTTCACTCTGCACACAGGTTCTCCTGAGTGCTGTGCTTGGTTGGACCCTGACTACCTACCTGCGGAGAGGTGGTGCTGAAGCAGGCAGGCCTCTGGAGGGCAGGGGAAAGATTGTGTGTTGGCTGAAGGATTCCCTCTATGAACAAGACATCAGTGAGCTGCAGGCTGGCAAGCAGGATGCCTTCTGCCTTGTTTTAGACCTTAGGGACCAGTTTGGTTTTTTTTTCCAGAAAGGGAAGGTAAACCCTCCCCACCTCCATTTTCTCTACAGAGTAAAGAGATAGGAAAGAGTGTGTGTGTGTGTGTGTGTGTGTGTGTGTGTGTGTGTTGAAGACATCAGGCCTTGGAGACATCAGGGTGACCAGGAGGGCCAGAACTACCATCTGCTTTTTTCCCAGCTGGCAACTAGAGGGGAGGGGCTGCTTATCCTTCCATTCCTGATTCTAGCCCAGGGATGCTTGTGACCCCATGCCCCACACCCTATCAAAGCTGCCCTGAGAGGAGGGCTCCTCCCCACCATGTGTGTGGGGTGGTACTGGTGTTCATTCCCCAGCAGAGGGCCAAGACCTGAGTGTAGTGGAATCCAGCTTCTGGCCACAGGCAGAGGCCTATCAGGAGCTTCCAGGGTCCAGTTCAGGGTCCTTCGAGATAGTCTCAGATTCCCTCAGAAGATGGCCCTTGGGAGGAAGAGGGGACCTGAAATCTCCCAGTCAGATTCAAAGCTCACTGGTGATACAGCCAGGCAGAGTCACCTCAGGTCAACAGTACCCTGGGGTGCTATCCTGCCTGGCAGCAGGCTCCATCTATGGTCCTCAGCCCTAAACCCAGGCTCCTTGTCTGTCACTCGGCAGAGGAATGTCATCCCTCCCAGCCTTGGAGGACATCCTGAGAGTGGAAACCTACCGTTTGGGAGAGCCAGGGGCCTTGAGAGAGGATGGTTCCAGGAAAGTTTGAGCCTTTGCCTGGGCCTCAGTTTTCTTGTGTGGTCATCTGTCTTCCAGATCCCCTCATTAGGACAGGGAAAGGAGGAGATGAGGGGACACACGGAGGGCATTTACCACCTCTGGTCATAGAGGTGTAGACCATATCTGGAATCCCTGGTTTTTCTCACTCATTATCCCAGGTCTGTATCCTGCTGCTCTGGGTGACAAGCTTGCCGATTCTCAGTCGGGAGGGGCCTGAGGGTCTCTGCATTCCTGCCAGCTTTGTTTTCTGGCACCTGCTCAGGGCTGGTCTCAGGCTTCGAATCACTTACAGAGGACTCACTATGCGGCCTCAGCTGGCCTTGAACTCTCCACCCACCCACCCCCAGCCTTAGCCTCCCAAGTAGCTAGGATTACAGACAAGTGTGCACCACATCAACATCGTGGAATTAAAACAAATGTTGAAAGTTGGATTCTACAGACGGGTCCATTTAGAGTGAGTTTCTGGAAGGGGGAGGCAGGTATACTTTGTTTTTATCTTTGCAATTCCCTTAGCAGGCTTTGGTTTCCTTCAGGGGTCCCTGGAGCTGCAAGGCTGGGAAGGGCCCCCTGGCAGATCCAAAATCTCTAAGAAGAGTGGACAAGACTTGGACACTGGGCCAGAGAGCCAGTAACCAAACTTGTAGGTCACACTGAGATGTCCAGAGGGTTTGAGAGCATGGCAGGGAAGGCTGTGGGAGGCAGAGGCTGAGGGCTGGAAGTCCTGACATCCAAGTATCCCTTGGAGCTTCAGCTTGCTCTTGGGGGTGTCTGGGGTGAGTGTGTGTGTACCCTTGAATAGTTTCTAGATCACCCATCTTGGTAAGGCTGTGTCTTTCTTCATTGGGTATAGTGGTCAATGATGTCAAGGAGATTCTGCCATTCACATCTGTGTGGCCCTGGCAGATTATCCTAGGAATGCTGGGACTTGTTTTTGTCTGTCCAGTGTTGGCAATTGCATACATTTACTATCTATAGATATAAAAGATGTGTGTATAAGAGAGGGAGTAAATAACACACGCTCACACCTACTTGGTAATCGCAGTAAGTGTTCACTTAAACATGGCGGCGTCTTTCTCTTTGTTCCTACTGCACAGGCATCGATCGGGCTGTGGACCCGCCTTCAGAAATTGGAGGCTTTGCTTGCTTTTGTAGGGTCAAGGAATGAGACATGGAATCCAGGGTTGAGAGATTCCCACACATCAGGCAAGCACCCCCTATCCAGCCCTCATCCTTGGGAACCTCTTAGATGCCTCTCAAACCCCAGCTTCAAACCTGTGAGGAGGCCTCCACTCTGCACCTCTGTGACAGATGCTTCCAGAGCCTAACTACAGAGGAGAGGGCTTCTGATGTTTGACTCCACTCTCTCAAAACCCCTCTGCCTGAATCTGGTATCCTTATTCTCCAGGAAAATTGAGGCACAGAGAGTCTGAGGGAGGAGCCTGTGCTCAACCGACTAGTTTTGAAAGACTCCTAATTGAAGCCTGGGGTTTGGCTTCTCCAGTCCAGTCCCCCGTGGCTGTTGGCCGTCTGTTGCTCCTAGACCCTAGGCATAGCTCTAGGGTCTATCCTTTCTTTTCCCCTGCTGCGCTGGGCTATTGACGGTGCCCACCCAGCTCTCTCATTGGCCTCTCCTGCCATCTGCCTGCTCCAGGTCTAATCCTTGCTTGCAGCCCAGCTGAGCGACCATCTTCTGGACACTTTTTTCCTGGAATTCTCTTTCTTTCTCCTTCCTTCCTCCAGTGGAGAAGTGTGTATGTGTGCTTTCTGTGTCTTCTCTTCTGACCCAGCTTGGTGGTCAGGCCTGCTATCACTTCCCTCTGAGGGCAGGGTTCACTGGTCTTGGTGACCCTACAGCCCAGCATGCCCTTCTGCGCTGGTCCTTGAGTTTAGGTGCTACTCAGGGAGGGAAAGAAAGGGAGGTTGGAGCAGGCAGGTAGGACTTCCTGGAGGTGGAGGGCCAGTGCTCTGAGGCAGGAGGAGTATGTTCTGAGACCTGGTCCAACAGGGGCTCAGGCACCGCCCTGTTTCAGCTCTGAGCTGGAGGCCATTTCAGTGCCCAAATCTTCCTTCTCCCAACCCCACCCTCTCCGGGAACAAGGAAGTTGGGGCTGGTGCCCAGTGCTGCCTGGGGCAGCCTGGCCTCTGCCCCCTTCTTAGAAGCCCTCAGAGACGGAGACTGCCCGTTCCTGTCGTCAGACTCAGCTGCCCAAAAGCCCTTCCTGCTTTCTGCCCCGACCAGCTCAGTTGCTATGGCCTTTTGTGACTGCCTTCGGTGCAGGGCAAGGCATGGGGCCAAGAGCTGGGCCAGGAGGTGATGGGGCCAGTCCTGGCATTGGAGTTCTGGGTTTGTTTAACCAGACCAGCCTAGAACCCCAGAACTGGGCATAGCTAAGCCCTCCATGGATGGTCTAGACTGGAAACATGCCCCTGGAGTCCACATGTTCCAACAGCCGCGCATGCCTGGGCTGCCCTGGCCACCTTCCTCCCTCTCTGGGCCTTAGTTCCCCATTTGTAAAATGAGGGATAGGTGAGATTGATCTTAGAGTCTCGATAGCCCATGTCCTGCTTCAAAACAGAAGGCGAGTGCCCGGCCTAGTACCTATTCCTTGTGCCCCACATCCCTGCGTTTGTCCTGAGGGTCAGGGTCGTGGGCAGACTTTATACTCTCCTACAGTTGCGGAAGAAGTGTCTGTCTGTCTGACTGTCTTTCTTTTATCCTTCCTTCCTTTTTGTGGTTTTTCAAGACAGGGTTTTTCTGTGTAGCCCTGGCTGTTCTAGAATTCACTCTGTAGACCAGGCTGGCTTCGAACTCAGGGAATCACCTGCCTCTGCCTCCCAAGTGCTGGGATTAAAGGTGTGCGCCACCACCACCTGTTGCAGTAAAGTGTTTCTAATGATGTCTCGAACGTTTCTGGTTCCAGAGTTAAGAAAGTGCCTTTTACTTAAAACATGAACCCTTCATTTCCCAGCACTCGGGAGGCAGAGGCAGGCGGATTTCTGAGTTTGAGGCCAGCCTGGTCTACAGAGTGAGTTCCAGGACAGTCAGGGCTACACAGAGAAACCCTGTCTTGAAAAACCAAAAAAAAAAAAAAGACAAGAAAAAAAAAAGACAGGTTCTTATTATATAGTTCTGGCTGCCCTGGAACTCGATATGTATAGACTAGGCTAGCCTCAGACTCAAGTTTTTATTAGTGTCCTTGTTTTCTCTACGTAGCCCTGGCTGGCCCTGGATTTGCTTGCTATGTAGCCTAGGCTGGTCCTGAGATCACTGTCTCCTGCTTCAGCCTCTTGAGTACTGAGATTACAGACACATACCACATGCCACCATCTCTCTTCTTACTGACCACTGTTTTCGTGGGTGATAATCTCATCATTCGAGAGAGGACAGATTGCTGAGGGTGGCCCTGGAGGCACCTCAGCACCTGAGCAAGATGTGGCTTTCCCCAGGTCTGCCTGGTTTGACATTTGCTGGGTGGATACTGGGTATCAGGCCTTGTCCACAGGGCTTGGGCCCCTCCTGTCTTCAGAGACTTCACTTTTCCATAGTTATTGCATCTGTTCTCCTTCAGGCTTCTTTCCTCTGACTTGGAACCCTTCCTGTTTCCTGTTCTCCCCCTGACCATCCTCCCTCTCCAGAGTAGAGGGAGAAGGGCTGGGATCTCAGCTCTCCCACCCCCACACCAAGATCCCAGCCCCTGGACTTGAATTTACACCCCACCCCACCCTTGGCCTCTCTTACAGTCAAGTCCACCCTCCAACCCCACAAGCCAGTCTGTCTCCTGACTCCTTCCCTGCTCATCCACTCACAGGGCCTTATCTCTTTTGGTTGTGACCTCACAGCTAGGTTCTGTTCCCCTCCCCTGTGGGGCTACATGGTGGAGGTCCAAAGTGAAAGAAAGAAATGGTGGTCATTTGGGAGCCTGGGAAGGCCTGAGCTAGCACCCAAAGTGCACAGCTGTGGGTGTGAATTCTGTGCCTCTATTTATCTGTGCTTTCTCAGCAAGTGGCCTAAGGACTCAGTCTCTTTAAACTACCTTCTAGGCTGACGTTAGACCAAAGCAGATCATGTTGGTAGACATGTAGCACTGCACTTGAATCATAGTAGGGCCTATCAACAGCAGTCACTCTTGCTAGCTCCTGTCCCAGGTGGCTGCAGATTACTTTGTGGTCACTACTGCTTGTCCTGTTAAAGTGCTACCTCCGGGTATCCCTGTGTCCATTAATCTGGATAGAGTGAGGGTAGGTCACAACCCACTGAACCACACAGAGAAGGCACCAGGTGACAGAGGTCATATGATTATCTGACTGGACATCAGTGTGAGACTTTTGCCTCCAGCTCTTCTGAGGACATACTTAAGGGCTCTGCTGTCGGCAGGGTAAGGGAAGAACTTGCAGATTTATTGGGAAAGGTATTCATTAATTCACTCATTCACTCATTCACTCATTCATTCATTCATTTATTTGCAGATCCCCAGATCCCTTCTAGGCAACAGGATACTGATGTGCAGGGCAAAGGAACAGTGGAGAAAGGAAAGGCCTGGATCAGAGGACATGGCTGTGGACACGGGGCTGTTCATACAGGGTAGGCTGCATGTGGCCACCGGTGCTTTCAGACTTTCTTTCAAGTCAGCAGCCTGGGCAAGGGGCTTGTTGAGGCAGACAGCTGATGGTTCCCCACCTGGGATTCCTTGACACTTTTCTCAGTCACTCAGGGTCCTACCCAACCCAAGGCTGGCTGTAAATAAGCCCAGGACACTTGCTCAGTTTTCTCACATGGTTTACCTCTGTCTCCCGGAAGTGAGGTGATCAGACAGAGTTTTTGGTGTGAGTATCACTTTGATGATGTCACTCTGTAACGAGAAAGGGGACTAGGTGGTGTAGAATCGTGGGCACCAGAGCCAGTGTCCAGAGTTCAAGCATATCCTTTGTCCCACTTTCCAGGTCAGGTCACCCAATCTCCCTGCCTGCATGCCTTGATCTTCTCATCTGCGAAACAAGTATGGCAGCACCTGCCTTATGAGACTGTCGCAAAGGTTGGACAGGAATAAGGAACAGCAGGTACTTTGCACAGTGTTGGGACAAACCTGGACAGGGTTTGCCTTCTCTGGGTCATGTGGACTGTGGGTTAGTGTCTGCCATTCGCCAGGCATGGCAGCCGATGGGTTATAGACCTGGGCCATCATTTCCCTTCCCGAGTGAAGAGACTCTAAGTCCAGAGCAGAGTCTGTGGGACAGACCTAGGAGATGGACGTGCATACAACAAAGGGCTGTACTTCACCCGGAGTGACCAACCGAAGCTTCCGCCCAACACCCCAGGCCAGGGTTCTGGTCTTTTGTCTCCTGCCCCCATGAGTTGAGAAGTCAGAGTGTCAGTGCACATTTGGGGCTTAGATCCAGAGTCTCCTCCTGGAGACTTTTTCTTGGCAGGTGCAGTGGGAGGAAGACTGTGCCTGACACTGCTAAAGTCCCAACTCTGCCTTGTGAGCTTTGGAGAAGCGAGTTGGCCTTTGTAGGTGCATCCCTTCATTTATGCAGAGGGGTGCCTTCTGATGCCCCTAGGGGCTCTGTCACATACAGAATTAGGAACCCTCAGTTCTACAGGGAAAGGCATGCATCTGGTATTGTTTCTCACCCAGACTGCTGTTTCAGGGCTCAGTTTGTTAAGCATACTGCAGGCATTCATAAGTGTATGCTGAACTCATTGACCATGGAGGTATCTCACTAAAAATCCTCCTCTCCCTCTCTCCATCTCCTGCAGGCCTGGTCCTTGGTCTGGTTCATGCTAGTCCTGTCAACCCTGTGGGGTAGGACTCACATGTGCCCTCCCTGGTGGGTCCTTGCTTAGGGCTCAGCATACATGGTCAGGTCTACAGGCAGTACCGCTGACCCTCCAGGATCCCTCTGATCCTCCAGGATCCCTCTGATCCTCCAGGATCCCTGTTCCTCCAGGATCCCTGATCATCCAGGATCCCTCTGATCCTCCAGGACCTCTGATCCTACAGGATCCCTCTGATGGCACATGTGAATTTTCCTTTGTAGCACATTGCAACTTCCGTTTCTGCATTTCCTGCCCCCTCTACATGGTCCATCTTTCCTGGAGGAGATCAGTTTTATGGGGTAGAGGTAGTGGTGGTGGTGGTGATGGTGTATGGTGGTATCCAGGGAATGAAATTAGTCACTAAATAAAGCCTCAGGAGGAGAGGCATGAGGAGCGGGGAGTAGACCTAGGCTTCTCCAGGATCCCTTGTATAGTGGCAGCAGCTGATTTAGGTCTTAAGCCCTTCTTTTCTTGGAGCCGGGGCCCTGGAATGGAATAATTTCCTGGGGAACCAGGCCCTTGGTATCTAAACACTGGGAGGAGGAGACAGAGATCTGAGCCTCTACCCTTCCCCATGCCCCCCAGGCAGTTAGGAAGGACAGGGCAGATCTGTCAGCCTCAGATGCCACCCACCCTCCCAGGGAACCCAGCCCTGAACCCAAGGAGTCAGGGCAAGGGGGGGGGGACAGGAAGCCCCCTGTGTCTTCCCCTCCTCCCTCCTGTCCCACCTCCACCCTCATTCTGGTGAGAGCTTGCAGCCCCAGGCCTTGGCACTCTGAGGATGTGGGTGGGGATGGGGAGTGGTGTATGACAGAAATCCTCCTATTCCTAACCCAATTTTTCCTCTCTGGGTTTTTGGGTGGCTACTACCCCAGCAGCCCCTGGAGTTGTGCCTGGACCTTGAAAGAGGGATGGAGGGAAGTCCAGTGGGCTCCGCCCCCTGGAGCCCACCCTACAGGAAGAAGAAAAGGCTAGAGTCTACAAGCTTCCATGGGAGGTCAGGGCCTGTTAGGAATTGCTCTGTGATCTCAGGTGGGCACAGCCCTTCTCTGGCCACTGCTGCTCGTTAGCTGCCAAGATAGCCCCAAACCTGGTGTCTCAACAGTTGCTCTGGGGAACTAGTAAATGTAGATTCCCAGGCCCCACTTGGAGTTGCAGTTTTGGGGAGAACTCTGTGATTTTAAAAGCTCAGCTCTGAAGATGTACCTGGCAGGGATATTTTTGGAAGCATACTGCTTTCAAAGCCCTCCTCCCCAGCCTCAAAACGTCCACCTCAGGGCCAGGTCCTTCCTCTGGGCTGTCTGGGGCAGGGACTGGCTGCGGTAATGGACCACCTGGGCTGTAAGGTACATAGGCTGCATGGAGCAGTGTGCTGTCACCTGCCAGAGGCACAGAGGACCCTGAGAGGCCCTGGCTCTGCCTGGGGCTATTCCTGTTTAACTCTCCCTCCTTAGTCTTCTCTTCCTCTGGACTCTTTCTCCACTTCTTTCTGTTTTGATTTTTTTCTGTACTGTTTCCTCTTTCTGCCTTGATAATTTGTTGACCCCCCCACCCCTTTCTCTCTGTGTGTGTTTGAGACAGTCTTTCTATTTTGTAACTGTTGGCTGTCCTGGACCACCTATGTAGATCAGGCTGGGTTTGAACTCACAGAGGTCCGCCTGCCTCTGCCTCCTGATCAAAGATGTGTGCCATCTGTATTTTGTTTCCCTTTCTTAGTGGTCTGTCCATCTCTCTCCATGCTTCTCTTTATCTGGTTTCATTGCCTTCAAGCGCTCTCCTCTCTCTCTCTCTCTCTCTCTCCATTCCCACTCCTCAGCTCAGGTTCTTCTCTTTTCTCTTCTACTCTCCCTGTCTTTATCTATTTTTCTCTTTGTCTCTTTCTCCATGTTTCTCTAGGGTGGAGGTGGGGCTGGGAAAAACAACAGCAGCAACAACAACAACAGCAAGACAGACTGGGGGAGAGGTGACAGACTGGACAGATCAAGCTTTCTGTGAAGGATGACAGAGAGAGCAGGCCTCAGGGTTGGGGCTGTCCTCCTGGCCTGACCTCCAAGCCCTCCCTCCCTGGCTCCAGCCCATGTTTCCACCTTACCTCTCTCCAGGCTACCTGTGTGCCCTGGGTCACCTGCCCTGCTCTTGGCCTGAGCCCAGCACTAAGCTGCCTTTTCCTATGTCCAGCTCCACTCCCCACCTTTGGCCCCTTTGCTGGCTGTCCTGGGCTCCCACAGTACTACTGTCTGCTGGTGGCAAGACCCAGACAGGGAGGAAGGCCCAGCCTGGATGGATCTGAGGCTGGGAGGTTCAGGTCTGTTTGTTGACAAGCTAAGGTTGGAGATACTGGTGGTGGGGCAGGTGCCCCCATTCTTCCCAAGTGAGCACAGGCTGACTTGCTCAGGGGTCCTACAGCCAGGCCTACAGATCTGGGAGAGTCACAGAGAGGTGGAGGGCCAGAGAGGGAGTTAAGAGGAAGGAGAAGCCTTGTCCCTGGGAACTGTACCATGCTGTTCACTTGCAGAGGGGAGGGGGCTATGTTCTTCTGGGCCTCAGTTTCTCCAGACAATACAGACAGCAATGGCTGGCTAAGGTGGCCTTTGAAGCCCCACTCTCTTCCAACCTCTCTTTGAAGCCTGAATTCACAGAGTGATTCCTGTCTTCCCCCCTCACCCCCCAGACTTCCCTGCACCAAGCTTAGAGGATCCAAATGGCAGGGCAGTACCTCTCTCTAGCACCCATCCAGTTCTGACCCTTTTCTTACTTAATCCCCTCAGAGCTATCTTTTTGTGAAGGGCCTCTTGGGGCCAGGGGGGATAGTACTCCCTGGTCCCGGGAAGACTGAGGACCTTGTGCCCGGGTGTGACTACAGAGACCTTCTGTCCACAGGGCCTGTGGGAATTTTGGGTATAGAGCAGAGGTTCAGCTCTCAGACAGATTGGACTGGGTCTCTTTTCTCACCCTGGGACTTGATTGCAGAAGCCGTGGGCTAGAAGTAGCTCCTGTAGTCCCCTGGTCTACTCTGGTCCCTGCTGGTCTTTGGTGAGAGATAAGCAGAGGCTCAGTCGGGAGAAGGGTTAAGTCAGGAACTCTTGGGATGGCTCGGACCATTCCACCAGGAGGGAACAAGGGCCCTATTCTCTGTGTGGGAATTAATAGCAAGGAGTGGACTGGGGTGTCATTCAAGCCCTGATCAGCTCCCAGAGGAATGCGAGCGAACGAGCGAGAGAGAGAGAGAGAGAGAGAGAGAGAGAGAACAAGTAGAGGCTTGAGGCACAGATAGCAAGAGAAGTGCATGAGTGAGGGCCTGCTGGTCACAGTACCCCTGGCATGTGGCTATAATGCCCTAGGACAGATGTTGTCTTCAAAGATGTGTCTATGGCCCCATACAGCAGGGAGATCTGGTGTTGTCATCCCTCACCAAGGGTCTTCCTCTCTTGTCTTTTATCATTCCCAGATGGCTAGACTCTCCATAGGATTGGCTGCTGCTCCCACTTTCTGGGAACCTCCACCTGTCCCTATCTTTGCCAAGGAGTCCTAGGTTCACCTGGACCCCCAGGCTGCTGTAGAAGACCAGCCTGTGCTCCTGGGCTGTACCCTCTGTCCTGGACTCAGGAGCTCCTCTGAACCAGCTCCATGGTCAGCTCAGACATAGGACCAAAAAGTCACCAGGTGACTTTAGGCTCCTTTAATTGCCTGCATGGGAGGGAAGCACCAGGGAGCTCAGTTAACATAGGGGACAGAGCTCATCAGCTGTTGAGACAAGCGTTCCACTGTCACCCACAGCCTGGCTTGTGGTTGAGGACCAGCAGCCCCCAGAGTCATCTGAAGTGTCACAGCCCAATGCAGGCTTTGGAGTTGCTCCAGGCCACACTTCTGGTTTTGTGGGCACATATACAGAGGCCTGGAAGGGCACTAGCTTGCCCTGGTTTAGAGCTGAGCTTGGAGTTGGCCCAGGTTGTCTATCTCCAGATTGGTATCTTGACTCCGTGTGGAGTCTCACCAAACACAGTATACTCAGACTTGGGGCAGAAAGAACTAAGCCGCAGAGGGTGCAGAACACCTGGCTGTCAGAGTCAGACACGTCATCTCTGGGTTTGTGACTCAGAGTGGCTGTATCACCCTCAGTTGGCAGCTCCATTTTCAGAGAAAATGAAACATAACAGGCATGTAACCCTCATGGATAGAGCCACTGTGTGTCTTTGTTTCTCTCTCTCTCTCTCTCTCTCTTCCTTTTTTTTTTTTTTTTTTTTTGGGGGGGGGGGGGGGTGGGGGAAGAACAGGGTCTCTCTCTCCAGACCAGGTTGGCCTTGAACTCACAGAGCTCCAGGTCTAGTTGTCTCTGCTTCCATAGTGCTGGGATTAAAGGCCTGTGCCATGATGCCTGACTGGCTGGTGTGTGCCAGCAAGCCCTTGTTATTCAGATTGAAATGAAATATTTAGTTGTTTATTTGGTGCTAAAGGTCAAACCCAGGGCCTTGTGCCTTTGTGACGAGTTCTCTACCACTGAGCATTAGCTCAGGCCCTGGCTCAGGACTATTACAGTTCTTGGAAGGCTGGGCAGTACCTGGTGCCCTGGAGCTAGAAGGTTTGCTGTGCACATCATTTAGCTGCTTGCAACTGCACCTGGCAGCCCCAGCACTTGGAGTCCCATCGGTTCCTCAGCTGCAGTTTTGATGGGGTGAGGTTTCTGGTGTCCTGAGCACAGTGTCATTCTGTGTCTGATGACCCACCCTGTTCCTACCTCTCTAATGGCCCGTAATGTGGTGGAAAGCCAGGGAACAGGACCCTGTGTGACACAATGTCAGCTCTGGAGTACTTCAGGTCTTGGTTTCCTCCCCTTCAGCCTTAGTCACCTTGGGGACTGGTGCATAGGAAGCCTGGCTGCATCCTCAAAGTGTGCAAGTCAGGATCCAGAGTCTGTACCCTACAGCACCAAGAGATAAGCAGAGTATACCAACCTTTCTGCACTGGGCTGTGTATTAGTTATCTGTCTAGGAGTTTTAACAAAATACTTGATAAAAGCAATGTATGGAGGAAGAATTTGTTTGGGCTCGTACTTGGAAGCGATTCATGGCCACAGGAAGTGTGACTCAGTGGGCTATATTTCATCCACGGTCAAGAAGAGGAATACTGGTCTCTCTGTCTCTCTCATTTTTATTATGTACGTGTGTGTACACACATGTGCACATAGATGCCCATAGAGGCCTGCGGAGAGTGTACTCTGGAGCAGTTACAGGCAGTTGTATACTGCCTGATGTGGGTACTAGGAACTGAGTTTGGGTCCTCTTTAAGAGCATCAAGCTGAGCCATCCCTCCCGGCCTTCTTTCCTTCTTCTTATTCAGTCCAGCCCATGGAATGGTACCACCCATGTTCAGGGTGGGTCTTCCCACCTCAGTCTAGTCTAGATCATTCCTCAGAGCCATGTCCAGAGACTTATCACCTCATAATTCTAGATCCTGCCAACCTGACAATAAATATAAGCCATCCAGGGCTGGGAGGCTGGATGCCTGCAGCCATACGCCTAGCTGCTGCCAGGAATAGAATGGACCTGGGTAGTCCCTTATTCCTAGCCAGGGTAGGAAGAGGCTCAATGAAGAATCGATTTTCCTTTCACAAATTGTGTGTCGTGGTTCACAAAGATGGAAGAGTATAGAAGGGCCATTTTGGGGTTTTTCATTAAATAACTGGCCCAATGGCTGTTAGAGGAATCCCCAGTGGCAGCCTCAAAGGTGGACAGCAAGTGGGTCTGGCCTCTTCCAAGCTCCTCAATTCCTAAACTCTGTATAGGGACAAGGTGCTAGTGAGAGATACAGATTGCACAGGGCTGAAGAGTGGGTATACTCAGTGTTTCCTGCTCAGCTTGGAGCTATAGTGGATGTTTGATCCTCAGGGAACACAGGCCGCAGAACAATCTAAGGGAGGCCTACCAGGTCTCACCATCCCTCAGCGCTGGCCCTTCTTGAGTGGCTTGGAAGCTTTTGACCTTGGCATATGTTTTTCCAGTGGAAACTCTGAGAATGTGGGATTGATTGATGCAGTTGAGCTAGCCCAGATGCTGGCAAGATGGAGTAAATGGAGTCAGTGAAGTCTGGGTCTCAGTGGGAGCCGAGAACAGGGGCAGAGCGAGAGATGTCTGATGGTTATCTCAGGTAAGGTTGCTGAGATAGATCAGAGAAGCTGGGGTCCCACAGTTCTGGGTAATCTTCAAACTCACACTGTAGTCTCTTTCTTCTTATCTATAAAGTAGGGGTGCTGGAATTTATCCATAAGGCTCAAGAGGGGTGGCTTGTGGGCATATGGTGTCCTGGCTTCTGTACTCCATGTCATGCTCAGAGAGCCTCAGAAAGAAGTGCTGTCCAGTGATCTGGGTGACAGAGAAACACTCAGGGGCTGCAATCTGCTAGATTCAGAGAAAGGAAAACCAGATATTGGTAGTTTGAGAAATCATGAACTTACTCAACTGACCTAAGAGCCTGGTGCTGCCTCGCTCGAAAGTACCCAAGGAAGAGGTGGATGGTTAAGGACCACAGCAGAGGCCAGCCTGTCACAGAGGCAGAGGCAGTGTTAGGCATTTGTTGGTTTGTTTTTTGAGACAGGGTTTCTCTGTATAGCCCTGGCTGCCCTGAAACTCATTCAGTAGACCAGGCTGGCCTCGAACTCAGAGATCCACCTGCCTCTGCCTCCCAAGTTCTGGAACTAAAGGTGCCACCACTCCCAGTTTGTATTGGGCATCTTCTAATTCTTGACACTTCTGATTCTTGACACTGGAGCCTCACAACCTAGGGCTTGTAAGTTTCTGACTGTCCTATAAATTTTTTTGAGACTGAAAGAAAAAACAAATGCCAGCCATAGGATACACAAAGAAGGGGCTGGGGAGATGGTCCTGTGCATAAGGTGCTTGTCGCACATCCACGAGGGGCCGAGTTTAGATGCCCTAAACTCACATACAAAGCTGAGCATAGAAGCAGGCACCTGCTATATCAATGCTACAGAGGCAGAAGCAGGAGGATCCCTGGGGCTTGCTGGCTTGCTAGTGAGCTTCAGGTTCAATGAGAGATCCTGTCTCAAAAGCTAAGGTAGAGAGTGATTGATAAAGATACCAAATAATGACCCTGACCTACACACACACACACTATACAAAGATTGAAAAATAGAAATTAATGAAAATATCAATTGAAGCCAAGTGGTGGTGGCACACACCTTTAGTCCCAGCATACAGGAGGCAGAGGCAGGTAGATCTCTGCATTTGAAGTCAACCTGGTCTACAGAGCTAGTTCCAAGACAGCAAAGGCTATGCAAAGAAACCCTGTCTCGAAATGTTTTTTCTACTGAAAACCCAAAAAAGTATTTTTGTTTTTGTTTGCAACAGGTCCTCATGAATGCTTGGTCCTCCTGACCCTCCCTGCCCCCAATACTGTGACCCCATGCCTACCTTTTTGTTTTGATATTTTTAGTCAGAGTCTACATTAGTCAGGCTGACCTGGAAGTCACTGTGTAGCTCACCCATGGTCCATTCCCTTGGGTGATGTGGTTCACAAAGATGGAGCAGTATAGAAAGCTGGGTTAAGGTTTCCTCATGAAGGACCTGGCTCAATGGTCTAGAGAGGAATCCCCAAAGGTAGCCTCGGGTGGACAGCAGGTGGGTAGGGACTGTTCTGAGCTCCCCCACAAGCCCTGTGTAGGGACAGATGCTAAGTAGACAGCACAGGGCTGAGGGCGGGCAGCCCAATGTTCCCAGCCTCCCGAGTGCAGGGTTATAGAAAAGCACTACTGTATCTGCTCCACGGATGTCTTTTAAAACTATAAACAGGAGCCGGGCAGTGGTGGCACACGCCTTTAATCCCAGCACTTGGGAGGCAGAGGCAGGTCGATTTCTGAGTTCAAGGCCAGCCTGGTGTACAGAGTGAGTTCCAGGACAGCCAGGGCTACACAGAGAAAACCTGTCTCGAAAAAACAAAAACAAAACAAAACAAAACAAAAAACTATAAACAGGCCTGGAAAGATGTCCGGGAGAAGAGCACATCCAGCCTTGCAGAGAACCCAAGTTTGACTCCCAGCACTCCTGTCAGACAGCTTGTGACTGCTCGGAACTTCAGCTTCAGGGAACTACAACACATGTAGTCTCTGAGGTCACCGGTATCATGTATCCATGCCCTCACATACGTGTAAATTTTTGAAGCTTTTTTTTTTAAATCCCCTTTGAGACAGAATCTCACTATTTAGTCTTCCAAGAATTTGCTATGTAGACCCGGCTGGCTTTGAGCTCACATAGATCTGAAAGTTTCTACATCCCAGATGCTGGCGTTAAAAACATGTGCCACCATGCCTGGCTAATTTTTTAAAAAATCTCTTTTAAAATTAAAAAATAAACTTAACTATAAACAGATAATTCTATTTACCATAGGAGATGGGAAAATTTAGAGATGACATAGCACAAGGTGAATGAGGGACTCCTGTTTGCCAGAGTCTGCAGGTGTTCGGCAAGCATAGCTATGTCCAGGGTCAACCAAGGAGGACTTCCCAGGGGAGGTGACACTTGTGTCAAACCATAGTGGAGGAGAAGGGATTGAACAGAAGGAAACGTAGTCCAGTGATGGTTAAAGGAATGTAGGTAGAAGTCTGTATATAGGGTGACAGTCTTGGGTAGCAGGCTTGGATTTTATTCTATGGGCAATCAGGAATCATAGAGACATTTAAGAGGAGTAAGAAAATGACATGGTCACTGTGTGTACATGTGTGTGTGTGCCCATGTGGACAAGCATGTGTTTGTTTGTGTAAGTACGTATGTGTGCCCAGGTACGTGAGTACACGAGCATGTGTGTGTGCATAGGTATGGTGTGTGTGTGTGTGTGTATGTGTGTGTGGAGTACACATGTGAGCATGGGTATGTGTGTGCACACGAGTGTGTGTGTTGCTAGGGATGGAACCCTGAGCCCCTCACATGCTACACAAGAGTTCTATACTGAGCCACATCCCTCAGCCCCAACGATTTTTGAACTCTACTCTTAAAGCATCATGGGAGTTTCTTAGTTGGAGGAGAAGGGGAGAGGTGCTGGCAGATCTTGGGGGGCAAAAAGCTGTTAGGAGACTGGGGTGCTAATCCCGCTGACAAGGATGAGGCCAGGGTGGGCAAGAGCAGGAGGAGACATTTGAGATGTGGCACTGGCTGGACTCTGGAAGCTGTGGTGATAACACTTGCCTTTCCTCAGATGTTCAGTGTGGGCCTGGAACCTTCTATGCTCAGGGAAGCGTGCTTCCCTGAGGAACCTTTATAATTACCCGGATTGGGGGGTGAGGCAGGTCCCATTCAATGAGAATTTACACCATGTGAACTTTCAGCTAGCCAGAATCCTGTGTCTTGTAGTTAAAAAGTGTGTCAGCAGCACATGACAGACATTCTCCACAAATAAATAAAACAACAGAGACAAAATCACACCTAGAGACTGTAACAGTCGGGTGTGAACCTCTCCAGGCCTTCAACTCTGGGCTTGTGTAGCTCTGTGCACATCTGGATTTGTCTCTATGTGTCTGTGTGCCACATCTGGATGTGTCTCTGTGTGTCTCTGTGCCACATCTGGATGTGTCTCTGTGTGGCTTTGTGCACTTCTGATTGTGTCTCTGTGCCACATCTGGATGTGTCTCTGTGTGGCTTTGTGCCACATCTGGATGTGTCCCTGTGTGTATCTGCCTGACAGCAAAATGCACAGCAGATAGTCCAGTCTGTAAGTGAGTGTGAGCTGATGTGTGTGTCTATCTGCATTCTCAGGTTTAAATCAACTTTGTTGTCAGCAAACTGCTCTAGAATCTCCCCTTTGCTCACTCCCTTTGTCAGGGACCAAGGAAATTGGACTACAGTTTCCAATTTCCAGGATAATTAATTTTCTTCTCAAATCTATGATTTCTCTGCTTGTTCCTTTGGTACATACATATTTGTGTTTATTTATACATCTATTCGTTAATTCTTCATGCATTTATTTATTTAATGTGTATGTGTGTATCTGCATGAATTTTTGTTACCTGGTATATGCAGGTGCCAGTAGTGGTTAGAGGGCATCAGATCCTCTGGAGCTGCAATTATAGGCAGTTGTGAGCTGCCTGATGTGGGTGCTGGGAATTGAACACAGACCCTCAGCAAGAGCAGTTTAGGCTCTTAACCACAGCACCATCTTCTCAGCCCTTACTTATGTCTTTATGTCTTGGTCATGCTTAGCCTCTGACTTTATTACGTTCCTGTTTCTTGCTCTTTTGGTAAATAGATGTCTGAAGGGGGGGAAAAATTAATTGTAGCCATGGGTTACTGCTTTGATGGACATGGTGACTGACAGTGTTGTCTAGTGTCCTAGGGACTGTCAGAGGCACTGGAGCAACAGTGCATCCTGTGTCCGTTCTCTCTGCCCATGCCTTCCTGTCTGCCTGGTGAGCTATCCACCCTGAGCTGTGGCCCCAGAACCAACCTTCTTTGTAGTGTGCCTTCTATTCTCCCATTGTTCTTGGTGGTGATGGTGGTGATGGTGATGATGATGATGATGATGTGTGTGTGCTTGCGTGCGTGCGTGCATGTGAGTGTGTGTGTGTGTGATATATGCACATGTGTGGGGAATGGATGCATATGGAGACCAGAGGTCAACATCCTCCTTATTTTAAGATAGCGTCTCTCACTGAAACTAGAGCTCACTGATTCAGCTAGCCTGGCTGACCAGCAAGCTCCAGGCATCCTTCTTCTGTCTACCTCCCTGTGCTGGGATTGCCACTGTGCATGATTTTCACATGGGCACTGGGGATCTGAATTCAGGTCCTCATGCTTGCATGATGAGCACTTACTGATTGACAGCTGACTCCCCAGCTACAGGGTTTTGGACTTTCTGACATGGTATTTTCTGTGCCCCATGCCTGGCTTCTCTTTTTCTCTTTAAGTGGAAATCAGGAAGGGCCATTCTCCCTGTTGTGCTTACGGCTTGAGACTGAACTGGGCAAGGGCAAAGGCTCACCTCTGGCCGCTAGCTACCTGCAGGAACCTGGCTGTAGGTGCCAGGTCTGACTGCACTGTGGCCAGGTGACCTGTGCCTGGCACTGGGGGAGGTGGCAGAGTCTTCTGGAGGAGAGCCAGTGGCCAGGCATGTACTTTTCTGGCTTCTGGGGTCATTGTGAGGTATGGGAACACTCGGAATGTGCACCCTGGGACACAGGAAACATCCCTTCCACAGATATTTCTTGGAACCTACTATGTGCCATGTGCTCTCAAGCCCTCAGGTGAAGTGGAACAATTCAAATTGTACCCAAAGGAAACAAACAGAAATTCAAATAATTTGCTTGGGGGGAGGGTAATCCTGTGGATGGAGCCTAAGGCCTGGCATGTGCTGGCCAAACACTCCCCCCCCTCTTAGCAAATTGCCAAGGCTGGCCTTGAACTTTCAGTCCTCCTGCCTCAGCCTCCCAAGTAGTTGGAATCACAGGCCTGAACTATCACACATGGCTACAAATGGATTGTTTTCATAGTCTGCTTTGAGGAACTTGAGCAAGGAGAAGGAGTCCTAAGCAGAAAGAAAGGCAGCCAGAGTCATGAGTTGAAGGATTGAGGCAGGCCCCTCTGAGATGTAGGCACTTGACTGGAGACCTGAAGCTTCTCAGAGTGTCATACACAGGGGTGTCTCAGAATAACATTCCAGACAGCGGAACAATGGGTGCAGAAGTCCCAGAGGGGAATGTGGCTGGGGTATTCTAGGGACAGCAGAGGCCAGTGTGGCTGAAGTTGAGGGAGAGAGAGCCTGCAGTAGCCATAGAGGTCTGAGGTCACAGATAGATGCTGCACAGATCTGGCTTTGCTCTGAGGACTGCAGGTGGTAGACAGTTGCAGCACAGCAGAAGTTGGACAGGACCTACATTGTCAAGGGTGTGGCTGGTCTATGATGGTGAGAAGCACCCAAGGGAGGCCTGGAAGAGGCTCCTGGGGATAATTCAGAAGAGTAGGTGGTAAGCTAACAGGTGGTGCTCATCCCTTGTCCAAACCCAGTTCATGGCTAGCCTGGACTACATGAGGTTAACCTGAGCTACATTTTGAGACCCTAATACCCTAATTTGGTTTGTAAGTTAGTTTTTCTCATTTTAAAATTACTTCTTCTTCTTCTTCTTCTTCTTCTTCTTCTTCTTCTTCTTCTTCT
>JADRCH010000174.1:877842-1027214 GCA_019843965.1 Rhynchomys soricoides
TCTTCTTCTTCTTCTTCTTCTTCTTCTTCTTCTTCTTCTTCTTCTTCAAAAAGTCGTTTTTCCCTTTTCCTTGAAAATAAAGTTTTTCAGACAATATATTCTGCTAAACCCTCCCCCAACTCCTTCGAGACCCCTTCCCTTCCCGTTGACAATGCTGCACTCTACCACTGAGCCACACTCTACACCATAAAAATTACTCTTCTTCACAGCTCCACTGGAGTATTGTTGACACCCAAGGATCTCAGGCTTAGTGTACACCAAGACAGGCTTTGACACATGCCAAACCCCAAACCTAAAACCATTGCCACAAACTCGACCCAATCTCCTTCTCAGCAACCTCTCCTTCCAACACTACCCCATGCCCAGGAGCCATTGATGGGCCTGGTCCACTGTGGGTTAATCTGCATCTTCTAGAATCTTCTCACAGGACCCACAATATGTGTTTTCGGGGAGCAGAGCACCTGGCTTCTTTTGTCCAATGTAATTATTTTGAGCCCTGTCACTGCTGCTGTGTGTCTGAGCTCTTCCTTTTCATTGTGCTGTAGACCATAATGTGTTTATCCATCTGTCTGTTGAAGGATGTTTGAGCTGCTTCCAGATTTGGACTTATGACAAACAAAACTGCTATGAGCATTCATGTTCTCGCTGTATAGACTTTTGACTCCCTTGTAAGTAAACACGGAGGAGTGTGGTGTCTGGGTCAGAGGGTATGTCTATATAACTTTGCAAGAACTTTTTGTTTGGTTGGTTGTATTTTACAAAGTGGCTGCACTGCTTGATGTCCCCATCAGCAGAGTGTCAGAGTGTCCAGCTTCTCTCTACACTGGATGATACCTGCTGTGGCCACTTTACTCAAGGTTTCTTGATCTAATGAACAGGCAGTGGCCTCAGCTTGATTCTGGTTGGCTTTCTCCCTAACAAATCATGTTCTGGGGTCTCTTGTGTTTATCTGACTCATGTTCTCTTTCTGGAATTATCTACAGAGCCATTAAAAAAATAGGATTGTGGGTTCGGGGATGTGGCTTAGTTGGTAGAGTGTTTGCCTAGGGTGCCCAAAGCCATTGTTCCATCTGCAGAAAAACATAAACGAGATGTGTTTCAGCAAGTTGTAATCCCAGCATTTGGGAGGTGGAAGCAGAAGGGTCAAGAAACACAAGGTCATCCTCTGCTACACGGAGTTCAAGATTAGCCTGGGATACGTGAAACCACGCCTCAAAACATAAACCAATAGGAACTGATAAAGATGCTTGCAATCTGAGAACCCATGAAAGGAGTCAGATGTGGTATATATCTGTAACCCTAGCATTCCTACAGTAAGACAGGAAGTAGAGACAGAAGAATCAGCTGGAAGCTCATGGGCCAACTATAGCAGGCCTGTGAGAAGCCTTGTCTCAGAAAGATAGAAGGAAAGAGCTGGCTCTCAAAGCTTACACATGTGCCCCGGGACGTGTACACCCCTGCTCCTGCACTTGTGCATGTGTGCACACACACAGGGAAATTTAAAAGCATAATTAGCAAAGGGTGGAAAGATGGTGGCTCAGTGGTTAAGAGCACTTGCTGTTTTGGCAGAGGACCTGAGTTTGATTCCTAGCACCCACATGATGGCTCACAACCATCCTTAACCCCACTTACAGGAGATCCAACTGGCATGTACATGGTACACATGCATGCATAAAGCAAAATATTTATTTGCATAAAGTAAAATAAATAAATATTAAAAATTATAAAAATAGGGATATTTGAGTTCTTGACTTTCAACAATTCCTTATAGTTTTTGATTACAGATCTTTATTACCTATGCAACTTACATTTATTTCTCTGTCTTTGGATTGACTTCAATTTTAATAAGTTTTTATTAGGCCAGGTGTGGTGGCACAGACTTTTGGTACCCAGTACTTGAGGCAGAGGCAGGCAGATCTCTGTGAGTTTGAGGTTAGCCTGGTCTACATTATCAATTCCAGGTCAGCCAGGGCTACACCCTGAAACCCTATTTCAAAAAATAAAACATTTTAATTAAGTATATGTTGATGTCTTTTCATCTGATGGTGTCTTTTGCAGCACTATACAGGGGTTTTTGTTTATCTTTTTTTCTTGTATGCACCGAATATTTAATGTATCTAGAAAATCTTTGCCTAAGGTCTCAGATTTTCTCCCAGAAGCTCAACAGTTTCAGATGTTCTGCTTATGCCTGTGACCTACTTGCGAACTTTTCTTGTATATGATGTTAGATACAGTTGCTTTGTCTGGCGCTGTTTTGTGTGTGGCTAGGTGCTATTGTCCTTTCTCCAGTGATCTCTCTCTCTCTGTCTCTGTCTCTGTCTCTCTCTCTCTCTCTCTCTCTCTCTCTCTCTCTCTCTCTCTCTCTCTCAGACAATTGAAGCACCCATCCTGGTTTGCTTTCTGTTGCTGTGATATACTCCATGACCAAAGGCACTTTGGGGATGAAAGGGTTTGTTTCATTTTACAGCCCAGCATGAAGGGAACTTAAGGCAGGAGCTGAAGCAGAGGCCACAGTGGAGGGCTGCTTACTGGCTTGCTCCCCATAGCTTGCTCAGCCTGCTTTGTTACACACCCAAGGACCACTTGGCAGGCATGGCACCGCCCACTGCATGCTGGCCCCTCCCACATCAATCATTAAACAAGAATAAAACAAAGGCTTGTGTATGGGCCAATCTGATGGAGGCATTCTCTCAGCTGAGGCTCCTCCTCCTGGACTGCTGCAAGTTGACAAAAAAACCAAAAACCAAAACAGAAAACAAGCAAAAAACCTAACCATCGTAATTACCGTGAGTGTGCATGTGCGTGCGTGTGTGTAGTGCACATAATAGAAGTCAGAAGACAGCATGTGGAAGTCAGTCCTCTCCTTATACTGTGTGGGCTCTGGGGCTTAGACTCATGCTGTCAGATTTGGTGGCAAGCACCTCCACCTGCTGAGCCATCTCACTGGCCCTGCCCTGTTTTAATACTGCCCTGCACGTTTGTTGAAAAGCAACTGACTATGTGAATTTATTCTTTTTTTTGTTTTGGTTTTTCGAGACAGGGTTTCTCTATGTAGCCCTGGCTGTCCTGGAACTCACTCTGTAGACCAGGCTGGCCTCGAACTCAGAAATCCACCTGCCTCTGCCTCCCAAGTGCTGGCATTAAAGGCATGTGCCACCACTGCCCGGCGTGAATTTATTCTTAAGGCTTATGAATTTATTTGTCCACTGATCTGCTTCTTTTGTCTTGTTTTATTTTTTGTTTTCATTTTTTGAGACAGGGTTTCTCTGTGTAGCCCTGGCTGTCCTGGAACTCACTCTGTAGACCAGGCTGGTCTCAAACTCAGAGATCTGCCTGCCTCTATCTCCCTAGTGCAAGGATTAAAAGTGTGTTTACCACTGCCTGGCTGAATTTTTCTTTTAAAATATTTATTTATTTATTATATGTAAGTACATTGTAGTTGTCTTCAGACACTTTTTCTTCTTGGCCTGGCCCCACTCTCTCCAGCCCTGCTTGCTGTAGCTGTCTTCAGACACCACAGAAGAGGGCATCAGGTCTCATTATGGATGGTTGTGAGCCACCATATGGTTTCTGGGATTTGAACTCAGGACCTTTGGAAGAGCAGTCGGTGCTCTTAACCGCTGAGCCATCTCTCCAGCCCCGTTTTTTTTTTTTTTTTTTTTTTTTTTTTTTTTTTTTTTAAGGTAGTACCACACTACTGTGATTACTGCAGCCTCGTCTGTCAGGTGATCGATCAGGTGATCTAAGTCCATGTGTGTGAAGGAAAGAGATGACCTCAGGTTCTAGTATCTGCCTTCTCCCGTGTTTGAGGTAGAGTTTCTTTTGCCACTGCCTACACTAGGTTAGCTAGCCCCTGAGCTTTCAGGGATTGTCCCGTCTCTGCCCCCATCTCTCAGGAGAAGCCCTGGATCCAGGCTTCATGGTCTACCTTACTACGTGGGCCCTGGGATCCACATCCAGGTTGTCAAGCTTGCATGGCAGAGCCATACCACTGACCCCTTGCTGGGTTTTTATTGGGACTGGAAGTGGCTTAAATCTGTCCGATTTTAGGGACTTGATGTCTTACAACCATGGACTCTTGATCTACGAATGCCATGGGCCTTTGCAGTGATTTGTTGTTCATTGTTTCTCTCACCAATATTGTATAGATTCCATGCTAGGTCTTCACATGTTCTGTTAAACTTATCCTCAAGCCTTTGCTTTTTAAAATTATTCATTTAGGGCTGGAGGGATGGCTCAGTGGTTAAGAGCACTGGTTGCTCTTTCAGAAGACCTGGGTTCAATTCCCAGCACCCACATGGCAGCTCATAACCGTCTGTAACTCAGATCTCGGTGGATCCAACATGCACATAGCACTCAGACCCACACATAGGCAGAACACCCATTCACATAAAAGAAAGGTTAAATATTTAAAAACTTACTTGTTCATGTGCGTGCACAGTGCAGCGCACGTATGAAGGTCAGAGAACAACTTCCAGGAGTCGGTTCCTTTTTGTTCTGCCATTGTGGGTCCCGGGGACCAAACTCAAGTTGCCAGCCTTGTGCTTTTCGACTGAGCCTTCTTTCTTGCCCACCTAGTTTATATTTTAACTGGTTATTATTTTATGTATATGGGTGTTTTCTCTCTTTCTGTGTACTGAATGTGTGCCTGGTTTCAGCAGAGATCCTCCACCCCCCCTCACCCCCACCCATCCCCACCCCCACTCATCCCCACCCCCACCCCCGAACTGGAGTTACAGACAGCTGTGAGCTGCCATATGAGTGCTGGGAATTGAACCCAGGTCCTCTGGTAGAGCAGCCAGTGCTCTCAACCACTGAGCCATCTCTCCAGCCTTCAACTTTTTTGTTTCAGTTTGGCTAAAAGTTTAAGTTACAGAAAGAGCTTGTAAGAACATTCAAAAAAAAAACCTAAAACCTAAATATCCTTTACCTAGGTTTCTGTGATGTTAACAGTTCCCCCCCCCCCCACGCATACCTGTGACAGGGTCTCATTATGTAGCACTGACCTGAAACTTACTTTATAGACCAGGCTGGCCTCAGGACCAGGAGTTCAAGTTTCTTCTTAACTGCACAGGAAGTTTAAGGCCAGACTGGGCTACATGAGACCCTATCTCAAAAAAAGAGTAAGGAAGAAAGGGAGGGAGGGAGGGAGGGAAGGAGGGAGGGAGGGAGGGAGGGAGGGAGGGATTACCACTGGTGCAGAACTATTAAGTGAGCGAATGACTGACTTCATATTTCCTTGTTCTATTAGTGTCGTTCATCCCTCCCTCCCCCTCTCTTCTTCCCTCCCTTCCTCCTTACTTCCTCCCCTCCCTCCCTCCCTCCCTCCCTCCTTCCCTCCTTCCCTCCCTCCCTTCTTCCCTCCCTCCCTCCCTCCTTACTTCCCACCCTCCCTCCCTTCTTCCCTCCCTCCCTCCTTACTTCCCACCCTCCCTCCATCCCTCCATTCCTTGATTCAAGACACAAGGCAGAATCCACACTGCATCCACTTGTTACATGTCCTTAGTCCCCCAGTCTGCTGACTCCTCCTCCAGAGCTTTCTCTAATGTGTTGTGACTTTGATGTGTTTGAAGAATTGAATACTTTGTAGCCCAATCTTTATTTTTTCCTGGCGTTTTTCCCTCATCATGTGGAAGATGTGGATTTGTTGCCACCAAGGCTGACTGTGTGGCTGCGGCCCTGGGGTCTTCTGGGTCGTCACATGGTCTTGGGGGGTATGTGATAACTGTCATGTTTCAGTAGTGATGTGAACCAGCCGTAGCCAGCATGGCGCGTGCCCAGTTTTTCTCTGGAGAAGACTCGGCTTTCATAGGCATGGGCATCCTATGAAACAGCTCCTTTCTCAGGAACACATGGTGTGTAACAGCTTTTCTCCAACGCTTGTTTCTCACTCCTGCCCCTTGTTACTTATAGTGAGAGTTTAGCCTTTTGCTTAATTTCCCCATTTATTTATTGCTGTGAATTTGTGTGCAGAGGTCAGAGGACAACTTGAGGAAGCTGCTTTTCTCCTTACCACATGAGTTCTGGGTATCAAACTCAGGCCACCAGGTTTAGTGGCTAGCGCCTTTATCCCACGAGCCATCTTGTTGGTCCCGTTTGTTTAAATCTTAATAAATTTAAGATGGTGTCAAAATTGCTGACTCAAACGCTTGTCTGAAACAAACTTATCATCTATCAGACGATGTTTGTGCATAGTTCTCTTTGCCTTTAGTCATATCGGGTCAAAACCAGCACTGTTTGGGTCAGCACCCTGCTTTCCATTATTCTGTCATGATATACATTAGAATACAAATTTATCCCCATAGATTTTATATTTGGTGACACTGTTTAAGATTCATCTTTATTTTTATGTATATGTATGTGTGTGAGTCTGTCGCATGAGTGCAGTGCCCACTGAGGCCAGAAGAGGGAGTCAGATTCCCTGGACATGAAATTAGAGGGACCTGGGAACTGCCCAATGGGGTGCAGGGAACAAACTCAGATCTGCAAGAACAGCACGCCCTATCTAAACTGTTGAGCTGCCTCTCCAGTTCCAGAAAAATACTTTAAATATGTAAAACCTTAATTTCTGAATGTCGGCAGCATATAGAAATAGAAGAAACATCTGCATATCGATCTTGCTAAAGTAACTTATTAATTACATGTTTTCTGTAAGTCGTGTGTTTAGGCTTTCCCACAGAATTATCTGTGAGCAGTCTCTTGTTTTTCTTCCCTGCCTTTTCATTCCCTCACCTTGCTACAGTGGCTCCTCTTTTAAGGCCCAGTGGAAGTGAGGGCGGACGTCCCACGTGTGTGGTGAGGGTAGAGATCACAGACTGAAGGGTTGGCGGTCAGTGGCGGCAGTGATGGGGAGGGTGAGCGGAATAGGAGACGGAGGGGTGTTCATGGGATTGTCAACAGCCCCTTCTCAGCACAGGCAGAAAGAGACGACTGACTCCTGAGTTTCCCTTCTGTACATTATGGAGGAGTTAAGAGGTCTCTGTGAATATGTTCCCTAAAGTCCGCTTGGGCCTCTGCCTGAAGGCAGTTCTCAGCGTTCCTCTTTACCTCAATTCCAGATCCCTTCCCAAAGCCATTGAGTCAGGGAGAAGGGTCCCAACGGGTTACCATCAGGTCAGCTGTGCGGTGGTAGGGGAGTCTCAGCTCAGGTCTCTGTGGGGAGCATGAGGAAGGCAGGGTGCCTGTGAGACTCCATCAGTAGGCACGACTCACTGAACATCATCCCACAAGCCTTGTTTGTGGCCACTCCTTCAGTCTTCCCAGGCGCCCTATGTTGGTTACTAGAACCCCTGTCTTGCTAACTGTGGAGACCTCTTCAGTCCCTGAGGCCCGGAACAGGGAGGCACTGGGCACTGGCTGTTGTTCTCTGACTCCTGCCACCTCTGTTCAGGTATCACCTGCCTTGGAACCCTGCCCTGTCACCCTCCCTACTCCCTGGCCAGTGCCAGCAGTGTCAGAGCCACTTCCCTGGGTTTCCGCTCACTCATAACCTGTCTCCTCCCAGATTAAGGATTCTATCTCAATCCTCCTTGTGAGGGACTCAGTACACAATGCACAGTCAGTACACAGTCAGCAACCACTATTGCTGCCAAATGCACAGTGGGACGACAATGTCGGGTGCCATCTTGTCAGCCCAATGTGGGGTCACTAGGAAGACCTCCTCCAATGAGACTGTCATTCGGGAAAGGATGAAGCCTGGCCCAAAGGCATCTTGGAGCCCACACCTCCCTATATTATACTCTGCCACCAGCCGGCCCCAGGATGCTCCAGGAAGTGCTGTGCATGACACCCGCCCCCAGGCGCCACCTCTCAGAGAAGGGACCATTGTCTCCGAAGGGTTAAGGAGGGATGCAAGGAAGGGGCCCTTTAGCCATGATGCCCTCTGACCTTTCATAAATCAGAGGGGCTGGGGGCGAGGGGCTGCTTGGCAGGATTTGGTGGGGTGGGGACTTAGAAGCAGCTGCGCGCGACGTTGACATTGTTCCCACCATTCTGAGTGCAACAAATCCCTCTATTGTGTTCCTGGTTTATCTGGTTCCTCTTGTTTATGAGCAGGGCTCCTTTGGCAGTGGTTCCAGCCCTGGGCGGGTGGAAAGAGTGCTGGCACGCACTGAGGGGGGAGGGGCAGGAGGGGGCGCTGTCAATGCCCGCATTGTCCCTGCGCTTTTTGTTTCTACTGTAATGACATGTTGAGAGAGAGAGAGAGAGAGAGAGAGAGAGAGAGAGAGAGAGAGAGAGAGAGAGAGAGTCGCAGAGAGGGCTGGGGAGGGAAAAGAGCAGCAAAGAAAGCCGAGCAAGGGCCCTGGTGTGGATTGATATCTGGGCCTGGGTGGATGTGCTGATGTGCTGGCAGCTGGGCAGCAGGGCTGCATGGAGCCAGGGAAGAGTGCCTGGGGGGCATGGGGCTTGAGGGGTCAGCCAACTCCCCCCCCCCCCACACACCCTAGCTTCTGCTGCCTGGCACCAGGTCCCCCCACCATCCTCCGGTCCTCCTGAGGCAGCTGGAGTGGAGCTAGTGCCAGGGTTAGGGTCTGCATTCCGATGTGGCCCTGCCAGTTTGTGCTGCCTGGGCAGCTGGCTTTGCCTCTTATTTCTCTGTGTCTAAGGTCTGTGGAATGGGCAGTGCTAGGGGTGTAAGACAGCCTGGCCTTCTGGAAATGGAAGGGTGTCCTCCCTAGTCCTGAGGCTGTACTTCTGAGCCCAGGCAGAGGTAGAAACACATGCTGGGACAGCACTCCACACTGCCCCCAGAATGATAGTACTAAATGCCAGCTTGGCTCTGGGGACCTTGTCTCCCATCTGGGCCTTGGATGGATGTGAGGGGAGTGGAAAGACAGGAGCCTGAACATGAGGGGCTGAAGGAGACATGAAGCCCCTGGACCTCTGAAGGGGCCTCTGAGGCTATGGGCCAGTTCATGTGGCCTTCTCAGTAACCCCAGCCAGGAAGTCACCTGCCTGTGCTGGCCCATTTCCATGACACAGCAAACACTCCTCAAATGCAGCTTGCTCTGTCTTTTGTCGGACGACTTTGGGGGAAGTTCTTTTTCTGCCTCTGCCTCAGAGCCATATAGAACAAGTTAAGGCTCTCTGAGACTCCAACCAACTCTTCCAACCTGTACAGTGCAGACAATTGTCCCCGCTGATGTTCCAAGGCCATATGTGGCTCTGTGGGAAGTTCAAGATCCTCCAAGATCCCGGGCTAGGAGCTTGCTGTCCTGGGAATGGTTGAGGAGATTGCCCACAGGTGGAGGGATATATCTCACACCTGTTATGTGTGATGCTGGAGGTAGAACCTAGTTCTTTAGGACCTGGGGGTTAGGGTAAAAGCCATATATAGCCAGGGAGAGGACTTGGGGCTCAGGCTGTGGCTAATCAGAGCTTAGCCTAGGATCAGGATCAGGGCTTAGTCAGGCTTTAGAATCATGGCTTAGGGTATAGCTAGGGTCAGTGCTCAGGCTGTAGCTGGAGGGAAAAATCACTGTAGGAAAGAGTAAGGGTCCTCTCTAGATCCAGATTCAGGCTTGGATCAGGCTTGGGGTTCTGTCCAGGCCCAAGATCTGGGCAGTGTAGGGTATGGAAAAAGGCTTAGTTGATAGACTTTGTCAAAGACAGGGTATTTGATCTAGAGTTAGGGTAATGGTTCAGGCTAGGCTTGAGACTCAGTCTATGACCAAGGAAAGTGTTCAATTCAGGATTAGGGTTCATGTCTGTCACCAAGATCAAGGCTGGTCAGTGTTCACTTTGGGTTTAAGGTCAGGCTAGAGGCTAGGGTCAGGGCTAGGGTCAGACTGGTGTAAAGGCCTCTGGCAATCACCCAGCTTTGATGGACAATCTATAGCCAGTGTCAAGGGCTCTGTCTGTGGCTGGCCTGGGGCCAGGGCTCAGTTGAGATGTGGGTCAGGACCCTGTCTGGGGCTGTCTGTGAAGAGATCCTTGGGGGTTGGGATACATGGCTAACACAGAGAGGCTGGGGAGGTTGGAGTGGAAAAGGCTGGACCAGAAAAGGAAGGGAAGTTAAGGAACATCTGACCATGTACAGGTATGTGTGGTGTGGGCAGGTTGCCGTGGAGACACATTGACATCTTCTCCATCTTTATCCTGAGCTCTGGGTACTGCAAACATCTGACTATGTTCAGATGTGCCAGTAGGAGGTTGTATACATGTGTGTGTTAGGAAAACGCCCCTGGGAGGTTACTTCTGAGTCTGGGGTGGTGGTGACTGAACTGCGGTTAGGGGCATATTGTGATGTGGGCAGTTCAGGATGGAGGCACACTGATGCCTTCTCCATCCATCATCCTGAGCTCTGGGTACTGCTTCTTCATCTTCACGCAGGATCTGCATCCCACAAGGGTCCTGGCCTTCCCACATGACTGGGGTCTGAGCCTTGCACAACCTGTCAGCTGAGAGCCCATGACCACTGACTGGTAGCTGTAGATGCTCCAAGCCCCAAGGCCTAGCAAGGACCAGCTCAGAGGTGGCTGGGCAGGGTGACTGTTAGGTTAGAGGTCAGTCACAGCCCTGTGTGCCACATATCTTTTCTCTTATACCACAGAAGAAACTCTAGTTACAGGCACATGATCAAGGCAAGCAGAGAGTTTCAATTCAAGGGTGTGGAGGTTGATGGGGCCCCCCAACCTATATCTCCAGGTGCTTTCTAAGAAGCACATAGGTACTCTGGCTGTAGCACAGTTAGTAAAGTGCTTACTAAGCATGCATGAAGCTCTGAATTGGACCCCCAGCATGAAGACAGGCATGAAAGTATACACCCATAATCCTAGCACTTGGGAAGTAGATGCAGGAGGCTCAAAATCAAGGACATTTCTGACTACATAAGGAGATTGAAGCCAGCCTGGGCTACATGAGATTCTGTCTCACAAAAACTCACCGAAGAGAAGTCTGTGGCATGAGATAGATGGCTTCCTGACTCTCCCTCAGGCCCCCCTGAAGACCTGCTCACTGCTACTTTTCTCTTCTCTTCCCACCCATCCCCCAGACCTTTTGCTTCTGGTATGAGTGTCATTTACTTACAATGTCAAGGTCCAAAGGGACCTGAGAGCTTTCCAAGTCTCTCATGCTTGGCTTCACTTGCTGGGTGTCTACTGTATGCTGATTCTCTGCTGAGCAGCCAGTCCAGGGAAGGGGAATCGTGCACAGGCCTGTCCTTGGGAGCATCACTGCTGGGGGAGCCACTAGCAGGGGAAGCTTAAAGGTTATCCAGCTGGGGGGAAGGCCTCAGGAAGAGTATGGGGTTTAGAAGTGGAGGAATGGGCTAGGTCTGTGTTAGCTGGGGTTAGGGCCCAGATCTGCTGTTTGATGTGGTGATCCTGAGAAGCCCTTCCCCAAGGAAGAATAAGAGGCCCCACAGGAAGCAACGAGTGGCAAAGAGCACAGTTTTGGGTTAAATCCAGTGGGACTGAGCCCTGGTTCTGGTGCTTCCTAGGCCTGTTACCAGGGAGGAGCTATTGGGCCTCTGCATCAGGTACATCTGTAAGAGGCCAGAGAGGATGAAGGGTTCACAGCTGCTGTGGAATGGAGACATTTAACAACATTGCAGGGTGTCTGTCCTGAAATGACTTGAGCTGCTGTCTCACATTTGCCCTGCTGTACCTCCTTCTTGGTAAGGATGAGGAACATGGAGACCCCAGGGTGCAGAGTTCTCACTAACAGAAGCTATTTAGTTCCTGATCTTGGAGAACAAGATGCCATAGGGTTGGGAGAGATGGCTCTCAGTTCTGCTCTTTGAGAGGAACTGGGTTTGAGTCCTGACATCCACATGACATCTCACAACTACCTGTAACTACAGTTCTAGGGGACCCGACACTGTTTAACAGCTTCCATAGGCACCAGGTATATATGCACCACATGGATACTCATGCAGGCAAAATGACCTGCACACATAAGTAATACATTACAAAAAACCTCAGATGCCAGCTTTTTGATTTGTTGTTGTGTTGAGGGTTGAACCCAGGGTCTCTCCGCTTGCTAGGAGCAATCTCTACTACTGACCCATTCTCCAGCCCCCAGGTGCTGGCTCACTTACCAAAGCCATAGCTACCATTTGCTTGTGTCCTGAAGGCTGGACAAAAAGCATTTCACAGAATCTCTCTTAGGGTCTGTTAGGCTCCCAAGCTAGATCCTTTTCTTTATTTACAACTTACTGATTTTTGTTGTTGTTGTTATTTGCTTTTGTTTTTTCAGATAGAGTTTTTCTGTGTAGCCCTGGCTGTCCTGGAACTCACCATGTAGACCAGGCTGGCCTTGAACTCAGAGATCCACCTGCCTCTGTCTCTCGAGTGCTGGGATTAAAGGCATGAGCCATCATTGCCTGGCATTCTCTATGTGCAGCTTGAAGGCAAGCTCCATATTACACATTGGCAGAAACTTTAAATAAAAACTTTAAAAGAACGGCAGAAAAAGAGAAGATAGAAAGAAGAGTAGACTCTGCACCCCAGTGAGCCGTTGTGTGTCCCTTTGCAGGGTCCCCACCTTTTCTGAAAAGTCTGCACTGTCATGGGGGTGGTGAGAGGGAGAGAAGCTGCCTGGTGGGGGACCCAAGCACACTGGCAGTCACCCTCCACTCTGCACCCGCTATACCTGCACCAGTGCTGGGTGGGGGGGTGACAAGTCCTGGGATGTCCCTCGGGGATGTTCATTCACCTTCGGTCATAACAGTTTACAAAGCAAGAATGCTTTCCTAAAAGTTATAGAAGTGTGTGGGCTGAAGTTTGGTTGATAGAGTGCTTGCTCAGAGTGCAGAAGTCCTGGGTTTGGTCCCCATGCACTGTGCAAAGCACGTGTGCTGACACAAACTTGTAAGCACAGCACCAGGGATGGAGGAGGCTGGAATCTGAGATGTAAGGTCATTCTCTGCTACATATGACTGAAGCCAGCCAAAGTCTACATGGGACCCTGTCTTAAACAAAGAAAAGCTATGAAAATGACTTTCCTCTAAAACTATCTAGGATTGTTATCTCTCCTGAGATGCTTTAGAAGGAGATGCACTTCAGCATGCACAAGACCCTGGATTCAATCCCTCGGAGCGCGCGCTCACACACACACACATACACACACACACACACACACACACACACGTGTGTATAGCAAGTATATATGATATACATTTAACCATCTCAGCCATTTTGGGGTGTACAGAGTGGCGCTAACTGCATTCACACAGCACAGCTGTTCCCATGCTCCATCTCCAGAATTCTCATCTGTCTACACTGAGATCTCTGTGCCTGCTAGGCACTAACTTTCCAAGCTCCCTTTGACTCCCGAGTAACTGCCACTCTCCTTTGCCTCTGAGCTACTCTCCCCAGGCCCGTTACTTAAGTGGAGTCTTTGATTCTGGCTTCTTTCACTTAGCACACATCTTCACGGGCCATCCATGTCCTAGCATGCGTCTTCCTGTGTGCTTGTGTGCACATGAATGTCATGGTGCTCATGGGGAGCTGGTTCTCTCTTGCTTCCTTTCCCCGGGTCCCAGGAATGGAACTCAGACCATCAGGACTGAATGGCAAGGAGTTTCGTGGGTTGACCCAGCCCCTTGCTTCCCTGCCTATCTTTTATGGTGAAGAATAAGAAGTCCCTTGTGGTGCAGACCATGCTTTGTTTACCCATTTGCTGTCTATGGGCCCTGGGTTGATCCATTATTTGGCTGTGTGAGACAACCTGCTAGGAACAGGGGCAGTCTGGTATCCATATGACTCTCTGCTTTCAGTTTCATTTCAGTTTCAGTGCCATTTTATAGAGGGATCATTGACAAGTTTTCCGGTAGTCTCAGCTCTACCCCTGAGAACTGCATTCTCCACCTGAGAGAACAACACTACAGTCGTGTGGGGTGGGGGAGGAGGACCAATGAAGTTAGGCACTTGGTGGCTACCTGAGGATCCCTGAGCAGCTTGGGTCCTCCATACCCTTGACACTTGGAGGCTCAGCTGGCTTCCCCTCCTGAAAAGCATTCCCAAGGGGGTCCCTCCATGATCACACATGTATGCATGTTCAAACAGCACTCACCTGTGTGCTCAGTGCACACACACTCCACATACATTTTCTAGCCCCTCCCACCCGGACACTCACCACTGCGCATGCATCTAATTGCAGGACTGAGACACAGGAGCACATACTATGTGCATAAGCACATACTACAAAAACTTACCCCCAATTCACTGCATGTACCTGCTCACATACATGTGTGTATGCTAGCCACTTACATGTGAGTATATGCATTCACAGGCAAGAGCACCCACAGAGGAGCACACAGCCATATGCAAATCCTAGCACACACAGGGGCATAGGTGCACAGACTCACACACTTGCACGAAACCACACATGTACACACTCTTTTATAGGCATCTGCACATTCATGCATACTCTTTAGCTTTGTTGGTTTGGTTGCTTTTTTTGAGATGAGGTTTCTCCATGTAGCCCCAGCTATTCTAGAATTCATTCTATAGACCAGGCTGGCCTTGAACTATAGATCAGCCTGCCTCTGCCTCCCACATGTTGGGATCAAAGGCATGCACCACCACTGCCCGGCTATTCCTTACCTTTTTAAAATTACAGTTACAAGCCCGGTGTGGTGACACACACCTTTAACCTTTGCACTTGGGAGCAGAGGCAGATCTCTGTGAGTTTGAGACCAACCTGGTCTACACAATGAGTTCCAGACCAGCCAAGACTTCGTAGGGACACCCTGAGGCCAAAATAAATTAATAATTAAAAAATTAAAATAAATAAATCACATCTATTTATGTATTTATTTACGAGAGAGAGAGAGGGAGAGATGGAGAGAGCGAGCGAGCACATACATGTGTGTGTGTAGAGTAGATCAGGAGACAAGTTAGGGGTCTGTTCTCTCTGTCCACCATGGGGTCTCAGAGACCAAACTCAAGTTGTCAAGTTTGGAGGCAGGAGCCTTTATCTGCTGAGTCATCTCACCAGCCTCTCACCTGAATACCCTTTCAAAAAATTTTAGATTTATTTATTTTATGTGTTTGAGTGTTTCGCTTGTGTGTTATGTCCAGCACCTGCACCTAACAACTGCCACAGGTCTCAGCAACACATTGGGTCATCCAGCGTCTTCTGCTCACTTCTTGTGACAGGCCTGTTAGGTGTCTCACCACCCCAAGGCACACAAAGAATCTGCTCGGCTCACAGAGCTGAACCCTCTTTGGGGACAGTATGTGCCATCTGGGTAGTTTTGCCCATAGAAAACTCACTTCACCAAGCTGATGGATGAGACCTCCAGGGTGCAGCCTGTCTTGTCTGTCCTTCATAGGCCGCACTCAGAAGTGGTCTACGGATCCTATAGAATCACTGTCTAAGGTGCTGGTCATAGAGTGGCTGTCAGGAGCCACAATGGGTTACCCCTCCTCCCACCCTCAAGGTCTGAACTTTGAGGAAGACCTTCTCTATGTTGGCTCCCCTGGATTTGGTGGGACTCTTTTGTTATCATTTGCTTGTCTGTCTGTCTCATTGGACTGTGAGCGCCCTGGGGACATAACTATGCTCTATTCACCATTAGGAGCCTAGCGATGCTGGCAGGGTCCAAAGTGAACTGATTCCTGGAGTACACTGTGGAATTCTGGGACTTATCCTTACCTGCATTCGTTTTAGTTCCTGATCAAGGTGACCTTCCTGCTGGTCTTAGGGTAGAACTCAGGGAGGATTCCCACCATGGGCTCAGCCCCAACCTCTACCTCTCCCAGGCCAGCCAGACATCAGACATCTGAGGCTGACTCCAGGCTGGACAGGAGGCTTGGTGGGTGTGGCCTTGTCAACCTTCTGGCCCTGAGTGGACAAAAGCTAACCCTTCCATGCCTGGGCCAGCTGGTTTGGCTGACCATGGGGATGCTGAGCCCCTTCCCTCAAGTGGAGACAAAGCAGATAGAATAATCCAAGGGACCTCCTCTTCCACAGGCCAGTGTTACTCATTTCAGTATGACCTAAAGGTAACCGTAGCATGTCTCTCAGCCTCAGTTTCTCTCTCTGTAATACAGGGATGGATTGTCTCCCTAACCACAAGACCCTCTCCAGCTGTGCCCTTCTGTGACTGAGAGTCTGAGAGCAGAGGCAGGAAGGCAAGATGGCCCTTCTTTCCCCACCTCCTCTCCCTGTCCCCCAGGGTCACCCCAAAGCCGCCCCTCCCCAGCTCCCTGGGACTTCCCTGCAGCTGCAGACTGGGGAGACAATCGGGTGCTTTAGAGAAATACATTTTTGGGCTAATTTGCCATGCATAAGTGTTTCTCTTACCCTTTAAAGGCAGAGAACAAAGAGACCTTTCTGTGCCCGGGCAGGCTGCTGGGAAGGGGACCGCAGCTGTACGGGTTGTCGACCCTCCCTCCTCCATCCCTGTAAGCATCCCAGCACACAGCCCCCGTATCCCCCCCCCCCCCAAAGAGGGACAGCCTGGACTTTCCCAGCCTCCCCCAGTTGCCCAGCCGGGCCCAGCCCCCTCCTACCAGCTGCCCCAGGCAAGAGGGAAAGTGTGCGTGGGTGGCGACTGGGCGGGGAGGACCACAAGGAGAGGAAGCCATTCTCCACGTGGTTTCAGTGATGGTGGCAGCTAGGCTTCATGATGATGCTGACCTGCTGGTGTGTTGGTGGTGTCAGGTGGTCAGGTGACTCATGAGCTTCGAGGCGATGTGGTAGTTGCTTCATTCATTCATTCGCTCATTCATTCATTCATTTATTCATTCAACTTGTTGGAGTTTCCTTTAGTGTAGCTCTATCTGCTGGTGATAATGGTAAAGCTAACTGGGTTCCAGTGCTTCTAAGAGGCAGGGACAACTTTGGGAGGGAGCAAAGTAAGCAAAGGCCCAGAGCTTAAAGGCATGGCATCCGTGTGGGGTGGGAGCTCCTGTGCACAGTGATGGGCAACAGGGCCAAGGTCAGCTCACTTGTTTCTGTGCTTCTTTACTGGGTGGTGATTCTCTTGAGGCTGTGGGGTTCACATGGACTCTCCCTAACCATGGTGCACAACACTCCGTGAGCAATTGTTCAGCTGCTTCTTCAGCTGTTCTTGTCACGATTCTGTGGACTCCTCTGCTCTTGTATCAGGACCTGTCACCACTCTCCTTCCTCCCCCATCAGGGTGTGGCCCCTCACTTGCCTTCCCTTGTATCCCTGGTCAACCCTGAAGCATGTGCACATGTGTATTGTGTCCACACAGCAGCCAGGAGCACCCCCCACCGATCCCCCTTCGCTCCCATCTATCTCAGCTCATCTTCACGAAACTCCCAGCCCCTAGCACAGACAAGGACTCTGCTGCCACCCCCGCTAGCCTCATAAGACCAGCTGCTAATTTTTATGGAGCACTTAGTGTAGTGCAGACACCTGTCATCCCTCCGCATCACAGTGGCGGCTCTGTGGGGCCCTCTGGGCTGTGCCACTGTGTTACCCAGAGGACAGTGGGGCTAGAGGGAGGTTTGAGCTGCCTAGAATCATGAGCTTTGTAGGTGTCAGACATCAAACCCTGAACCACTGCTTCTGCATAAACCAGGAGCCTCTGAGAGCAGCCCCCACCCTAGAGCTTGTCTGTTTGATTGACATCCTGCAGCTTGGTCTATGTGCTCTGTCTTTCCCCAGGCCTGCATTCTCTGATCCCCATGCACAGTAAGACAGGAACAGACCAGAGGAGAACATGAAAAGCTCTGGAGAAAAGAACCAGAGCAGGATCTGTCTGCCTCCCTCCTGCTGTGGGACACTGCTCTGAGGGAACATAGCCCTTGACTCTAGGATTTCAAGACCCTTCAGTGGGGCTGGGGCTGTAGCTCAGTTGTACAACCCTGGTTTTATCTCTAGGACTGTATAAACCAGGTGTGGTGACACACTCCTGTAACCCCAGGTGGAGACAGGGGATCTTCTAGAAGTTCAAGGTCACCCTTTACATCCCCATAATGACATGAGAGAACAGATTCCTTGTTTTCTCTCTCTCTCTCTCTCTCTCTCTCTCTCTCTCTCTCACTCTCACTCTGTGTGTGATTCATAAAACCAGTAATTCTTTTAAAAGGCACAAAAAAAGACCCTTGAAAGATTCCTGTGGTTTCCCATGGACAGCCGAAATGGACAGCATGAGGACCCTCCTGCCTAGATTCCAGATGCAGGTGGCTGCACTTGTGTGCAGATGTGCCATTGCACCTGTGCAGAGTGCAGCTGACTCTTCCTGTGCATGGATCAGAAAGGATGGTGTCTGTACGACCATCACATCATATCTGTGGCTGAGGAGGAAGAGGCACATCTTCCTGTACACACTCCTGCTTACACGCATGTGCACACCAGACCTACTCCTCTGTAGCATGGATGGAGCAGCAGGCATCTATTCTCCAGGTGGGGGGAGGGGGAGGTATTTCAGAGAAACACCCACTGTGACAGCCAGGCACATCTGAATGGGGACTCTGCTAATCAGTCACCAGACTACAAGTACAGGCCATGTTATTCCAGGCCACTGATGGGCACTTAAGGGTCCTGTATCTGTACTAGGGAGCGAGAGAGGCTGGACTTAGGGGCACAGTCTCCACAGGACACAAAGTCTAAGAAAAGAAAGCACCCTGAAAAACTGCTGGGGAAGTCTGTGGAGTAAGGGTGAAGGCAGCAGAGAGTTGGGGCTTGGGGAAGGAGATGTGAGGCAGAACGGCTGACTAGGAGGGAAGAGAGGCTGTGGGGCTGGAGATATTGCTCAGTGGTTAGAGCACCTGTTGCTCTTGCAGGGGACCTGGGTTCAATTCCTGACACCTACACAGTAGCTCACAACCACCTGTAGCTCCAGTCCCAGCAGACCCTCTTCTGACCTCCACAGGGACCAGACATGCATGTGGTGCACAGACTGACATGAGGCAAAACACTTACTCATATGCATTAATAAATAAAAAATAAGTAAACAATTTAAAAAAAATAACAGGAGGAGAGGTGCCTTACAGACCCTTGGACGAGAGTGGTAGGCTCTTGTCAGGTCTAGTTAAACAGGAGAAACTCTAGACGTGGTGGCCTGTGCTTGTAATCCCAGAACTCAGGAGGCTGAGGAAGGGGAATTGCTCAGTTCAAATCCAGCCTGGGCTGCATAGTTAAGATTTTGTTTTTACAGCCCGGCAGTGGTGGCGCACGCCTTTAATCCTAGCACTTGGGAGGCAGAGGCAGGCGGATTTCTGAGTTCGAGGCCAGCCTGGTCTATAGAGTGAGTTCCAAGACAGCCAGGGCTATACAGAGAAACCCTGTCTTGAAAAAAAAAGATTTTGTTTTTAAAACAAATCAAAGAACTAAAATTTAAAACAAAAACAAAAAACAAAAACAAAACTCTAGTTAGACCTCTAAGCTCAGAGAAAATCTAAAACAGAAGCAAAGAGCCGAGGCCCAGGGGAGGAGGACAAAGCCTGGGGTGATGAGAAGCAATCCTGGTCACTCAGAAAGTAGTCCCTAATCCTGTCAGGCACCAGGCTGAGGACTCAACCTCACACAGGCTCTGTCTTAGGAGGCCTGGGATCCAGAGGATGACAGCTGGGTAAGCATTACCCAGTACATGAGGGTAAGGATCAGAGGCAGACTGTAGGAAAGAATATTCCAGGATGTAGCATCTGGGTGGGGTTTTGAAGGCTGTAGAGGAGTTGGGGAGACTGACCAGAGAGTGGGGAACTGGTTTCCACACAGCATGGGTATGTCGTGTTGGCGCCTGTTTTTTTGCAGAGATTGAAATTGTCACCCAATCTGTGCTCTAGAGGCTAGGCAGCATAGAGCCAATGGTAGACCTCCGTATGCTTCCTCTAGGCTGAGGCAAGAGCTTAGATTGCATTTCCCAGATCCCTCCTGGCTCCAGAGCCTCAATCCAACCCTCTTTTTGTTCTATCAGCAAATGACCCAGGGCCCCTCAGCCCCATCTCCTCCTGTGTGGCTTAGTCCAAGGCATGAGGTTCAATACAAACTCACAACAATGGCGGCCTGCCTTGGGTGGGACTGCAAATCCCAGGGGAAAGTTTGGACTGAAATTAATGGCAAGTGGGAGATATTGAGAGATTCTGAACACAGCAAGGACCTCCTGGGTCCAGGACTCATCGTGAGCTTGATAGGTATAAGATGCCTCTAGGGAGCCAGGTGAAGGCCCTGAGGTGACCAGTTCTGAGGGTGGTGGAGAGCAGAGAGGGAGATGTGGATTTTACAGTGTTAAAAACTCCCTTCAGCCTGTGTCAAGCTTCTGAGAAGGCTTAGAAGTACAGCTTGAACTGATGTGAGCTGGCTCCTGCTCGCTGCCTCTCCAGAGTTGAAGGGTATAGTTTCTAAGTCAGTGGGTGTCCAGGCCTCCTCCTGTCCTGGTTCTGGCTCACTCCAGGGGGACACCCAGATGTCAGCTAGGGTGGGCAAATCCTCTCTGGTCTGTCTGAGACCCTGACCCTCATTCTAGCTTCAACTCGGTGACAGTGTGCTGTGACTCAGGCATACTTCACCCCATGCTCAGGGCTGGGTGACACCACTGGAGGACAGAAGGTGACACCACACAGGGAAAGGACTAAGAGCAGGGGGGCCTGGGCTGCCCAGGGATAAGGACAAGGTCTCTCCGACTCTACTCTTACCTCAACTGTCACCAGTCAGGGGTAGGGCCTGCAGGCATGTGACATGAGATGCTTGAAGGCAGTCACTGGCAGGGAGAACCACAGAAGACCCTCCACACAAACAACTCCAGGGCACCCATGCCTCAACCTACCTGTGATGGTCTGTGGGCCTTAGGTCATCTGGCATTGCCTCTCCCTCCCTCCCTGGGAAAAGCCCTGATCTAAAGGGTACGGCTCCAACATGGCCTCGGGGATGCTTGACCTTTCTCAGGCTCATTTATCACTCAGGGACAATACTTGGATTTTTTTTTTTTTTAAGTATAGTACTTTATTGTCATGTAGATAGGGTTTCTCTGTGTAGTCCTGGCTGTCCTGGAACTCACTCTGTAGACCAGGCTAGCCTCGAACTCAGAAAGCCACCTGCCTCTGCCTCCCGAGTGCTGGGATTAAAGGCGTGCGCCACCACTGCCCAGCTTGTTTAAAGTTTTAAAATATTTATTTTATTATTTATTTATATGTTTGGAGGGACATCCATAAAGGCCAGAAATGTATGACCCTCTGTAACTGCAGTTACAGGTAGTTGAAGCTGCTCCCTGTGAGTGCTGGAAACTGAACTCAGGGTCTCTGGAAAGGCGGGAAGCTGAGCCATCTCCCTGCCCTTCTGTTCCTCTTCTCCCACCCAACACAGGGTTTCTCTGTAGCCCTGGCTGTCTCGGAACTCACTCTGTAGACCAGGCTGGCCTCAAACTCACGGAGATCCGCCTGCCTCTGCCTTCTGAGTGCTGGGATTAAAGGTGTGCGCCACCACTGCCCGGCCCTTTGGTTTTGAAGCAATATCTGCTAGAAGAGTCCACTAGTAAAAGAATTCCTATGTGCCACAACACAAATTCCACAAAAGTTGACATTTGACCTCGTTTGATCGATTATTATCTCCTTCCTCCACTCTTCTGTGTGCATGTAGGACATGCTCCTGCACGCACACTACAGTGCTCCCGAGCGCGCACACACATCACATACACTTTCTTAACTGCTTGTTGAAGGACGTGTTCTGAAATAACTCTTTATCCCGATGACTGAGCATGTTTCTTTAAAAACAAGACGTTCCTTTACCTAATTACAACGTAATTATCAACTATCAGGAAATCAGCATTGCTTCTTTATAATGACCAGATCTTGTTTTATTAACCATCAGTTATCTTATTAACTTCTTTTACCACACAGCTGCTGGGTCCTTGTAGGATGGCTGCGAGGGTTAAATAGATGCCCCTGACAGCAGAGCCTGTTTGGAACAGGGTTGACACTATTGCTCCTTCCTACCTCCCTGTCACCCTTATCCTTCCCCGAGGTCCCTACCATGCCTGTGGGGCACTCCTAAGATCCAGAGAGGGCTGTGGCTATGTCCATGTCCCCTATAGGACATCAAACTCCTGAGGGTGAGGAGTGAGGTTCATTCCCCTCCGGGTCCCCCCCACTCAGCACGGTGACCTTGATACATCCCCAGCTTTAAGCCCTGTAAGTCAAGCCCCTGGTCCCAGACCCTTCACAGGTATCCTGGCTGGTGGCTGCTCCTTCTTCGTGTGGGGTGTGGGTAGCTTCTAGAGTTGTTTCTAGCCCCAAAATATCCATGTTCTAAGCCTGTGTCACCATCCTGCCCCCAAAAAAGTCCCCACCACTTCCTTGCACATCAATGGCCCCACTGTTCTGGAATGATCCAGGCATGAAGCTTTGGAGTCATTCTTGACTCAGCCAATCCTCACCCCTGTGGCTGGTCATCAGTTTTTCCCCTAAGGCATTGTTCACCTCCACCAACCTCTTCCAAGGGCCCTGGATCCCTCTTTCTCAGACTCTGTTTGGTCTGAAATCTGGATGCTTTGGTCCACTTTCTAAATGGCCAGTCCCAGCAGAACTCCGGGGGTCTGTGCTGGGGCCCTCCAAGAAACACACAACAGTACCCTGGTAGGAAGTGACTTAATACCCACAAGTGCCACCTCCCCAAACTCTTAGCAAGGAGCCCTGCTGCACCCTGGAGGCTGGGGCTCAGGAGAGGTTGGGGACACTGTCTACTGTGATAAAACTTGGAGGAAGAGGAGGAGACAGGGAAGAAGAGGAGGAGGGGAGGAAGCCCTAAGGAGTGTGTGCAGGGCAGGCAGGGCTTTGAGCTTTGACCTTTCAAGAACGTCCTTGTCTCCCAAGCTCGATCCTGCCCACCATCATCCATAGCCACTGCTCATGTCCTCTGCTCATCTCCCTTGGGCCCTGCCGTTGGTCAGACACAGGGCAAGGCCCCCAGTCAGATAATGTCACACACCGACTCTATCCACATTGTGTGCACACACAAGGGGCAGCAGGTGCCATTCTGAAATCTGGTCCTTGGCAGAGACCAATGGAACTGGGCATTGAAGAATGAGCAAGATTCCATCTTGAGCCAGAATTGGATAGGGGAAGAGCATCGGGTGAGCAGGGGCTTGGAAACGTTTATGGGTAGCTAGGCTGGGAGAGGTGAGGTGGCCAAACTGGGGCAAAGTGAAGCAAGGCTGAGAAGGGCTTGTGGACTAAAGGGCTTCTGATAAGAGATGTGAGGTCTCAGGGACCTTTCTGGCCATCCATAATTCCTGTTTTCTAAATGGGATCTGGAAAAGTAGCAGGGAGTCAGCTTCGCACTTGCTATTCTGCACAGAGCCACAGGGAAAAAAAGAACATGGACCGGGTGGTTGTCTGTCTCTGGAAGAAGCCAGGTGGAGCATTTCCCTGAGTCTAGAGGGCTGGAGGAAGGAAGCGGCTCAAGCCTGGTGCCCCAAGTTCCTTTGGGGAGGACGGGTCGGGTGATAGCTGCTGGGAATTCTGGGAAAGAGCCACAATGCCCACAGGGCCTCGCCAAAGCAAACCAAGCCGTGCTGGCTCTGCCTTCCTGTGCTGGGGGGTGAAGAGGGGAGGGTGTCTGGCCCTAGGGAACGGGAGGAACCGAGTGGCGGATTTATGTTTCCACTTGATTTCCTCGGTTGTTTTCCAAACGTGGTGGTATCCTGAGGGGCGGGGTGGAGGCGGAGAAGCCACCGGAAGGCGCCATAGCCCCACTGCTGCCTGCCCCCCCCATGTGACTTGGCTGACGACAGCACTGCGTGGAAGGGCCTAGAGGCTTCCGTCCTGGGCTGCTGGACAAGTGGGTGACGTTGATCAAGGCATTGGGTTCACACGGGCCGCGCCCCGCGTGATCTGTTGTCTCCAGGCAGGCTGCCCCACTTGGGTCGATTCTTTGATCCCGTGAGTTAAGAATGACCATGGTGGTGGCTGACTCGGGGTCTCAGGGTCATCCTGGGGGCCAGGTACCTAAACAGGCCTGGGGTGTACATAGCTGCCTCTGTCTCTCTAGCTTCCTCTTCTCTCTCCAGCTGTACCTTAAACTCTCCTACCTCCTGATTGTGGGTCCACCACTCTGGGTCTTGCTCCATTCCAGCTTTCTTGCCTTCTTGGGCTCCATGCTCTGCCACCGTCTCAGCGGTGGCTTTGCTTTTCCCACTCATCTCTGCCTTCTCCAATCTCTCCTCTCTACTCAGGACCTGCTCAGACTCAGTTTCTCCCTCTGAGAAATTAAAATAATAATAGTTCCTTTCCTTTGGGATGGAAGCCTGGTTTCCTGGAGAGGTCAGGCCCTGACGGCTCTTGTCAGTGAGTCAGGATAAATCACAGAAACTCGGATCTCATATCCCAGGGAACAGAGGCTGCAGGGCAAGCAGAGCTTTAACAAAATAAATACACCACACTGATTTACTTATTTATTTATTTATTTACTTATTGAGACACAGTCTCACTGAAATTTCTAATTAATTGATTAAATCATTTTTTTTTTTTTTTGCAGTGCTTCCTATATGGCAGGCCAGGGCCTAACTGAGGAGCCAGTGTCATCCCTGAAGCTTATTATTTTACTGGACAATCTATAGGAAAAGTGCCATACAGTCTCCACTTCATTGATGAGAAAATAAAGACCTGGCAGAGCCAAGGCTTGTTCAAAGAAGTATTTTAGCAGAAAAAGTTTACATTAGAATGTAGACAAAAGTCTTCTTACTACAAGGTCCTCCTCTGCCACTCTGAGTCCTCCTCCCTTCCCTTAGACCCCCCCCCCCCAGCCTTCCTGTCTGCTGCTTTTCTGTCTCTGTCTCTCAGTGCTCCTTGCTCTGCCTGTGGCAGGCGTCCACCTGCTGGATTGCTTTCTTTTGTGCACATGCTCAGACCACTTCCACTGTTGCCACCCACAGCCTTCCTTGCCCTGGGCTCTTTTCTTGACACCATCTTAAGGGTTTGAAGTGGCTCCTACAGATAGACAAGGATGCCAAGACCTGGGCCTGCCCAAGGGTGACAGCTTGTCACCTCCCCACCACCTATGACTTCAGGCCCTCTGACTCATGGTAGGGGCCTTGCAGCTCCTGCCCAGTCCTGATTCCCCCACAGCTGTGCCGGCCCAGTAGATCACTGAGTAATGCTGACTTTCCCAGCTGAGTGACCTCCCTCTGCCCTCTGAGGAATGAATTCACATTCTCTCCCTTCCTCCCTCTCTCCCCCTCTTTCTCTCTCTGAAACAGGGTCTCATAACTATGTAGTCCTTCCTGGCTGTCCTGGAACTTATTATATAGACCAAGCTGGCCTTGAACTCAGATCCACCTGCTTCTGCCTCCCAAGTGCTGGGATTAAAGGTGTGCACTACCACTGCCCCGCTGAATTCTCTTTTTTAATTTACCCACAAATGCACTGAGTGGGGTCTCACACAAGAAAGTGAAGCTTCCGGAGGCCAGCAGCCAGCCTGAGAGAGATCAGAGGCCAGCAATCTGCTTTTGTGGGCCATCTGTGCCACAGCAAGATGGGACTGGGGGGGGGGGTGTTCTAAGAAACAGTCCAAAGGAGGGGCTTCATGCTATGTAGCCAGGGCATCATAGGTGAGGTTTACCCTCTATTAGAGGTGTGTTCAAGGGGTCTATTGACCACCATCAGTGAGCTCACCTCACACACCTCTCTAATCTAAAGAACAATTCCCACTCTTGGCACTTAATAGGTATTACATAAACATTAACTGCAAGAACTGGATGATAGACAGACAGACAGCCACTAAGGAGGGGCCTGTGCAGGGCAGCTCCAAAGGTATAGCGAGGTCCTTTGAGATCTCCCAACTTCTATGCTTGAGACCTCTTCTATGCTTAACCGTCCAACAGCCAGAGTCCTTGTCTCAATGCAGCTCAGACCATACCAGCCTCTGCTCCAAGCCTTGGTAGACCCTGACATCTTCCCTTCCTCTACCCTTCACTGCTGGGCCCCCGACCATAAGTGCTTGACTTCCACTCCTTCATCTCCCTGGCTCGCTCTGCTCCAGACCCACTGGCCTCCTGTCTGTTCCTAAGCTCAGCAACACATCCCCTCTTGGGGCCTTGGCATGTGTTGATCTCTCTGTCTCAAACCTTCTTCTTTGAAATATTCCTCTTCCTTTCACTCAGAATCTTAGTTCAATGTCACACTTTTGCAGGGGTGTCTCCTCCCTTTCTTCCCCCTCACCTCCTCCTCCTCTACCTTCTTCTTGACAGGGTTGGGTGCTTACTCTGTAGCCCAGGCTGGCTTCAGTAGAGATCCTTCTACTGCAGCCTTGGAGTACTGGGATCATAGGCACATGCTATCACATCTACAGAGATTCTGATTCTTATGTGACTCCTCAATCTTCTTTCTCCCGCCACTCTGCTTTACGAATCACAGAGCTTTAGACACCCTGACCTTAACCCATAGGTTTATTGTTCCTCTCCTTCATGTGAACGTTAGATTTGTAAAGGCAAAGGCAGTACACTTGTCCACGACTATAGCCCCTGGGCTGCAACAGTGCAGAGAACACAGCCAGTACTCCATCAGTATTTGAGGGAGGGAGAGGGGGAGGGATGGAAGGAGGGAGGGATGGAGGGAAGGAGGAAGGGAGAGAGGGAGGAAGGAAGGAAGGAAAGAGACTGAAGGAAAGAGTGGGAATGGGACAAGAAGGCAAAATGAAAAGGACTTTTTAGTGTCCTTTGCTCTGTTATCAAAGGTGGCTTCTAGAAACCTGGGCATCACAAGACTGGTAAACAGAAGGTGGTGCAGGAGGAAAGAGCTGGGCTGTGGAGAAAGAAATTCAATTAGATTTGAAGAACTTTTTATAAGGCAAAAAACAGTGCAAGGATGGGAGGAACTTTATCAGGGATGTTTCCTGTCAGCAAGAAGTCCGGAAGCCCAACAGCCTTGGAACTGGGTGGGACAGGCTATGGGGCCTGAACCTGGGAGATGTAAGGAATCAGGGGGTTCCCCTGAGGTTGGGGCAGGTGAGGCCCTGGAACTTGAAGGCCCTCATGGCTCATCCGGCCAGGCCTAGGCAGGTAGAAGCCCGTCTGTGGCTCATCCCCAGGCCAGAGGCTGCTGGGATTTGGCCAAGCGGCCATGTTGGGAGTCTGGTCCTGACTCTACAACGCTGGGCTGGGCCGACACCGGAAGTCCCTCTGCTCTCTAGCCCCGTAGGCCCCTCCAGCTCCTGCCTCTTCTCACTTCCCACTGTGGCCTCAGGCCCCTGTGCCCGCGCCCATGGGGTTAAATCTCTCCCTGTCTCTCTCTGCTCCAAGTTGTTTTCCAAGCGAGGCAGAGAATGGTTCTCTTGTTACCAACATGGCTTCTGGGCATTGGGTAATGCGCTCCCTCTTCTCCCTGCCCTGCGCCACAAAGGGACCTTTTGTTCCTCTCCCGGCCCCTCTCTCTGGCTCTTCTCTGCCCCCCACCCACCCCAAGTCCCTCCTCCCCACGCCTCCTGCCCTACTCTTCGTGCACCCCTAGGCTGCGAGGAGTGACCGTGGCCTGGCCGTGGTGCCCTCCCTCTCCCAAGGCGCCTTGGGAGGAGAAAGGGCCTTGGCGGCCGCGGCAGCCATTTTGAAAACTGCCCTTCTATGCTGTCCGCGGCTCCTCTGGGACTGCCAGGATTGGGGAAGCCACTCTGGGAGAGCCTGGGGCTCAAGTTGATGTCCTGTGGCCTACTTTCTGTTTCCAGGCTGAAATGAGACCTTCCTCTCCCAAGTTCCCAGCCCAGGCTGTGTCTCTGCACTGAGACATGACACCTTTTAGCCAGCCATCTTAATCTATGCAGCGGCTTCCTGAGGCGAGGAAGTTGCTGTCCTGGGAGGTGGAGACCAGGGCTCAGAGGGTGAATGTCGTGAGACCTCTGTGAGCAGGTGCTGCAGTTGCCAAGCACAGGCGTTACTCAGCAGACCTCTCCAGAGAGAGCCCTGTGAACAGGTCCTGACTTATGAGAACACCCACACTGGGTCTGGCCTCCAGAGAGGATCTAAACCAAATTCACTAGAACTTTGCAAAATAAAACAGTGTGTCTGAGATGGGATGTCAGGAAGCCAGCCAGACAATGAAGCGTCTGCTTTCTGGAAAGTTTCTGCCACTGTCCCCTCCCACAGCCACCCCTTGAAACAGTCAGGGAAGGACTGATGATATCATTTTTTAAATGAGGAAACCGAGTCACAGGGAAGCTACAGAGTTATGTCTTGGAGTGCACCCCACTGATTCCAGTCCTCTTGCTCTGCCTTCCGGGGCCATTGCCTTGCCCATCTCAAGAGGGCCCAGAGCCTAGAAGGAGATGGACAGAAACATTTAGGCAGAACACAGCCACCTGGCCATGTCTAGAGTTACAGAAGCTACCACACTGAGGAGACCGGGCTCAGCCACAGAACATTCAGTGGCCCTCCTTCTCACCCATAACATGGTCACAGGCTGGGAGTAAGTGCACGTCTGTCCTAGGAAGGCAGAAGAATTGGTGGTGGATGGTGTGGGGCAGAGGGAGAGTGAGGAGAGACCCTGAGATCAACAACTCCCGTGGCTGGCTCTCAAAAGAGAGAGAAGTCTCAGATGCTGCCAGTCAAGGTGCCTGGACACACCGAGGGCTTCTACTTCTGCCTAGAAGCAGAGGGAGAAAGGCTTCCTGGAGGAGGTGACCAAGATCAGATCCAAGTGAAGGTTTAGAAGTCAGGACATGGAGGAGCTGGGGAGAGGCAGGGAAGGAGATGGGGAATGGGGGGGGGGCAGCATTGTGTCTGTGTGGTGTAGTGGATTGTAGCAGAGAAAATGAGGGGTGGGCAGAGATGAGTTGTCATGTGAGCCCAGAGGATTGATGGTGGCTCCTGAGGGGATACATGGATCTTGAGGGCAAAGGAACACTTACTTGTTTATTGATTGATTAATTAATTGTGAGTCTGTGTAGCCCTGGCTGCCCTGGAACTCTCTCTGTAAACCAGGCTGGCCTCTAGCTCACAGAGATCCATTTGCCTCTGTTTCCTAAGTACTGGGATCAAAGGTGAGTGCCACTAAGCTTAACTGCTCACTGAGCTTAAAGAGTCCTGTTATTTTGTGTTCTAGAAAGATCTCTGCCCTGTAGGCTAGGTCTATGCCAGCCTGACTATTGTTGGGATTCTAGCACCTAGGCCAATACCCAGCATAGAGCAAAGGTTTTAAGTCAGTGCATGGTACAGGCAGCATCCGTTGAGGCAGTGGGTCTCTCTAGCTGTGGCACCCAGGCCTCAGTCTCTTCATGGGTAAAATGGGGTGATAGTGCTTGCCTTGAAGGCATGTTGAGTAGTTGGAGACATGTGGCCCCCTTACCTCAATGGCCAGTACCCCCCAAATGGTGTGGGGTGTTCTTTGGGGAATGTGGAGACAGAGCCTTGATTAGGGACTCAGTTATTTGGGTGACAGAGATCATGACAACATTGATGACCGCCAAGGTGTAAGCTTCTTATGTAGTACCCAAAACAAACAAGGAAGAAGAAAGGCTTGCTTTCCCTGATACGTCATCCAGGAAAATGAGGCTAAAGTAGGAACTCTGACTTGCCAAGGTACATCCACCTCTGAGCGGTGGATAGGAATTCATTGGATGCTGGCTCCTGTCACCATGGTGATAGGGGTGGGTGAGACAGGAAGATACAGTGCAGACTGTGGAGCAGATGATGTGGGGCTGGAGGGGGGCAGGCACAACACAGGGAGGGTATCGAGAACACCCCAACCCTGCTGTTTCTGGTAACTAGAAGATAATTCCATCTTATAGCTGGGCATAGCAGGACAGATGATAATTCCATCTTATAGCTGGGCTTAGCAGGACAGATAGGTTTGTGTACTGTGAGCGTGTATGGGAAGAGATGCTATGAGGTCTGAAGTCTCACAGAGCAAGCTTGAGGCTGGGAAAAGAGTGGGTCAAGATGAAGGCTCCCCATCCTAGGGCAAGGCTGGGGAGATGTGTGGAAAGGTTGCAAGTCCTGGGGCGTGGAAAAAGGAAGGAGGATGCTGCTGCTGGCTAGCTACACTTCCACTGGAGATCACAGAGGTCGGGTAGCCAGCAAGATGGCCCAGAGATACAGGAGAGAGGGCCTCAAAGAGAAGGGCCTGGGTGGGTGGTGGACCTCCCCCCAGAGCAGAGATGGATATATTTAGGAAAGAGACTTGCTGATGGCATCTGGGGCAGCGCCAACTCTCTTAGGCACAGGAGGAGGATGTAAGACCACAATCTAGGGGCGTTGTTCTCTACGGGGTGAGAGAAAGGAGGATGTGGAGGGAGAGATGCTCATGGTGCAGGCGGGAGAGCTGACCATGGAGTGGCTTGGAGGGGAAGGAAATTCTCCAATAGACGGGAGAGCCAGGGAGGGAGGGAGGGTCTGGAGACAGGAGCCATTTGTTGGTGGGAGAGGGGAGGCTGAAAGCGCCTGTTCAGCGCCCTTTCCACTCTGTAATTGTAGGCAGGGTGCACAGAGCTTAGGGTGCCCTGAGAGCTGGTATCTCCAGGTCTAGAGAGGGGAGGAGCAGCTAAGCTGTCTTTTTTCCTTCTAGGTGCTAGCTGCATTCCTGGCCTGGGAGCTATGAGCCTGTCCTACCCCTGTGTCACTCTGGATGGTTTTGCAGAGGTGCCTCAACTGATCCTGAGTGGATATCATCACCTTACAGTGTGGGTATCAAAGGGGAAGAAGGGGTCTAGAAAGCTCCAGGAGGATTGGGTGATCTGTAATTGCTCCCCTCTGTGTGAACCCTCCTGCTCTCTCACTCTGGGGAAGAGCTTCCACAAAGCTCTCACCCGCCACAACCTGGTGCCAAGCACACAGTAGGACTTCAAGCATGTTTGCCCTGTACTTGTCTTCTTTTGGTTGACTTCAAACCCTTGTCCCCTGACTACCCACAAGGCCACCTTACTCAACAGAAATATTCCTGAGATGGAGATGGACAGGGCCCCCTGCTGGTCTGAAGGGGATGGAGGGGGGTTGATCTCCCCGATATCCAAATCAGACACCTTATCTCTAGGGAACCACCATGCACCTCCCAGACCACTCATACCTTCTGTTACAGACATCAGTCATCCTTGCTGCTCAGTTCCCTGGACTGGAGCAGCAGGTTGGGAAGCTGCCCAAGCACACAGGAGCAGGAGGATCCAGGACCTGGGGATGGTGGGTAGTTGTTGAGTTAACCTTACTTGTCTCAACTTTTGCAGGATCCTTTCATGAGAGGCTGCAGGATCACCATATGACAAACGGGACACATCTGCCACAACTGCCAAGTGGGGCTGCTTCCCAAATGACCCTGTGCCAGCCCAGTCTCTGTGGTGACTTGGTTCCAGGGGAGGCTGCACTTGACAGCACTCCCTTAATGAAGAAGAGGTGTCATCTGTACAGATCTAAGCCCAAAGATGCTGTTGCACTGTGTGTAATAACAAAAACTGGCTGTGACCTTAGCATTCAGGAAGAGAGGATGGGGACTAAAGGCAGATCACGGTCACATAACAGGATGCAATGTGGCAGTAAGAATGACATTCATGCAGAATTTTAATGATGTAGGGGAACTGCGTGTGGTGTAAGCTTGTGTGGAACCCAGGATAAGCAGAGAGATATGCATTCAGATAGCTTCAACAAGGAGCAATGAAGAAACTGGATTGAAACATGGGTAGAGAGAAAACAGGAGGGGCTGGGAGAAAACAGGAGAGGTGGAGATGACTCAGTTGGCAAAGTGCTCACTGTGCAGGCCTGAGGACATGAGTTCGATTCCCAGATTCCTACATGAAAAAGTCAGGCGTGACAGCACGTGCTTGCAACTCCCAGCACTAAAGAGGTGAACACGGGTGGATCCTGCAGCTATTATGGGAAGCCAGCCTAGAAAACTTGTCAGGTCCTAGGCCAATAAGAGTCCCTCTCTCAAAAATAAGGTGAATAGCATCCTAGGACTGGCCCTGGGAGTTGTCCTCCAGCCTCTGCATGCCTGTATGTATGCGTTTCCCTGGGGAAGGTAGAGAGGTTGTGTACACATGCTTGCACACAGGAAAACATCTTTTAAAATGAAATAGAAAGCTGTTGTAGAAATATTTAATCTCAATCCAGGGTATTTACCAGCCTTTGACCATTTAGTTTTTGGAGAAAAGACACATAACTTTTATATTTGTAATAAGCCTTACTATGTCTATTTTTTAGCCAATAATTTTATTATATAATTTGTCATGTTTTGTCTGGGGTGCTCTTAACTCCAATTAACCAACCCACATGGCCATTATTTTAAGATTTTTAACCCAAGGTGGCTAATTTTTTTATCTACCTTTTGGTGGGGGGCTCTATTTACAGCTGAACCCAACCTCTGTAAGAATTTTGTAAAGGCTTCTGTAGAACCCTGTATGTATTTGCTGCTCTTGCAGAAGACCAGAGTTTGGCTCCCAGCACTTATGTTGGGCAGCTCACAATTACCCGTTACTCCAGTTCTGGGGGATCTAATCCTCCTCTTCTGGCCTCCTCAGACACCCATATGCACATGCATAAACACACATATACAAAAAACATCTTTTAAAAAAGATTTGTTTATTTTACTTATGTGAATACACTGTAGCTGTCTTCAGACACACCAGAAGAGGGCATCGGATCCCATTACAGATGGTTGTCAGCGACCATGTGGTTGCTGGGAATTGAACTCAGGACCTCTGGAAGAGCAGTCAGTGCTCTTAACCTCTGAGCCATCTCTCCAACCCAAAATATATTTTTTTAATTAAAAATGTCTGGAAAAAATGGACATTAATCATTCTCGGGACTTAATGAACACCTTGTTTACTGACTTTTTATTTTATTTTATTTTTTAAGGCAAGGTCTCACTATGTAGCTCTTCTGGCCAGCCTGGAACTCTGTGTAGACCAGATTGGTCTAGACCTTAAAGCAATCCTCCTGGCTCTGCCTCCTGAGTGCTAGGGTTACAGTTGTATGTCACAATGTTCAGCTGAGTTTCATTATTCTTTATTACATTTGATTCTATTTGTGTGGATGTGTGGGGCTGTGTCTTACTCCTAGCCTGTAAGCCCCTAGAGAGTGATGAGCGTGTCCACTTTTCCTTTGCCTCCCTGGCACTGGCCCCAGCCTGGCATATGCAATAGGAAGTCACAGGACCTGGTCATGTTCCTGACCATGGAAATCATACCTCCGTTCCCCACCCCCACCCTGAGTTGGGCACCATCAGAACAATTTTGAGGGCTCAGCTGTCCAGAAGACAGACATGGCTGTCGTGGGACAGCCTGAGCATGTGTATGTGTTGGGGTGGGTAGCTGAGGCTAGATGAGACCCTGGCTGGCTCCATCTTCAGACCCTGGTTCCTCCACATGCCTGTAGCCCATGGTGGTGGAACTGGTATCTGGGAGGTAGAGGAGGTGGTGCACTCTATCTGGAGCCTCGGCAAAGCAAACCTCGCCAGAGAAGACGTCCTCATGTCCCCACAGTGTGCAATGACCTGAAGGCCATTAATGGCCAGCAAGGACTCTTCCCTCTAAGGAGGACACATGGGAAAGGAGAGGGGGTGCCCTGGGGCTAAAACTGCTTAGATGCTGCCACTGACAAGCTGAGCTATCCACAGCCCCAGTACAATGCTGTCATTAACCCCTGACCCTGGCCCCTACTTAGCCACTTCCTCTGCAGGAGGAGGGAGGGCAGGATTCCATCCTGATTCTCTTTTCAGTGAGGTTTGGAGCGGGTCACAGCTCTGTTAGCTCCTCTAGAGCTTGAATCACAGGCTCTCTAGCTTCATAGCTGTTTAGGACTTGAGCGGGAGAAGGCATCTCAAACTTTGCCGGAGCACTCATGGGGCCAAGTGCTTTGAGCCAGAGCAAGTGCTTCATGAGAGGCAAGATTGGAAAAGCTGGAGACAGAGACAGACAGGGAGGTCATAGGTAGAGGCTGATCTTGTCCCCTCCAGTACGTTCAAAGGCACGCCAGGAACAAGCCTTCTGTGAAATGAGATGTCCGGCCCTCCAACATCAATACCCCTAAATAAGGTGTAGCACAGATCCAGCCAGCCAGAAGGATATATATATACATCCTAGAAATTCGAGCCCAGCTTAATACTTGGAATCTGTCAACACAGTTCATTACTGAATGAATGGATTCAGGAGATGATCCCACGGCAGTCTTAGTCCTGGACACACATTTCAGCAACTCTCTGGGATGAACGTGTCTCAGACCACAGGGTGGGGTGGAAAAGGAGCCTTTGAGCTGAGAAAGATCATTGCTGAAGCCCATCACAGGCATATTTTCCAAAGTGGCAGGAGACTCATCCATTAAAATCAAACTCCTTGCGTTGGACACTCATTGGGCATCTGTTCATGTGGTAGCCGAGCTCCTAGCCAAGACAGTTAGCTTGTACTGTGAACTTCCAGAACAAAACAAAAATGTGGGCATTGGAGAGGGGATGCAAACTGAGATTCTAGAACCAGCATTGCCTACACTGAAAGCCAAAATAGTCCACAGGCAATATTGAGAGCTGAAACTTACCCAGGACACACATCCATTAATGCACTAGAAAAGACTAACTGCTGGCTGCTGAGATGGCTCAGATGTTAAGGCTTCTACTTCAGAGCCTGATGACCTGAGTTCAAGACCCAGAATCTGAATGATAGAAAAAAAGAACAGGCTCCTACAGCTTGCCCTTTGACTTCCATAGCTGGGGGCATGCGCACGCACACACACACTGATACACACTCACACTCATGCACACACACACTCTCACACACTCACCCATACACGCACACACTATAACATTTTAAAATGCTGTATGATAGTGATCTGTTTGCACGTATGAATGTGTATCAGGCATGTGCCTGGTCCTTCCGAGGCCAGAGAGGTTGTTGGATTCCTTCAGACTGGAATCCACTATAACGGAGCTGGAAAATGAACCCTAGTAACCATTGAGCCACCTCCCCAGACTGCTAATTTTTTTAAATTGCAAAGCCAGGTTTAGTGGTACACACTTGCAACTCAGGGGGCATTCAAAAGGTAGAGGCAGGGGGCTGGAGATGAGACAGTGCTCAGGGATTAAGAGCACTGGCTGCCCTCCTAGAAGACTCAGGTTTGGTTTCTAGCACTTACATGGTGGCTTACAACTGTCTGTAACTTCAGTCCCAGGGGATCCAATGCCTTCTTTTTTATTTTTAAAAGATTTTATTATATATAATATTACATATATTTATAATATTACATATATTACACACACACACATCTATATATATACACACATATGATGAGTGCACTATTGCTGTCTTCAGACACCAGAAGAGGGCATCAGATCCCATTACAGATGGTTGTGAGCCACCATGTGGTTGCTGGGAATTGAACTCAGGACCTCTGGAAGAACAGCCAGTGTTCTTAACCACTGAGCCATCTCTGCAGTCCCTCATGTACAATTTTAAAATGAAGGGGTGAAAAAGGCAGAAATGTGAGGATTGTTGTAAGTTCTAGGACAGCCTGGATACACACTGTCCTGGCTGGTTTTGTGTGTCCACTTGACAGAAGCTGGAGTTATCACAGAGAAAGGAGCTTCAGTTGAGGAAATGCCTCCATGAGATCCAGCTGTAAGGCATTTTCTCAATTAGTGATCAAGGGGAGAGGGCTCCTTGTGGGTGGTGCCATGCCTGGGCTGGTAGTCTTGGGTTCTATTAGAAAGCCAGCTGAACAAGCCAGGGAAGTAATCCAGTAAGAAACATCCCTCCATGGCCTCTGCATCAGCTCCTGCTTCCTGACCTGCTTGAGTTCCAGTCCTGACTTCCTTTGGCGATGAACAGCAATGTGGAAGTGTAAGCAGAATAAACCCTTTCCTCCCCAACTTGCTTCTTGGTCATGATGTTTGTGCAGGAAAAGAAACCCTGACGAAGACACATACCTAGTTTCAGTCTGAGCTACACAGTGAGAGAATGTCTCTTTTTGGTTTTTTTAAAGTACCAATCAAAACAACAAAACCTTGAAGTGCAGCCACAGCATAGGTGAAATTTGACAATATGCTTGATGGGGGAAGGCAGCGACAAAAGGTCACGCATTATTCCAGCTCTGGGAAACTCCACCACAGGTAAACTGTGGGACCACAAGGCTGCGGGGACTGTGGGAAGCGAAGGTAGGTGGGGAAATGGTTTTGGGGGGATATGATACAATTATTTTGGAATTAAACAGTGGTGAAGGCGGAATAACCTTGCAAAGGCCCTAAGAGCACTGGATGGATACACTAGACACTCCAAGCAATGAATGTGTGCGTGGTGTGGATCATATCTGAATTTAAAATGATTGCACGTAACATCAAAGGCAACAATAAAATTTCCTTCCTTCTGTCCCTCTTTCCTTCCTTGTTTTTATTTGAGACAGGGTCTTACTATGTAGCCCTGGCTGTCCTGGATCTCACAAAAACACTTCCTGCCTCTGCCTCCCGAGTCACCATAGCTGGCGTTTTTTTTTTTTTTTTTTTTTTGAAATAAAGTTTTACTCGGTAGCCCACACTGACTTCAGATTCATGATCCTCGTGCCTCAGCCTCCTGAGAATGGGGATTACAAGTGTGTGTCAGCCTTGCTGGCTCTAAAAAAATATGATTTAAAAAAACTACCACTTGTAATAACACAATTAAATGTTTACTGGTTTCTTTTTAGAAATTAAAAACTTGGAGCAGATGAGATGGCTCAGTGGATAGCAGTGCTTGGCACAAGCCTGAGCAGCAGAATGTGATCTATGGATCCCTCAGTAGGAAGAGAGACCTATTCCTTAAAGCAATTTCTGACCTCCATGAGTGAGCCTGCACACACACACACACACACACACACTGAAACAACCAAACTAGTTCCTTCATGACCAGGTGCTACTTAGCAACAGTGAAGAACAGACCTGAATCATATAACTCACTGGATTCACAGCCTGCTGAAGCTCAGGTGAGGACAGTGGAAGGGAAGGGTGATCCAGAAACTGGTCACCCGTGGCCTCTTGGTTGCCTGCCGTTCCAACCCCAGCACCACATAAACCAGACAGGATGGTTCATGCCTGTCATCAGAGGACTCGGGAGGTGGTGGGAGGAGTTATCCTTGGCTATGTGGAGAGTTCTAGACCAGTCTATCCTATGCCAGATTTTGCCATCAACATCAAAAACAAAGTGAAATTGGGGCTGGAGAGATGGCTCGGTATAAGAGCACATGCGGCTCTTGCAAATGACTTGAGTTTGGGACTCAGCACCTATGTTGAGTAAGGATTTGTGACTCCAGTTCCAAGAGATCTGATGCATCTGCACTTGTGTGCACATACTGCCCCCATCCCCTAAACAGCAGTTAAAAATAAAAACAAAACAACATTAGTGCCTACATAGGGGAGAGGCACAGAGCTGACAGGAATGACTGAAAACAGAAGAGGGGGCATTGGTGGAACCTGGCTTTGTTTTCTAGTTTTGCATGTTTGAGACTTCCCTTAAGAAATGAAACACCGCTGGGGATTGGTGGCGCACGCCTTTAATCCCAGCACTTGGGAGGCAGAGGCAGGTGGGTTTCTGAGTTCGAGGCCAGCCTGGTCTACAGAGTGAGTTCCAGGACAGCCAGAGCTACACAGAGAAACCCTGTCTTGAAAAGCCAAAAGAAAAAAGTGAAAGAGAAAAATCAATGCTCTGAGGTGGCTGCTAACTCACAGGGAGAGACATCTACTCAGTTCAACACAATCAATTATGAAAGTCAGCAAGAGCCCCAGGCACCCTGAAGAGGAGTGAGGCCTTGTCTGCCTAGCACCCAGCCTTAGCCTAGGGTGCCAGTTCAGGCCAGTGGACTCCACGGAGCATGACCCTGGGCTAGACCCTGAGACCAAGGGGATGGCATAAGGCTGTGCCCAGGAGATACTACAGGGAACTGACAAGGAGTGTCACTTGTCATCGCTGGAGCATCTGAGAGGCTGTGCTCACAGCACCCCAAGCCTGTATGTCACTCTTGAGGTCACAGCTGGAGAGTGGGCCTAAGGTCTTCTGGCTTCTATCCTAGGTTCTTTCCAAAGTGGACCCCAAGCCAGATGGCTAATTCAAAATCTCTGGGTGCATAGTTGGGCGCCCAGCATCTGCCTGGGTAACAACTTCTCACTGGCGTTCGGAAGAGGAAGGGAGAGAGAAGGGAAGAAAGGAGTGAAGAAGACAGGGAGGGGATGGGGGAAGGAAAAGGAGGGAGGAGCAGGGAGGGGTTGTCTGGGACCCAGTCCTCAGTGGCTTGTAGGGTTGGGGAACAATCAGACACTGTCTCTTTCTTCCACCCCCTGGGTTGCCACTGGCTTTCATCACTGACCTAACCCAGAGGGCAGAGCGCTTGGGAGGGGGGGAAGGGGCAGAAGAAGGTCATAGGTCAGCCTTTGCATGCTGAGCTGGATCAGGAATAGAACTACTTAGGGAATGGGGGGGGGGATGTTCAGGGGCCCCTGTGAGGTACACCCATCCCACTGCTGGTGTAGTCAGCTGATGGAAGGCAATGATTGAGGACAGACAGTTGCCCTACGTGCTAAAGTGGTGGGACCTGTGGTTCCTCCTGTATGCAAACAGGCCAGTGTGGACCACTGGCCAGGGATGGGATCTGTGGTTCCTCCTGTATGCAAACAGGCCAGTGTGGACCATGGCCAGGGACTTGCCACTGTTCTATGAGTTGGGGAGGAAGGGTGAGTTGAATAGGGGGACTCCAGGTTCTGGGAGTGTGCAATATGGTAGAAGGTAGACAGAGGAAGCTGGTCAGTAGGCAAAGACACACACACAATTACAAACTGTCACATGGGAACACATGGTAGCCCACTGGCCTTCTGGATTTATCTCATATCAGCCCAAAAAGTGTTGGTGTGCTTTTGCCACAGGGACTGTTGGATCTCTGCTAGCTGCCTCCTTGATGACAGCATCTCCAATGATTCCTTAGAAACCATGTGGATGGAACCAGTCACCCTTTCTACCATGTTGATCCTGGAATATTAGGGTATTTTGTTCCACCTTGCTGGTGCCCCCACTTGCTCCAAAGAGCTCATCAGCAATAGGCTCCAACTGTGTCCTTCACTGTGTGTCCTCTTGGCGGGGCTTGGTAAGTGCTCAATAAATATTCATAACATGAACTTAGGAATGAGTGAGTGGGTCAGACTCACCTGACTTCTTGACCCTCACAGTAGCCTTGAATGCCCTTGGCAAGGCAAAGAGTGAGGAGTGTAGGCCTCGTGCTGGATCACAGCAGCGGCCGAGGTGGGGAGGGTCAGGCACAGCCTGGCATTCAGATGACCAGCCTCACTCATTGTCCACACACTGGAGACTCAGGCCTGAGTCAGCCGGCTGTGGCCCGTCCTGGCTATTTTAGCATCCTTAGGAAGGAGTACTGAAATCAGCCACCAGGTGGCAGCACGTGCTCAGGAAAAGGGTGTGTGAAGGGTCTGGCGTTGAAGCTGATGCTGGGAATCACAGAGACCAGGCCCAGAATGGGAGGAAGAAATGTGGATGTGTTTTGTGAGTGACCTCTCACACAGATGGCAGAGGGATCACTGTTACTCTACAGGAAAACAGTGGGGTCCAATCATTTCAAAAGACAGTGCTTAACACTGGCCTGCGATTCCAGTATTACAGAGGAAACACTGGGTCACTGCTGCTGTCCCAGTCACCTCTCCTCCACGACATCCTCTCTCAGAACTGCTTGTGGCCACTCTAGTCCTCTCCTTCAGGTCCCATAGAGAACCATGCCAATTTCCACAAGCATTTTACTCTAAGCCAGAAGCATGCTTGGCTCTGGGGCAGATCTAAGGGCAGGGCAGGGCTTTCTGACCGCTTGAAAGACAAGCACTCACTTTGCCATTAGAATTTTCTTTCTACCAGAGACTTCTTTCCCCTCAGGCAAACAAAGGCCCTAACCTGCCTCCTTGCTCAGCTGGAACTGGGTTCTGGGCTGGGTGGGCTGACACACAAGTGTCCTCACACTAAAGCACAGTGCGGGTCATATTTCATACAGGTATTGGCTGCAAGGCATCCCAATTTTCACTGTTGTTTGTCAGATTGACACTGCTGATGGGTTCCTAGCATCTGTGTAATCTAGGGGAACACCACAGATTATATAAAGTCAGTGAAGGAACCCAGGAAGGAGAGAGGTGGAGAAGCATTTCATAATGTGTCAAGACATGATCTCTAAGCTGCTATTGCTTATCATCATCATCATCATCATCACCACCACCACCATCACCTTGCAGTACAGGCAATTACACCTAGGGCCTCATACAGGTTAGGTAAGAGCTCTACCACTAAGTCACATGGCCAGACTTTTAAGCCCCATTATAAAGGGGAAGAAAGTCGGGTGATGGTGGTGCACACCTTTAATCCCAGCACTCAGAAGACAGAGGCAAAGTGGATCTCTGAGTTTGAGGCCAGCCTGGTCTACAGATCGAGTTCCAGGACAGGTAGAGCTACACAGAAAAACTCTGTCTCAAAAAAGTCAAAAAAGGGGGCTGGGCTTTCCAGAACAAGAGCATAGGTTAATCCCATAGAACTGACTCAGGGACGCCGGGGGGGGGGGGGGGGAGATGTTGTAGAACAATATGTTACCAAGTGATCCAGTCAAGTAACTACTGTTTCCAGAACTCAGAAAAAGAGGTTGGTGAGCTGGAACTATCTGGGAAGGCTTCCCGAGCCTGGTGGGGACCAAAGTGGGGAGAGCAGAATGAGAATCTTGCACTTAACTAAGGAGAGGGGCCTGGGTCAGCTTGAGGGTTAGTGGTGTAAACAGCACTCTAACCCTGTTCTCTTACCCTTGACCTTAACGAACACGTGCTGGGTGGGGTCATGACCTTAACGAACACGCGCTGGATGGGGTCATGTTCATTTTGTTCCAGGGGAACTCGAACCTTAGAGTTAGTAGGTGACCTGCCTCAAATTTCCTGGTACAAAATGGCAGAGACTGAGTGTGAACTAGGCTTGGGAGGGGGAGTGCTGAGGAAGCCCTGAGTTGGGGCCCCAGATCCACAAACAACACTGAGGATGTGGGAGGCAGGAGTCAGCTTATATATAGTGAACTTGGGCTACATGAGATCCTATCTCAAAAACCAAACACACCGGCTGCAAAACAAGGTGTGGGGAAAGCGACTCCTGCAGCTGACCACAGAGCAAAGGGGCAGAGCGTCTCAGAGCCCTCTCCCCACCTGCACAGATTAACTGGCAGTACTTATTCTGCCTCACAGGTGAAGATGAACCATGGTCTCTATATTGACTGGTTCTGTGTGTCAAGTTGACACTAGCTGGAGTTATCACAGAGAAAGGAGCCTCCCTTGAGGAAAGGCCTCCATGAGATCCAGCTGTAAGGCATTTTCTTAATCAGTGATCAAGGTGGGGAGGGCCCACTGTGGGCGGTGCCATCCCTAGGCTGGTAGTCTTGGGTTCTATAAGAGAGCAAGCTGAGCAAGCCAGGGGAAGCAAGCCAGTAAGTAACATCCCTCCATGGCCTCTGTTTAAGCTCCTGCCTCCAAGTTCCTACCCTGTGTGAGCTTCAGTCCTGACTTCCTTTGGTGATGAACACCAATGTGGAAGTGTCAGCTGAATAAATCCTTTCCTCCCCAACTTGCTCCTTGGTCATGATGTTTGTGCAGGACTACAAACCCTGACTAAGACTGTCTCTGACAGTGATGTGAGCTGCAGAACAGTGAGTACAGGGAGGTGGTTGTAACGCTGAGACTCGGCTCAGCTCTCTGCAGGCCTCAGGAGGCCTTCTTTAGGATATGTGGCACCCCTGTGGAGGGCTCTGTGAACACCAAGGCAAGCAGTTTGGTCCAGTGTGATTCAGTGGCTGGTGTCTGTTCAAACTTTTGAGAGTCTGATCCTGTGTAGCTTATCTTGGGCATATTTGAGCACAGCACAGATTGGTAAAAACCTTTCCTGGTGATAATTAACTTGATAATGTGCACACCAAAGCTCAAGACATGACTAAATTGAAACTCTTTGTGAAGTACAAGTGACATCTTCCATAAAGATTTGTTCTAAAGATTAACTGAGAAAACAAGCTCAAGATAAGGGTCGGGAAGTATCCAGAGTGGTCTTGACCATGCAGATAGAGCAAAGGTCACCAAGCTATTAACCACATCTGCTCCCAGCCTTCTGGGCAAAAACAGGTTGTACATCTCTCCCATTAAGTGACAACTCTGTGCGATTAACATTCCCAGTTCCCCTAGGGCGTATCTGTGAGCACAAGGACCTCTGTACCTCCTCCACACCCCGCCCCTAGATGAGGAAGGACACTGGTCCCACTTTGCCTGGATGACTGTGGGCCCCAGATGGCCATTCTCTTCTAGGGAACCCATTGGACACAATCGTTGGCAGCAGGAGTTGGTGGGGAGATAAGATTGGAGCTTCCCAGCTGGGAAGGACTGGTGTTTGTTGAGCCTCAGAAACATGGGGCTGTATCTTCAAGAGGATTCCAGGGGCCTCGGGACTAAGGAAGGAGATTTGGTGTGAGAGATCCTTTGCCAAAATAATGAAGAAACATTTACTGAATGATAATAGTAGTATGTGGGGGAAAGACAGGTCAAATCTGAAGAAGACAAAGCCCACTGAATATACTCTCATGGCTCTGAGTTTAGTGCAGATGTTCGAAGGATCCCAGACCGCTGGTAGAGGACTAAGAACCAAGATCTGGATTTTACACCAACTGTTACTTTCTTTGTGAGACTGGGATTTTGCGGGATCCTTCCAGCACTGACGCTTTGTAGTGGAGGAGACACAGGCTTTCCTTAGGAAGTGGTACTGAAAATAGGAAAGCAAAGGTTTGCAGTTCGTTGAACTTCGCTGTCCCCAGGATGCTTCCGTTGCCCCGGCAACCGCCGGGTCTAAGTGGTCGCCAGAGTGCCGCTAAGGAAGCTGGGAGGAGTTCTGTCCTCCCCAAGATGGCGGCACGGCCAAGGGCGGGGTCCGGGGCCGCCAGCATGTCTAGACCTTTTCCTTTCCCTTTTTTTCACACTAACAGCGAACTTCCACCAACACTTGTTCTTTTTCCTGGTTCAGAGAGTCACGGAGCGAAGACAGAAGGGTTGCCTGAAGGGATTGGGGCAAGTACCCAAAGGGAGAGGCGGGACTTCCGCGTCCGACCGGAAGTGACGCGACAGTCGCGGTCGCCGCCAGGTGGAACGGCAGGTGGGTTCAGGTGCCAGCCTGGCCCGGTCCTGGCTGTGGGACCGACTCTGTCGGTGAGCGACTGAAGCGGTTCCGAAGGGTCTGGAGACCGTGGGGCGGGCTCCAGAATCCGAGCCCATCGCCCTGGCCTGGGGTCCTCCCCTGTACCAAGTAAGAATCACCTAACCCCCAACCCCCGCGCGCCCTTCCAGCCTGAGGCTTCCTCTCCCAGTCCAGAGCGGAGGACCAGAGGCCCGCTGTCCGGGTGGGGGAGGGGTGGGAGCTTGGGGCTGGCTTCTGGGCACTTCAGTTCCCTGAAGCCCTGTGTTCTTTTCTCCGTCAGACCCAGTTTCCTATTCCCCTCCCGAGCTGGGCAGTTAGCCAGTCGGCCCCAACTCTCGGAACCATGTTTGCAGACTTAGACTATGACATCGAGGAGGATAAATTGTGAGTATATTCTTCCCCAAGACCTGAGAGCTGTGGGCCCAGGTCCCTCGTGTCCTTGGGTGTCCTAGCTCCACACACTTTTTCTTCTCAGTGTATGGGAGTAGAAATGGGCCCAGACATCCCAGTAGTAGATCACTCGTAGGGGGTTGTGACAAGTTAACAGATAAACATGATTTGGGCCATGTGAACCCTGAAGACATAATCCAGGTACGGGGAAGGTATTCCAAAGGTGGCAACAGAGCCAGATTGCAAAGGCTACATGGGAATATCACAAACAGACCTTCCTCCCCAGAGCAGATGATTAGTAAAGTAGACTTTCAACGATCATATTCGTCTGACCCTTAGAAAGAGTGAGCAGATCTCATGGCCTTGTGTGTTGTGAGTCCTTAATAAGCGGTGAGCAGTTACTGCTTGCTAGGAAATTGGTCTTCAGTAACCAAGCTGACATCTGAGCCTGTTCACCACAAGACAGCCTAAGTTGTCTTGTGAGTGCTGTAGTAGCGTCTGTGCAGGAAGATGGCTGGAAGCTAGTTGAATAACTTTCTTCTAAAGGAAAGGGGTTGTCATGTCCTGCAAGTACCTGAGAAGGATTACAAGAATAGAGCTTGGCTGAATCTTTGAGTTTCCTTGGAGTTAAGTCCCACTGCAGATTTTTGGCAGCCCTGGGCTTTGACCCTACTGCTGCATGACTCTTGAGCATGTTCTGGTATGACTTGCTCTTTCTGGATGAGAAAAGGAAAAGCCTACTTTGTAGGTGGTTGGAGCTTTTCTGGACATGGGAGCCTGCTCCTTCTAGTCAACCTTTTGCCAGAATTTACTGTCACTTGCTTCTCTTTCCAGAGGAATCCCCACTGTGCCTGGGAAGGTCACCCTGCAGAAGGACGCTCAAAACCTGATTGGGATCAGCATTGGAGGAGGGGCCCAATACTGTCCCTGTCTCTATATTGTCCAGGTCTGAGACACACGTTGGCGGTCGGGGCAGGGTCCTGGGTGGAATGTTTCTCCTCGCTTCTTGGGTATGGCAAAGAGGTTCATTTCTCAGCTCTGAAAAACACTAGCTCCAGAGGCTGGGAGATGGCTCAGTCAGTAAAGTGCTTGCCAGGTAAGCGTGAAGAGCAGAGTTCAAGTCCAGGCATCCATGTAAAACACCAATGGGGTGTGTGTTCTTGTAACTATAGTGCAGGGGAGGTGGACATAGGTGGCCCAGAGCCACCTAACATAATAGGTGAGTTCCAGGTTACAGAGACACTGTGCACACACCCCTGCCGCCCAAAAAAAGGTGGTTAGTGCCTGAGGAATGAAAGCAAAGAGTAACTGACCTGCACACACATATACATGCATGCAAACATATGTACATTTGCATACATGAGTGCACATAGACACACACCTGCATTTGCTAACAAAGGTGATCTTCTTTCTTTAAAATTTTACGATTGCACTTGCATATGTGTGTTTGATGTGTGTATATGTGAGTGTGGGTTCACTCATGTCAGTCATGCACTAGGCAGAGGACAACCTTCACGAGTCAGTTTTCTGCTGTGAGATCCCACATTTGAAATCAGGCTGTCAGGCTTGCATGGTAGACACTTCACCCTGCTGAGCTATCTCACCTGCCCTGCCTGTTTATGAGGTCTGGTCTTAGCAACACTGCCTGGTGCTCTTGAGTGGGGGCTGTCCCTGCTTCTTTCCCTTTTCTACCTGTTGTTCACTCCCAGTTTGTTCTGGTCTGGCTACCTGGCAGGCTCTTCTAGGCTTCACTTTGTGTATATTCAACTGAAGTTAGTGCTGCTTACTGCCTGGCATGTAACATATTCCGTAGAAATGTCTTGAATGAGTCTGTTTGCCAACTGAAGAGAGAAACCTATGCGTTTATAATGTCCCTGTTGGGTGTGGCAGCATCATACCTGCAGGTCCTGCAAGTGGAAAGTGGAGGCAGTGAGTGAGGGTCAGCAATTCAGAGGCATGCTTGGCTACACAGTGAATGAGTTTGAGGCCAGTGTGGGCTGCTCCCTGTCTCAACAAACAGATGAAAGGAAGTAGTAGCCCAGTATATGTGAACGTCCCTGAGTACTAGTGAGTCTCTTAATCTCTCAGAGCCTCAGTTTTCTTCTCTGGTGAGAATTTAAAACTATGTAACCCAGGTTTGGTTCCCAGCATGCATATCAGGCAGTTCACAACCACCTGTAACTCAAGTTCCATGGGATCTGATGCTCTTTTTGGCCTCTTGCTCTCACATGCATACAGTGCACATGTTCACTCACATATGTACACATGAAATTCTAAAATTAAATATTGAAAAGTCATATGGGGCTACATGAGACCGCATTTCAAAAGAAACAAAACCAAGTAATTAGTGAAGTGAGGTGTGTAAGCAGAAATGTCTGCATTTTTGTGAAAATGGAATGGAATGGCAGTGGGGCCAGGTGCCTTCCCAGGTAGCAGCTGCGGTGGCTCCCTGCCTGGCAGCTGTGCCTTTCAGCTAGTGAGAGGGGCGCAACTTCATGGTTTCTGCTGAGGAAGCTACCTTGGTCATCTGTCCACTGCAGTGCACCTATTGGGCAGTTCTGTCATGAGGCCTACTTCACCTGGCCAGCCAGTGACATTTCTGTAGCCTTGGAAGGATCCAGACTATCCCCTGTTGGAACACCTAGCCAAGCAGGTCTCAGGAGCATACAAGGCACTGGGTCTTTGGGAAGATCATCTGCTCTTACCTCTACTTTCAAGGGTGATTTGGTCTCCTCTGCCCCAGGAGACATAGACCTTTCCTGGTAGTCACTCCCATGCCTGCTCAGCCTCTGTGCCATTTGACTCCACCCCATGTGTTCACTGTGGAGGATCATGGATATTGAATGAACTGCATCCTAACGTGATGGGGTTTCTTCTGTTGCACATAGGCGAGTCAGGTACACAAAGGCCTGTGTCCGTCCGCAGTCCCTGCCCTCCATCTCACCCTGCTCAGATTTGACTCCCACTTTTCCTGGTTGTGTTTGGTATTACCTTTAAGTGGGTGTGGGTGTGTGTGTGCACACACACCCCCCACACACACACACTTGAAAGTAGATGCCCATGCAGAACAGAACAGAGTCAGTGAGTTTCTGGGTTTGTGGGTGCTGGGAACTAACTTGGGTCTTCTGCAAGAACAGGATGCACTTAACTGCTGAGCCATCTCTCCAGGCTTCCTGTCTTGTTTGTCTTCTTACTTATCATTTGTTCTTAGTTCAGGAGATAGAGAGTTCATTCAACTCTTTTCTAAAATCACAGATCTCTCTAATATCCCATCTTCCCCTCGTTACTGTCCTGACTCAGAATGAGCATCACAGGTGATGTTCATGAGAGCTTTTCTAAGTCCCTGGCCAGCTCTGTGGAGGCTCAGGAGATAAAGAAGGGGCAGAAACAAGCCCCACCCTTCTCCAGCACTTGGGTTGAATTTTCTTTTTTTTTGGTTTTTCGAGACAGGGTTTCTCTGTGTAGCCCTGGCTGTCCTGGAACTCACTCTGTAGACCAGGCTGGCCTTGCACTCAGATTTCCGCCTGCCTCTGCCTCCCAAGTGCTGGGATTAAAGGCGTGTGCCACCACTGCCCGGCTGGGTTGAATTTTCTAATGAACTGGTTTCTTTGGTTTTTTTTTGTTTTGTTTTGTTTTTTAATGTATTTTTATGTGTATGGGTATTTTACCTGCATGTATGTCTGAACATGATATTCTTGCCTGGTTCCTGGGGCGGCCAGAAAAGGGCACCAGATCCCTGAGACTGTGGTTACAGATAGTTGAAAACCACCATGTGAGTGCTGAGATTCAAACCCACGTCCTCCAGAAGAATAGCCAGTGCCCTTACCTGCTGAGCCATCATCTTCTCTTTAGCCCTGAATTGGTGACTTTTTTTTTTTTTTTTTTTTTTTTTTGGGTGAGACAGGGTCTCATGTAGCCTGGGCTGGTCTTGAACTGCTGCTGATCCTGACTCTCCAGCTTCTCCCTCCCAAGTGCTAGCCTTACCAGTGTGTGTGCTGCCATGCTCAACCCAGGATTTTCTTCTCAGCATAACCTCGTGTTACTTTCTTTGGTATTTCCTGCTATTTGCCTTTGTGGGATCTTCTTGTCTTCTCAGGCTTTTGTCATCTGTCCTCAGTCTAGCCCCTTGAGGACCTCTGCTCTTCATTTCTCATGTCCAGGGCCCCTTCTTAGTGCACTCGGGAGACCTCCTGTTTCTTTCTTGTCAGTGTTTCCTATTCCTCAAAGTTAACACGATTTCAAGTTCCGGAGTGAAGGTCAAAGGGCCGGAATGGCTCAGTGGGTAGGGTGTGTGCCTACTGGGGCCCTGAACCTGTCCCCTGCACTTAAAAAATAATACTAGGTTTGGAAATAAATTTCAATTAGAAATTTTGAAATGGTTTATATTTTAGATTAGTTTGTGTGCTGAATGCTTTGCCAGCATGCATGTCTGTGCACCACATCCATGCCTGGTGCTCATGGAGGTCAGAGGAGGGCGTCAGATCCCCTGGAGCTGGAGGAGTGACAGATGGTTTGAGCCACCATGTGGGTGCAGGGAACCAAACTCAGATCTTCTGCAAGAATAGACAGTACTCTCAACCACCGAGTCTTGTTTCTACTCCCAAGTTTTATTCCTTAAATAAATAAAGATTTTAAGGCTGGGCTTGGTGGTGCACACCTTTAATCCCAGCACTTGGGAGGCAGAGGCAGGCAGATTGTGAGTTCAAGACCATCTTGGTCTTCACAGTGAAGACAGCCAAGGCTATAAAAAAAGAGACCCTGTCTCAAAAAAATCAACTAATCGATAAAGATTTTTTAAAACCCACGTATTTAGTGGTGGGGGCTCTTGTGTCATGTGCATGTGCAGAGGTTAGAGAGCGGACAGCTTGTGGGAGTTGGTTCTCTTCTTCCACCATGTGAATCTTGAGGATTGATCTAGGTCACCAGGTTTTACCTGTGCCCCTTTACCTACTGAGCATCTATATCACTGTTCTTGACTAGAAGTTTGATGGTATCATTTCATTTTCCACTGTCACTAGCATGTGTCTTTCTGATTGGGACCTTTGCTTATGTGTGACTTATTATCCTTCAAGCCTTTGAGAAACTGGTCATCCCTGCATCTCAGGTGTCACACACCTTGTTTGTGCCTGTGCTGGGTCCTCAGAAAGTGGCTTTTGGAAAGTGAAACGGAGCGTGAACTCACTGCCGCCCTCTCCTTAGCACCAGCAGCTCCCATAGTCCTCTCTGTCTCTGTGGCTTTGACTATTCTAGGGATGCTTGTAAGTGGAATTGGGAGCTTGTCTTGCTTAGTGTGAGGTTAGAGTGTTATCATGCTGTAGTTTCCTTTTGCCCTATTTTGAGGTAAGTTCCGTGGTGTTCCTGCCTGTGGGTGGTGCTTTTCCCAGGCTGACCTCTGTCCTTCAGATGTTCCCAGCACTCTGCCAGACACTTGTCTGTGCATGCAGGGGTTTGTTCCTAGATGTCTAGTCCCCTCTGCCAGCACTACACTGTTTTAATGACACTAGCTTTGTAGGAAAATTTGAAATCAAGAAGTGTGAATCTTCCAGCTTTATTATTTTTTTCTTAAGATTATTTTGGCCTTTCAGAGTTCCTTGATCTTCTGTATGAATCTTAGGATTTAGATTTTTAGAATTTTTCTGCCTATAAAAATGTCCCTGGGATTTTGTCAGAGAGCTCACTGTGTCTGCAGGTTGCGGTGGGTAGTACTGGTATCTTAATGACACATCTTCTCATCCCAGAGTACGGACCCCTGTGTTCAGAGCTGTGGCCAGATGCCTGAGAGGAATAGTTAAGGGGGAGATTTATCTTGGCTGCTTTCACAGGTTTCTGTCCATCAGTGCAGGGAGCACATGGCTGAGCAGTCACACCAGAGCCTATGGGATGGTGCTGCCTGAATTTACATGCCTCCCTTAATGGGAAAACCCTCACAGACACACACAGTACCTTGGGGTTCCCACAACACCATGTGACAGTAGGATGTGCTTCTCAGTCCCATCAAGTGGACTGTCAAGATCTTGTCAGCTTGATACCCACCTTAAACTGCAGCATGCACCCTGACCCTGAAAGGTTCATATTCATTTTACGATGCCAAGTGGATCCAAGTGTACCAGCCATCTCTACAGATTCCCATAGTGTTGGTTTTGTTTCTAACTTTTATTTTGTATGTGCATGGACACATGAATACATGCTATGGCACATGGGTGGAAGTCAAATGACACCTTGTAGTTGGCTCACTCCTACTATTTGGGTGGCAGGAAATCAACTTCAGATCATCAGGCATGGCAGCAAGTGCCATCTTGATGACCCTTGCTTTGTTTTGAGCCCGGCTTTCAAGAGTCCAGATTGGCTGTGAACTTGCCACTAGCTGAGGATGACATTGAAATCTGATCCCCACCTTTATCTCCCAGTGTTGGGTTTCTAGGTATGTGCAAATACATATATATACATACATATGTGTATGTATTTGGACTTTTTGTTTTCTTTTTAGAGACAGGGTTTCACTGTGTAGTCCTGGCTGTCCTGGGACTCACTCTATAGATAGCTTGGCCTCAAACTAAGAGAGATCACCTACCTCAGAGACCCCAGTGCTGGGATTAAAAGGTGTGTACCACCACTGCCTGGCTGCAATGTTGTTCTTAAAAACAAAACAACCCAAATTCAAAGTTTCTTCTGAGATGAAAGGCAAACCCTTAGCTCTGAGCTTCTATAAAACTGAATAAAAGTCACGTTCCCATGCCCCTGAGATAGGCTGTCTCACATTCCCTGAGGGAGACACACAGACAGGGAGATGCAATAAATCTGCGGTGCGCACGTTAATGCCTGCAGCTCTACATCTATGGCATATGGTGGCATGATCTGCACTCCACAGGGCTTGGGCAGCCTTGCCATTTGTAGCCCACAGAGCTTCTCTATGAGGTGCTCTGCTTCCTGCCTATAACTGTCCCCAGCAGATACTCCATATTCTGGTGGCTTTAACATCTGGGGTTTCCAGTGCATCTTCAGCGTGACCCTCATGCTGCCCTCTCAGGATTTGCCTGCCAGAATCCCAATCCTGTCACAGTGGCCAGGCTTCCTTTGAAAACTTTCATGCATTCCTGTTGTAGTATATACACCTACAAAGCCAGCATTGTGAGGATGATCCCAGACACCAAGTCCGGGGACCACGCTTTCCTAGGAAGTTCTTGCCAGAAGGTGCCTTGAGAGCTCTTAAATAAAACCTTTCAGATGAGTTCAACTTTCCTGCTCTTGAGCCTGCTGTGGATGGTCACTCTTGCTGTGATAGAACGCCATGACCAAAGCAACTTGGGGAGGAAAGTTGGGCAGGAACCTGGAGGCAGGAGCTGATGCAGAGGCCATGGAGAGGTGCTGCTTGCTGGCTTGCTCCCTGTGGTTTGCTCAACCTGCTTTCTTATAGAATCCAGGACCACCAGCCCAGGGATGGCATCACCCACAATGACCTGGGCTCTCCCACATCTGTCATGAATTAAGAAAATGCCTTGGGCCGGAGAGATGGCTCAACAGTTATGAACACTGACTGCTCTTCCAGAGGTCCTGAGTTCAATTCCCAGCAACCACATGGTGGCTCACAACCATCTGTAACAGGATCCAATGCCCTCTTCTGTTGTGTCTGAAGACAGTGACAGTGTACTCATGTACATAAAGTAAATAAATAATTCTTAAAAAAAAAAAAAGAAAAGAAAATGCTTTACAGCAGTGGTTCTCAACCTTCCAAACGCTGCGACCCTTTAATACAGTTCCTCATATTGTGGTGACCCCAGCCACAGACTTATTTCAGTTGCTACTTCATAACTATACTTTTTCTAGTTATGAATTGTAATATAAATCTGAAATGTAAGCCATCTGATATGTAACCCCCGAAGGGTTGTCAACCATAGACTGAGAATTGTTGCCCTACAGGCTACCTGCAGCCCACTGTCCTGGAGGCAGTCTCAGGGCATTGAGGTTTCCTCTTCAGAAAGCTCAACCTTGTGTCAGTTGACATGAAGCAGCTAGCACAGCTGGGGTCCAGCCAATACCTTAGATGTCACCAAAGCATCCTTCCTAGCTTCCCAACTGGTTAATGGCATAATTTTTCTTTTTAATCAATTAGGATTGTTTTAAGTTTATTTATTTTTGAGACAGGTTCTGTCTGTGTAGTTCTGTCTGGCCTGGTCACAGATACCCACCTGGCTCTGACTCGGTGTTTATATTAAAGGCATATGCCACCACACCCAGCTTAGTGATAGAATCATTTAAGCACCAGTTTATTTTCTGGGCAAATATATTTTCCAGACCCTCCTGCTCTGCAGTTAAGTTTTTACCGTAAACTTGACTAATGTAGCCAGTGACATCCATAAGCTGGCTTGAAATACAGCCATTGGACAGTCCATCCACCACCTGCAAAGTCTCAGGACACAGAACAAACCTGGATAAATTCTTTCCCAGAATGCAGTATGATCTGCTTTGATAATATCTGAAGCAGTCTTCACTGTGCACATGGCAGTCTGTTGTCCCAGGCTCCCACCAGGACTGTCCCCTGGGATAAGTTTGCCACATCTGGGGCTTCTCTAGCCTGCACCTCCCAGCTTTTCTAATTTCTCCTGCAGGCCACACTTAAGTCTTTCTTGGTCATGGCAATGACCTCACCTCCCTAGGACCTGTTTTCTGTGTTGGGCGAAATCATTGAGTGACAACATCTTTAGGAAACTTGGAAGGAAGGGAGGAAGCTGTCATTTTGGTTCTGTCATACTGCCCACGTTCAGGGCAGGCTTCTTCACTCAGTCCATTCTCTCAGGAAACATCTTCCCTGACATACTCAGGTGCTTCAGCCGACACTACTGCTCATGCTGACAGTCAGACCAGCCACCGCCAGCATCCCTGCATCTGTTTGTGTGCTTTCTCTCAGCAGTGTGCCAGAGTTCCCATCACCCTCCCCCACATCACTGCTTGTAGTATTTGTAGTGTGATCTGAAGGCTGATAAATAAATGTTTACCTCACTCCATCTTCCCTTGTAACACTGTAAACAAACATGAAGTGTCCTTTAGACGTGGCTTTTTTAGATTTAGAAACTAGAGGTGACACAGGAGCCAGACATGGTGGCTCATCATGTTATTGGGAGGCTGAGGCAGGAAGTATGCTAGTTCAAGGCCAACCTGGGCTACAAAATCAGACCCTTTCTCAAAACCAGCTGAGAGGTATAGAATCACTGCTGGTCAGTTTGATGTTTCTATAGTTCCTCTCTGATCCAGTTTGTGTGTGTGAACCTCATGTCTGTGTGCCCCCAGCATTTATGTGTAGATCCTATGAGTATGCTCCTTGCATCTGTTTGGACCTCATGTCTGTGTATATGAACCCCATTTCTATGTGTTCCCCCTGCATCTATGTGTGGATCCCATATTTGTGTGTGGATCCCATGTCTGTGTGTGTGCTCCCTGCATCTTTGTGTCTCCCAGTCTGTGTGTGTGCTCCAAAGACAGCTGTCTCTTTGCTCTTAACCACCAAGCAGTTCATCTTTGACAGAAATACACCTCACAGCCAGTGAGCACAAGTCCCATTGAAGGAACTAGAAGGGTTCACAGGCATAGGGGCTTTGCTCAGAGTAACCCTGGGCTGTTCTCTGGAGACCAAAGTAGGTACTAGAATTATTAAGCACTGTTGGAAAGCCCAAGAGGTGGTGACAGTAGAGGGCAGCTGGGAGGACCACTGGGTTCCCACTGGGAAGTCTCAGCTGTTGGCATTCTCAGCCTGTCTTCTGTCCCCTTCCCAAGAATGGGAGGTTTTCTCTCACCTTTGCTGGCACTACCTGAGGTGGAGGGAGGGCCTGCTTAGGTCCCAAGTTCCACTCCATTGTCCCCTACTTCCTTCACATCTGCAGGTGTTTGATAACACGCCTGCAGCCTTGGACGGCACTGTGGCAGCTGGTGATGAGATCACTGGGGTCAATGGCAAATCAATCAAAGGAAAAACCAAGGTAGAGGTGGCGAAGATGATTCAGGAGGTGAAGGTAAGATGGTTATGGGAGCAGCTAGAAGCTTGCTCTGGAGTACGAGACACAGGCTATCAGATCCCTGCTGAGCCACCCAGGCTGTCAGGGGCCTAGCAGGCTTAGGTTAACTGCCTATTACTTACATAGCAGTATGAGGGACACACTTCAGTCTCCTGGACCCCTGGGTTCCTCTGAGCTCCCTGAGATGCTGAACACTCAGATGAGCTGTGATGTCTGTGCTTGCGGCTGCAGAGGCACTAGCTGCCAAGAGTGACTTTACTGGGTCAGTGGACTCTAGACCACAGCTGGGCCATGTTTGCCCTAGAGTTTTGTGGAAGGGACTACTTCCCAAGTTCTCCAAGGACTTGAGGCTATGGAGAACTCTGAGCTCAGGCTTTTCTGGTCCAGATGCAGCCCACATCCTTTCCACCTGCTCATTCCCTACCCTAGATGTTCTTCTGAAACCCTTGCTCTGTGCTGAGTCCTTGTCACTCACAAAAGAAGCATGGCCTGCTTGCCATTCCCTGGCAGTTCAGCCACTGGAGACCCTAGGGAAAACTGCTGAGAGAGTCGCATGGATTGCCAAGCCACAGAGGATAGGCAGCCCCAGAGTCAAGGGTGGGATTCAGCTTGTATAGACTTGGGCCCAGAGCCTGAGGCCTCAGACCCTAGCCAGGCCAGTACCCTTCCCTTCCAATTGGCACCCTCCAAGGCTCCAGGACCAGCCCTTACTATCCCCTGCCATACATATATATGTGTGTGTGTGTGTGTGTGTGTGTGTGAGAGAGAGAGAGAGAGAGAGAGAGAATGAATTTGGATTTATGTGCATTTTGGAAGTGTGTATGTGTACCACCACATTTGTACTTGCTGCTCTCATAGGTCAAAGAGGTCATCAGATCCCCTGGCTTGGAGTTCCAGATAGTTGTGAACCAATGTGGGTGCTGAGAACTGAACCCAGCCATATGCAGGAGCAGCAAGTGTTCTTAACCGCTGAGCCTTCTCTCCAGGCCCCACTGTCCCCTTCTTGCTTCCACTCACAGGCATTGCTCTGGCTTCCTTTGTCACATTCTTATCCTGTTCCTAAGTCATCCTGGTACTTAGGGAACTAAGGGATTACCTCTGTAGCCCCTCCTAGTGCCCCTTTAGGCACCAGGCAGACCAAGTAGGGGCTCAGAGCTCAGGACTATGTCAGTCCCAAGGGATCCTCCACACCCTACCCCTGACTGACCATGGTGGCTCACTTCATCTGTGCTGTAGGTGTAAGTTTGATGTGAGTAGATTCAGTCCCAATCTTGAAAGCCTTAGGACTGTAAGGACTAGATTGACCTTGGTAGCCTCCCTTGTGCAGATGCCCTTTCCTGAGCAGTCACTAGAACATGGGACTAAGTGAATCCCCCAAGTCACTTTCCCTCTCCTCCCAGTCCCTTAGAAGCCCTGCTCCTTTCCTTCTGGTTGGTGTACTAGAGCCAGACATGTAGAAAGTAGTTTCTGGGGGGTTGGAGCCAGGGGGCCACTGTCCTGATTGTGTCTGTGCTGCTCTTGTAGGGGGAGGTGACCATCCATTACAACAAGCTGCAGGCGGACCCTAAGCAGGGCATGTCCCTGGACATTGGTAAGACAGGCCAGAGCAGCCATGTGCCAGGGGCTGTGGCTTTTTCTGTCCAAGCTAATCCAAAAGGCTGGTAGGAGCCAGGTGCTCTCCTTGTAGCTATTTACAGGCCTCTGGCTCTGCATGCTCACTGCCCTGTATTTTACACCCTCCACTACCAGACCTTGACCTGTGTGTCATGTCCAATTTTAATCCCTCTCCTCCATGGCCTCTCTTGCTGTGTACTTTCGGGAAGACATGTGGTGCAAACTGGACCTTATAATGCGTGTGTCTTAGATAGGGTTTTATTGCTGTGAAGAGACACCATGACCAAGGCAACTCTTAAAAAGGCAAACATTTAATTGGGGCTGGTTTTATAGTTTTAGAGGTTTAGTCCATTATCATCATGGTGGGAAGCATGGAGCATCTAGGCGGGCAGACATGGTGCTTGCTGTAGGAGCAGAGAGTTCTATACCTTGATCTGAAAGCAGCAGAAGGAGACTGTGTACCACACTGGGCATAGCTTGAGCATAAGAGACCTTCAAGATCATCCTTACAGTGACACACTTCCTCCAACAAGGCCACACTTCCTAATGGTCAAGCATCAAACACATGAGTCTATGGAGGCCATATCTATTCAGACCATCACAGTGTGCTATTTGGCAACTTGCCTGTGGCTAGAAGGGCAAGATCTTGCTTCTGCAGAAGCCTTGAGACAACAATAGTTAGCTGCTTGCTCCTCTGGATCAACCACATGGCAAAGTGTGAGACATGAGGCTTGGCAGTGTACTGGCAGAACACCCAGATAAACCCATACCCACCTACAGCCCACAGCCCTTTAGGATAGAGACTAAGGACAAATGAGTTCACCAGTGGTTTCTCTGTGTAGCCCTGGCTATCCTAGAGCTTGCTCTGTAGACCAGGCTTACCGAGAACTCAGAGATCCCCCTGCCTCTGCCTCCCGAGTTCTGGGATTAAAGGCGTGCGCCACCTCCTTGGTTTGATATTCTTGTTATTGAGCACTTTGATTCCAGCCCAGGACCTGTTCCAAGATCTTAGTTGGTTACATGGAGTGAGTGACCAGCCAGTGGCATTTAGTGATGCCCACTCCTCTGAGGTAACCAGCTAGAGAGCCCTTACCTTGGCACAGATTTCTCAGGCTGGTTGGAAGCGAGGAGGGATAAGGCCTTCTCTGTCTGGCCTATGTGCCAGTGCTTGGCACGCACAAGCTCTGGGCTCTCACTGACACCAGTAGCAGAGAGCAGGTCTCAGTCTTTGTGCTGAGCACTCCATGTTTACCTGTCCAGCTCCTCCAAGTGGGGGATGAATAGGACAAGTAGTCCAGGATAGACTGCTGTGCGCCCTTGCTTCCTAACTGCTCTAAGCACCAAGCCTAGGCTTGTCTTCTTCCACCCACTGGCACACTCAGTGAGGCAGCTGTGATGGGGCTCGGCCTAGATGGCCCAGCTAGCAGCAGACTCATTGACTCTTTCTCCTGCCCCAGTGTTGAAGAAAGTTAAACACCGGCTGGTAGAGAACATGAGTTCAGGCACAGCTGATGCCCTGGGCCTAAGCCGCGCCATCCTGTGTAATGGTAAGTCCTCCTCCCACCCACTGGCTCAGCTCCCATCAGGCAAATGGGTCTGATAGCGTCTGTCTGCCTCAGTGTGGACAGCCAGGTCACATATCCCTGGGCTCCTTTTCAGCTCCCCAAGCGCTGTTACAACTGTCAGCTGTGGGCCTTTAGGTAACCACCAAGGGGTGGGGGGCAACATAGACTTGGGAGGGTAGGTGTTCCCTTCCAGCTTGGACGCCTGGCCAGTGGGCGAGCCCTACTCCACTGCCTGCATGCTCCCTGCACAGCCCACATGCTTGTCCTGCTCTGTGCTGTCCACCTCAGTCTTGCCCTTGACCAGGAGGTGGCGCTGCTGTCCTTGTCTCTACTTTCTCTGCCTGTGCAGAGAAGCCATGTGCAGGCAAGGCACTTTACACATGAACTGGATGTCTCCCCAGGAGGCTGATGGAACCCGTGGTCCTGCTCCTGCCGTCGCCAGCCTATGCTTATAAATAGCAGTGCTATGCATGTACTGGGGAAGATAAAAATACCCATATAAACTGTGGGCTCAGCTGGGCACATGGTCTTTATTGGCTGGGAGAATGGGGGTGGGGCCTGAGCATGTTCCAAATAGGGTACGAAGTGGCGGCTGCTGTTTTCAGCCTCGTGGTGCCTATAAATCCTTGTTACTGTAGTCACCGTGCATCGAGATGAAATTAGAACTGGTTGTTGTTTCCCCCGAACCTTGCAATTTCCCTAGCTGTAAATAGGATTTCTAAAATTGAAGCTGCCATGATGTCCCATGACCCAGCTAAAAACAACTACATGCTGGCCACGTGCTTATGCTCCAGAGAGCCAGGACACACAGGCTGTGGGCCACAACAGCCTCCTGAAGACCTCTGAGGTGTACACCTCCACCACCACCCCCATTCCTAGCCCTTCACACAGCAAGCTTTCCTGCCCAGAGAAAGCCTCTGCCTCTGCCTGTGTGAAGTCCCTCCCCTCCCCTCCTGCTTAAGAGACCCTGCCTGAAACTCCACACCAAATTGCACCAAAGCCCGCAGAGCAGACTCTGCTTTGACAGGCATGGCTACATAACTTGAGGTCAGCTCCCCTACCCCTCATCCCTTAGCTTTCTCTGTAGAGGCGCAAGCTGGAGAAGGGCCAGTAGTTATCAGGGACCTTAAGTGTTCTTGGCATACCAAAGGGCAACTCACTGTGACTGCAGGTGCTCTTGGGCCAGTACCTGGCCTGGGCGGGGCCTAGAGGCCCTCACCCTCTCGTGAGGTACGTGTACTTCTTCCCACAGGTGGGGATATATCCAGAGTTAGGGAGGTCCTCTGCTGCACTTGGAGCCCCAAGGGCAGGACCTGGATCTTGGTTTTACCACAGTCACTCCCCAGACATAGGATGAGGAGTGTAGTTTTAGTTGGGCATGTTAATTAGGTGAGCCAAAGGGGGCTTTTGATTACTGAGCTTCAACACTTTGAGCCTTGGTAGTCAGCCTTGAGGGGGAAGTGACCAAGTGAAGGAAGAGACCTTGGCTAGCTTTAGAAGCATAATCCAGTGGTTCTGAGTAAGGTAAAGGGCATAGGGGATCGGCAAGGCCTGCCAGGGCCATGCTCACCATGCTTGGGCCAGCCAGAGCCTCTTCATTAGTCCCCCCTCTCCTAGCTGGCCTCTGCAGGGCTGTTGTCTCCCTTGGCTTGCTGAGCCCACAGATGCCCCTGTTCTTCACCTCCACAGATGGGTTGGTAAAGCGGCTGGAGGAGCTGGAACGGACTGCCGAGCTATACAAAGGTAGGTAGGAGTCTCGGCCAAGAAGTGCCTGGTGTTAGTCTGCCCTGGGGACCCCTGTCTTAGAGAGTAGCAGTGGGCAGGGAAACTACCTCAAAAGTTTGGGGAACAGCAAATGTATCAGGTGCCCCTTCAGATTCCTGCACTACCAGAGAGAGCCCCTAAGAGACTGTGTCATACATAATCCTAGATGCCTGTCACAGGGAATCCACATAGGGGGCCAACTCAGCCTTCATCCCTAGGCAGTGGGGAAAGCCTGTGGACCTAATGCACAGAGGGGACCTCAGGTTGCAAGACTGGGGGACCAATGTGATCTCTGACTTGGGTCTTTGACTTCTGTCACTTGGATCTCTTCCTACAGGGATGACAGAACACACCAAGAATCTCCTTCGGGCCTTTTATGAGCTATCACAGACCCACCGGGGTAATGGCATCCCCAGATAGGCCATGTGATCCTGCAAACCCCTGTCCATCAAGATTCAGTAGCACCTAACAGTGAGGTGTAACCAGCTTCCTCTCTGGACCTTCTCATCCCCACACCAAGGCCAGCACCCTGCTCTGACCCAGTCTGATGCTGGGTGTGGCAGTGACCATGAAGCATCTGGTCCAGCTGGCCTTACCATGCCCTGTCTCACTGCTACTTACAGTACAGGCAGCTTCTCTTTATGTTTGGTCTCTTCAGTCCCATGGTGGGCAGGGTGAGACAACCCCATTTACAGTCCAGGAAAGGAAGTCCAGACAGGAAGTGGGCCCAGAGCTCATGATGGCAGAGCTGGTGTTCAAAGCCAGGTGTCTGGATTCTCAGCCTGGTGCTCTGCTCTCGACTAGCACCAACACCTTAGATTTCCACTCAGCCTTTTGTCTGGTCACTGAGGGAACAAAAACTGGCTGGTCTGGGAGTTTAAGCCTAGAGTGAGGATGCAGCTCCTTGGGAGTGTGGCCCAAGCCTCTTGAAACTTGGCTTTGTGCTGGCTAGGCCCCTGTCCTGCTGCCCTTGGTTTCTCTCTGGGTCAAGTGGGGGCTTCAAGGCAAACTTGTCCTGCAGCCTTTGGGGACGTGTTCTCTGTGATTGGGGTGCGGGAGCCGCAGCCAGCAGCAAGTGAAGCATTCGTGAAGTTTGCTGATGCACACCGCAGCATTGAGAAGTTCGGCATTCGGCTACTGAAAACCATCAAACCGGTGGGTCTCAGTGCAGCATGCCCCACTGGCCAAGGCAGGGGCAATAGGTTAGCACAGGAGGGGTCTGGGCTGGAGTCAGGTACCAGATGCAGACACTAGCTTTGTCACCTCTGTGGCCATCCGTCCATTAGTCACTGCCACCCTGGGTCCCTGTTGAACTCAAGACTGGTTTGAGCACTGTCCTGTTGCTGGGTCATAATATGTCCTTGACTCGACATAGTCTTCTAACCTTGACACATGCCCTTTGGCTCATGCCCAAAGGAAGGGATGACACATCAGTACCATTTGTCCCAACCTCCCAGATGCTGACGGACCTGAACACATACCTCAATAAAGCCATCCCTGATACACGGCTCACCATCAAGAAGTACCTGGATGTGAAGTTTGAGTACCTGGTGAGTGGGCTGTAGTGTCTGGCCAGCTGAGCTGAGCCCACCCTGGAGTGGCCCTGAGGCCAGTCGGCAGGCTGGGCCCAGACCTCAGCTGAATCATACCTGTGGGATTAAAGGTCTGACTAGAGAATCAAGAGGAGCCTAGACTGCATTCCCACACCAAGGAGCTCCAAGCTGCCTAGAGACTGGAGCGCAGGAGCACTCCGTTGTATATCGTTTCTAGGATGTTTTACTGCATTCCCACACCAAGGAGCTCCAAGCTGCCTAGAGACTGGAGCGCAGGAGCACTCCGTTGTATATCGTTTCTAGGATGTTTTGAGTCCTGGATGATGATCTGATGCTCAAAGGGGCTAAGGAAATGATGCGCTGAGTTGACTTTTTGCTGCAGCTCTTCTTAGAGTCTTGACTTGGTAGACCTACTATACACGGCATGTCTTCACGGAGCTGCCAAGCTCTAGTGTCTGGCCAGCACTACCACACATAGTATCTTTGGGGTTTGGTTTTAGCCATTTCTTATTCTTGAGATAGAACACTAGCCTTATGCATGCTAGGCAAGTGCTGTCCCACTGAGCCACACCCTCCAGTCCCCAGAGCATCTCCTGAGACTTGAATCTGATTGCTTTTGAGTTTCTTAAGCCTTCAAGTCTTTGTACCCTCCCAGAGGAGTGCCTCATGCCCTTGGTGCCCTTTCCTGGGCCTCCATCCATGCTTGCTTCCAGCCTTTCCCAGCTGGTCCTGAATGTGGTGGCTTGTATGGTTGCTCTCTTGGTGTGACCTGAGGGCATAGGGAGGCATGGCAGGGGGAGCTGGAAACATGAGAATGGGAGTCCAAGAAGCTTGGCCCTGACTTCTGGCCTCACCCATCCCATTCCACAGTCGTACTGTCTAAAGGTGAAGGAGATGGACGATGAGGAATACAGCTGCATTGTGAGTACCCAAGGGCCCACAGCGGCATTGGGGTGGCTTGGGGTGCCCACATTTCCCCTGCAGCCTCAGAAGGTCTTGGGTATGTCAGATGGTGGGTATGTCAGGCATCCTAGGGTCTTAGCTGGACTGTAGTTTCTAGAGTTTGGGGCTGTCCGCTCTTTCTACCAGTTCCTCTGGCTTGGAGTACCAGCTAGTTGGCCATGAAGTAATTCTTGGATCTGCTCTAGGTCAGGTACCCCAAGTTTGTGAGGGACCTATAGGAAAAAGCTAACAGTTCACTTCTGAGCTATGCTTTGATTTTAAAAAGAAGAAAGTTGTTTTATTTCTCCCCGTGTGTGTGTGTGTGTGTCCCCATTTATATGGCTGATGCCTGTGGAGGTCAGAAGGGGGTGTTGGAACTAAAACTCCAGACAGCTGTGCATGGCCGTGCAGGTCCTGGTGACTGACCCCAGGCCACTACAAGAGCAGTGACTGTTCTTAACCACTGAACCACTCTCCAGCCCTGGTGGGATTTGGGGTTTTGTTCATTTATTTCTATTTTGTTATGTGTTTGCAGTCAGGGTCCATCCTTTGGCCAATGTTCATTTATTCCATGAGAGCTGTGTTCGTGTTTCTGTGGTTGATTTTTCTCCCTCCAAAGTTACTGCTTTCAGCTTCTGTCCATCACTGGCATCTGAAAGCCCATTGTGGTACAGCTGTGAGCTGGGCCAGCCTACAGCCCCATCTGTCCCTGGGAGGCCTGGGTCCACCCCAAGGGCGCTGACAAGCTTGCCTGCCCCAGGCCCTAGGAGAGCCACTATACCGAGTGAGCACAGGCAACTATGAGTACCGCCTGATCCTGCGCTGCCGACAGGAGGCTCGAGCCCGCTTCTCCCAGATGCGAAAAGATGTGCTGGAGAAGATGGAACTGCTGGATCAGAAGCACGGTGAGGGCTGTGTGTGGCTCCGGAGGCTCATGCTACCCTAGGTGGTCCTTTCCTGGCACTTAGCCCCAGGGTGGGTGCCATTCCCTCCCTAAATCAGAGATGAGGCCCAGAGAGGGAAGTTTCCCTGAGATTCCAAGGCAAGGCCCTGGCAGGAGTCCACCTAGAGCCTGGCTGGGTTGGGGGCAGAGCTTGAGTCCATGATCTACTCACTCAGGCAACCTTCTTTGTTTCCTGAGCTAAGGGGTTTGGAGGACTTAAGTGGCTAAGTAGACCAGGCCAGGAAGCCTTTGGCTGTGCCTCCGTTCTATGCTTCCTAGGCCTGGGGCCCAGGAAGTGTCCTAGTAGGAAGGCCAAACCTGCTCCAGGTCTTTCCTAAGAGGAAGCAGTCATGGTCACTGGGCCTGTCTGCTCACCTCCTGCCCCCAGTCCAGGACATCGTGTTCCAGCTGCAGCGCTTCGTGTCTACCATGTCCAAGTACTATAATGACTGCTATGCAGTGCTGCGTGACGCGGACGTCTTCCCCATTGAGGTGGACCTGGCACACACCACTCTAGCCTATGGCCCTAACCAAGGTGGCTTCACTGATGGAGAAGATGAGGACGAGGATGAGGATGGGGCAGCTAGGGCAGTGTCTAAGGACCCACGTGGGGCCACTGGGCCTACGGACAAGGGCGGAAGCTGGTGTGACTCCTGAGTGCCCTCTCAAGTGGACCTGGGGGGCAGGGTAATGGGAGGACCACAGTGGGAGTGGGGCGGGGCCACTGTAGGACAACGAAGACATACAGTGGCGCATAAAAGCCTGCTGGCTCGGGGCGCCTGCCTCCCTGCTCCTCTGTCCTCAAACAGTGAACCCAGGCTGCAGCCTGGGACCTGGACTCTAGCCCCCATCCTTCCTTCCCACCTCCCAGCTAGAGGGAGAGCTGGGCCTTGGACAGAAAAGAGAAGGGGCTGGAGCAGGCAGAGCACAGGACCTGTCCCTGTGAGTTCCTCGGTGGTGCCAAGCCTACAGGGAATGGGAGCCGGTTGGACATCTGAGTCTGGGGCCAGTGTACCAAGGTGGCCCCCTGAGTCCACATGCACACCTCGGCAGCCTATATTTATTTGTTTCTGGCTTAGCCTCAAGGGCTGGAAGCTGGGCCTGTATTGAATAAACAGAAACCCAGACAGAATGGATGGGCTCCTTGCAATGACTCAGACTCTTTGAAGCCAGATCTCAGCTGCCTCCTGGGTCATGAGGGAGGGTGGGAAACAAAACAGTGATGAGTGATGTCCATCACTCATCTCTAGCAGTGCCTACAGGAGCAGCTCTGGGGTCAAGAGACTTCAGGTAGCATCTTGCTCAGAACCACACATTTTGAGAACAGTGGGAGCTGCAGCTTGGGTCTGGGTCCTGAAGCCTTGACTGTCACCTGTTTCCAGCATCATCAAGCACTCTTAACCCTTCTGTGTTCCTGGTTATAAAATAAGCCTCTGGGCAAAGAGGAGGAATAGACACTGATCAGGGCTGGCTGGGGAGACTGCTATAGGAACACCTGTCAGTTCAGAGTCCAGGGGCACAAGAGAGAAGCTGACATCCTTACGTTTTGTCTGCCTGGCTGTGTGCAGCACATACTGCAACACTCACACTGAAGTGCCCGTTAGGACAGGGGTTGGCCATCCTGAGAGCACAACAGGCAAGGAGTATGTGAGGTGGCAGGGCCCAGGATGGAAAGGCTCTTTTGCTTGTAGCTTTGGGCTGGAGTCCTGTAGGAACCTTGGTAGGATTCCCAGGCAGAAGCTGGAGGGAGAGAGATTCACCATCTATCTACCTGGGACAACAGGGCGCTCTAGCCACACTGAAGGGACATCCAGTGGGTGGACAAAAGGAAAAACCAAAACCCAAAGCTTGGAACCCAATAATGATCCCTGTGTAACCCTGGGCTGATTTCTACCCTCCTTGTGCATCAGTTTGCCTGTTTGGAGCATGGATAAATTCTTCCTCACTGGGTGGTTAGGAGATTCAATAAAGTAACATAAAGGGCTTACAATAGCGTTTGTAAGCACTGTTAAATGCTTAGACATGCTATCCCTTCCGGAGTTGGGGAGCCATAGATGAATGTAAGACAACTGAGCCATTGTCATTGACTGGGTTCCCCAAGCCTTCCTACCACTTGCATAGAAAATGAGGCCCAACTGGGACTAGTAGCCGGGAAGGGGCCATTTGTGAGAGGGTCTCTGCTGAGGTCCCCTAGCTATGTAGGAATGGGGAGTGAGAAAGGAATTTCATCACATGGGTCAAAGTGCAAGTGTTAGGTGTGGGAGGGATGTTGTAATGCTGGCACATGGGTGGCTGGGGCGGAATCTCTAATTGAGAGAGGTCATGTACCGTGGATCCCTGTGGTGGAGGGCAGGTGCCAGGACCACTGATGAGCAGGCTGCCCACAACAGCGCCCTCAGAAACAGCATTCTGACCAAAAGTGGTGGGGTCTTCATCCTCTAGAGGGGTGACTGCTTGGGGCAGTGAGGGGACACACACCTTGAGAGTCTTCAAGGCTTATCTGCTGACCCACCTGGCTCCCATGTTCTCCAGAATTGACTCTGAAGTTTCTGCCTTGGACCCTGTGCTGCTGGTGCAGATAGCAGCCAAATGTGCTTCAGCATACAGCATCCCCTCCTGCTCCTGGTATCTCTGGCTGGGACCCCTATCCCCAATTCCTGCTGAAGCTCAGGGGGTCTTGGGGAGACCTTTCAGACTCTTACCCCTCCCCTGGCTCAAGTGGCCTAAGCCCTGGCAGAGGCACAGGAAGAGAATATATCTTTTAGGAGGCCTTTATCAACTTGCGCTCATGTCAGCCCACAGCCATTTTGCTGCGAATAGAGCCTAACAGATTGGGTTCCCACGGGACCACCCCAGGCTGGCTCCCATGTACCAGACCCTCAGAGGGGAAGAAGTCACGTTTTCATGCTTTCTGGCCACGTGCCTCATGGCCACCTACAGACTCGTGACCTAGCTCAGGCACTACCTCCTTCGGTTCTGGTTCTGGGGACCCAACCCGGGGGCTCAGCACCTCCAGAGCTTCAAGGCTGCCAGGCTCCTCAGTGCTGGCAGGCATTGGCTCAGAGTCTCTCTCAACCTCCACATCCTCCGTGTCACTGGTTCTTCCCTCAGCAGATGGACCTGAAGGGATGTCCTTAGAGCAGCGCAGGCAGCAGTAGGTGGTAACTGCCATGAAGACTCCTGCCAAGGCCACCTCAGAGCCAGCAAGGTAGAAGATGATCTCATAGTTCTTCAGAGCATCCACCAGGCGTCCTAGGGAAGTGGGCTGTCAAACCCTGTCAGGGTCCTCTACACTATTTTGATGGGGCTTACTGGTGACACATATGCCCTGTCACTCTAGCTCTGGGACCACACCTCAGGCTGAACTTCCGGATCTAGCTCCTTCCTCGTGCATAAGGACTTCATACTAACTGCTCAAGAAGGATATGGCCAAGACAGCTGTCTAAATTGCGCTCTCTCTCTCTCTCTCTCTCTCGCTCTCTCGCTCTCTCGCTCTCTCGCTCTCGCTCGCTCTCTCGCTCTCGCTCGCTCTCTCGCTCTCTCTCTCTCTCTCTGTGTGATCCTGAGACCTCTGGCTTTTCCATCACCCGCTGTGGGTGGTCCCTGGTTGGAGGAGGAGCTATGGAGGAAGTCCACCAACCAGGCTTTCGAGCAAGGTGCCCTTCCTAACCCCTCGTTCTTGGCAGTTATCTAAAGGGTTTCCAGTACACTAATAGGTCCCAGGCTTTGCCACCTCCCCTAAGGTGCTCACCGGCAGAGGGCGGTCCTATGAGCACAGCCACGGCTTCCACGAGCAGCACTAGACCCAACGCACTAGGGAAGCGGGGCGCACCCACGGTCGCCATGAGCACCTCAAACTGCAGTGCACCCACCATGCCGTAGGAGAGTCCGAAGGCGATGCAGAAAGCCACGAGGGTGCCGTAGGAGCGCGCACGCGCGCTAATCAAGTCCGTGAGTCCATTGGCCAACAGGGCCAGGCTGAAGAGGTAGGGGACGTGGGGTCTCAGGCGCCCCAGGCCCGCCAAAACACCGCATGCCGGCCGTGCCACGATGTCCACGAAGCCCACGATGGACAGCAAGAAGGCGGCCTCGGCATCAGGCACGCCCGCATCCTTGGCATAGTTCACCAGCAGGATGGCCGGCACAAAGAGCCCAAGCGCCATCAGGAACTTCGTGACCACGTACACCACGAAAGCGCGATCCGTGCACACTGCCACGTCCAGCAGCCGCTGGCAGCGAGCCCGGCCACTCAGGGACGCGGGGTCACGGTGAGGCGGGGGTCCAGGGGGCGGCCGCATGACGGCCCCACAGGCACAACAGTGCAGCAGGAGGCCACCAAACAGCAGGAAGCCGCCGCGCCAGCCGAAGCGCTCCCCCAGCAGCTGCCCGAGCGGCGACAGTGTGGACAGAAACACGGGGCTGCCCGCCGCTGCCAGCCCGTTGGCCAGGGGCCGTCGCCGCTCGAAGTAGAGCCCCAGCATGATGAGCGAAGGCTGGAAGTTGAGAGCCAGGCCCAGGCCTGCGGGCGAGGCGACGTAGCTGGGGTGCCCCTCCTGGTCCCACCTGCTAGTCCGGGCTGGGAACCCAACAGGGAGGATGGGCCCGAGCCCTGGAGACTGAGCCAGGCGACTCAGGGTCTCCTCTTTGGGGGAAACTGAGGACTTAGCAGCAGGGATCCTCCCAACCTGCACCCATACCCTTGCAGAGGAGAATACTGGGTACCCTCACCTGTGAGCACCCCAGCCGTCAGGTACAGCTCCAGGAGGCGCGAGGCAAAGGAAGCCAGAATCATGCCTGCTGAAGCCAGCAGTCCACCGGCCAGCATCACTGGGCGACAGCCAAAGCGCGTCACGAGGATGCTGGACAAGGGGCCTGTGGGCAGCTCAGAGTCACCAGCCAGGCTGGACCAATCTCCCCTCCAGAAAATGCACCAGGCCTTTGTACCTCTGAGACCTGAAAGACCTTGAAGGAGTAGTTACTCCTCACTCCTCATCCCCTTCAGAAACAGAGGATGGCGTTTGATTGAGGTCACATAGCTTGACTAGTCAGACAGGATGGGGCTGGGGGTTGGGGTGGGAGGGACTGCGTTGTGGCCACTCATCCCTTACCCCTTTTGGTCCTCTTGACAGGACCAAAGTAGGAAGAATGGCATCTACTCTTCATTCCCTGGGTGTCCCCAGGCTGCTGACCTCCTGAAGGCTCCCACCCACTCAACCACCAAAACTCCAGCATTAAGGCAGTAGGGAGCTGGAATGTAGGGTAATGTAGCCCAGTATAGGTCTGTTGGCAGGGATGGACCCCCAGTCCTCCCAGGGTAGCAACAAGAGTGTGGCTCCATTTTGGTTGATGTTCCCTACCCACTCTTTCCTAGGGCTGGGGCTTCTACAAGGTAGCCAGGGAGATGGGGGTGCCTCTCTAGGCTCTAGATTCCCAACCCCATGATGGACCCCAAGAGGCGGTCTGGGGGAGTGCTGACCCGTGCCGTAGAGCATGGCCAGCATGATGGAGGACACCCAGGCTGTGTCACTGTAACCTGCCCCAAAGTCACGCTTGAGCTCTCGGAAGAAGACGCTCACAGCCTTAGGGAAGCCATAGGCGAAGCCGGTAATCACGAAGCAGGCGCCCAGCACCACCCAGCCCCAGCCACCATCTGGAGGGCCAGCACCCCGCCGCGGGCCACCAGCACCCATTGTCTCTGCTTCTGCTGGGGAAGAGGGAGACAAAAGGCAATAGTGGGTGCTGTAGGGGCATGGATGGAGAGACAAAGAAACAGCCCAGGACACCAGCAAGGTAGGAAGGTCACCCCAAGTCTTCTGACCTTCCTGCAAAGGCCTGTGAAGGGTGAATGGAGACTTGACTTCGAGGTTTCCTCACCAGGCTCCTCTCCTCTGGGGACCTAGTGACAGCAGGGGCAGAGGTGCAGTGAGTGCCGAGGCCAGCAGCTACTGTGGACCCCAAGTGTGCTATACCTTGTTACTAACGTTTCTTAAGACTAGGGATAACTCCTGGTTAAAATAGGGAATAGTTGCCTCGTCCCGGCCTGCTTTAGTCCATTTTGAAACCAGTTCTGGAAGGAGTTCGCCCTGTAACTTGGACAAGTCTTCTCTCCTGGCTGAGCTTGTTTCCCCACTAGTAGGATGGCTGATCCAGTGCCTTGTACTCCAGCCTGAAACCTTGGGGAGGAGGCTGGGGTCTCAACCCTATGTGGAGGTGGGAACCTGGCTAGGGGCTCTGAGAGAGAGACCTGAGCCCCAGCAGTTCCCAACCTAGGCCCTCCATGCATAGGCAGGGGGGGTTCCAAGTCTTACTGTACCCCCCACAGGTAGGGAGGGTGGAAGCCCTAAACCTCTCCCCAGGCACACCTAGGACTCTGCCCTCCCCCAGTTCCAGGTTCTGACTTTCCTTGCTGCCCCACCCCCCGCCCACCACCATGACTGTGAACACAGGAACAAGAAGCTGGTCCCTGTCAGCCCTCCCTCACCACACACTCACCTGGACCTGACTGTGGATTTAGGGTTCAACCTCACATCTCCTGAGGCCTGCGGGAGGGAGGGGCAGCCTCTAGCTCCAAGAGTATCCAACAGCCTTGACTATGGTGGCTGCACTCCTGCTGACAACTCCTTCTCCAGGCCTGGGGCTTAGAGTCCCCACATCCCACCCCTGCTAAGAAGCTTTTACCAGGAAGAGAACTGGCACAAGTGACCATGAGCCAGTAGAGCTGACACAGGGACAAGGGACAAGTAGACCCCCCTTCTCTCCCTGGGTCCCAACAGGGCACAAAACCCTGCCTTGGGGGAGGGGTCATAATCTGGGGATGGGGGCACAGTGGTTCCCTGGAGAGACCCAGCATGTCAAGTCACTTCAGTGTGCTCTTGCTCCCACCCCACCTCCCCCCCTTCACATTCCAGGGGGGGCTCCTGGCTTCTCTTGGATAAGGCTAATCCAGGCTTTAGCCTGGCTGTGAGGGGGTGGCCAGAACAAAGGGTGCTGTGTCCCAGGCCAGCAAAGAGGAACAGGCACCATTTCTTAGGCTACCATTTAGAGATGGGGTGGGGGGATGAGGGTGAAGGCCTTAATGTAACCTTAAAGACTGCTCAAAAAAGGGGGTCCTGAGGGGCTGGCCTGAGATTCCCTTCTCCCCAGGTGTCTTAGTCAGGGTTTGTAGTCCTGCACAAAACATGACCAAGAAAGAAGTTGGGGAGGAAAGGGTTTATTCAGCTTACACTTCCACATTGCTGTTAATTACCAGAGGAAGTCAGGACTGGAACTCAAGTAGGTCAGGAAGCAGGAGCTGATGCAGAGGCCATGGAGGGATGTTTCTTACTGGCTTGCTTCCCCTGGCTTGCTCAGCTTGCTCTCTTATAGAACCCAAGATTACCAGCCCAGGGATGGCACCACCCACAAGCGGCCCTTCCCCCTTGATCACTAATTGAGAAAATGCCTTACAGCTGGATCTCATGGAAGCCTTTCCTCAAGGGAGGCTCCTTTCTCTGTGATAACTCCAGCTTGTGTCAAGTTGACACACAAAACCAGCCAGTACAATTGACCCCTTGTCAACTTGACACACAAACACATCACTATTAAGCCTCAACCCTTACTTTCTTATTCATCCTCAAGATCGAAATAACTTTAAAAGTCCCACAGTCTTACAAATTCTTACATATTAAATTTTCAATCCCTTTAAAATATCCAATCTCTTCGAATTCTAAGTCTTCTTACAGTTCAAAGTCTCTTAACTGTGGGCTCCACTAAAATACTTTCTTATTTCAAGAGGGAAAATATCAGGGCACAGTCACAATCAAAAGCAAAATCAAACTCCAATTGTCCAATGTCTGGGATCTACTCACGATCTTCTGGATTCCTCCAAAGGCTTGAGTCACTTCTCCAGCTCTGCCCTTTGTAGCACACACCTTGTCTTCTAGGCTCCAGATGCCTGTACTCCACTGCTGCTGCTCTTCTTGGTGGCCATCTCATGGTACTGGCATCTCCAAAACACTGCTGTCTTCTGCTGCAACTAGGCTTCACCAATAGCCTCTCATAGGTTCTCTTCATGGTGCCAAGCCTCACCTCCTTTGCATGACCCTTCAGTCCTGGGCCATCAATTGCAACTGAGGCTGCACCTTCACCAATGACCTCTCACAGTGCTGAGCCTCAGCTGTTCTTCGTGAACCCTTCATGCCTTCAAAACCAGTACCACCTGGGTGACTCTTACATATTACCAAGTCCAGCCACAGCACAAGATATATCCTTGGCTATCTCTGAGCACAGCCTCTGTGCTCTCAGAAAACACTTCCCAGAAGATGTCACCTCAATGATGCTGGTCTCTTCTTAATCACCACAAATTTCTTAGTTCCAGCTAAACAGGATCATCTGTCCCAGTAATGCAAAGATTTTGCTTTAGTAGTTCTGGATATCTTGTTAATCACAGCTGATTCTTCAGCCCCAGCTAACCAAAACCACAGAACCTTCACAGTCAAAATAACAGTGGCCCTGATAAGATTCTTTAATCTTCCCTCTGAAATTTCATAAGCCAGGCCTCGATCTTCTGCACTGTTCTCAACATTCTTTTCCAAGCTCCTACAGAACACCCCACAGAGCTCTTAACACCCAATGGCTCTTCTAGCCCAAAGTTCTAAAGTCCTTCCACTGTCCTCCCCAAAACATGGTCAGGTTGTCACAGGAATACCCCACTATGCTGGTACCAATTTGTCTTAGGGTTTCTATTCCTGCACAAACATCATGACCAAGAAGCAAGTTGGGGAGGAAAGGGTTTATTCAGCTTACACTTCCATGTTGCTGTTCATCACTAATGGAAGTCAGGACTGGAACTCAAGCAGGTCAGGAAGCAGGAGCTGATGCAGAGGCCATGGAGGGATGTTACTTATTGGCTTGCTTCCCCTGGCTTGCTCAGCTGGCTTTCTTATAAGAGCCTAAGACTACCAGCCCAGGGATGGCACCACCCACAATGGGCTGGGCCCTCCCCCCTTGATCACTAATTGAGAAAATGCCTTACAGCTGGATCTCATGGAGGCATTTCCTCAAGGGAGACTCCTTTCTCTGTGATAACTCCAGCTTGTGTCAAGTGGACACACAAAACCAGCCAAGTACACCAGGGGATCTTCACCTCCAAGACTTTGTCCCCAAATCAGACACCTTCACTCCCACTGCCCACTTCCTTTATTTTTACCATTTACAAAAGTTAAACAGGGCTCCAATCAGGACAGAGGTGGGAGAGGGGGTGCTTCCCGTTGGGGCACAGGCAGAAAGAAGATGGAAGGCAAGATGCTGGATCCCTGGAAGAGTCTTTGGGTCCCGAAGGCAACAAGCTGCTCCGTGCCCCCTCCTCCTTCTGCCTGCTTCATGCTTCAAGCCCAGCCCTCAGGGAGATCCTGGGCTAGGGGCAGAGGGGTAAGAATGGTCCCCTGGGTTGGCGCCTGGCATTTCAGATCCACTGCTGCTGCTGCCGGCTGGAATAGCTCTGGGCAGGTGTGCTGGGCCACCTCAGGCCCCGGTGGAGGGCTTCACCTCAGCGGATGAGGGGTGCTGAGCGGTCGTTGGTGACCGTGGGACGCAGCTTCACTGTGGCAAAGGGATTTGTACCCCTGTGGGGAATAGGCTTGAGTGAGAGGGGCTGATCCCCACTGGCTCACTCTCCACTCACTCTCATTTGTACCTCTGTGGGGAATAGGCTTGAGTGAGAGGGGCTGATCCCCACTGGCTCACTCCCCACTCACTCTCCACTAGGGAGAGTGGTCAGGCAGCTGCTTCTTACATCCCTCCTGCTTTGAGTCCCCTGCTCCCATCTGGCCTCCTGCCCGCTGGACTCACCGTGGAAAGAGCTCTGGGGGGTTCTGTTCCCAGGACATAAGTTTCTGCATGAAGGGAGGGCAGGTTCAGGGGTGAAGGGAAGATGGAGTCCCACCACTCACCCCAGGAGAGCACAGAACTGAGAGGCAGAGGCCCTGTGGGGCCAGATTTGAGAACACTGTGCAGCCAAAAGTCTGGTTTCATAGTTGAGGAAGCTCTAGGCTTTGCACAGTGTCATTGGCTGGGGCTCACTGCCCCTGAAAGGTAAGGCTGGCGACCCCGTGGTCCCAGCCCACTCCTTCACCACCACTTCCCTCCCATCCCCCAGAGAGCAGTGGTCAAGGTCTCCCTGCTGGGCTATTCCATAGGTCTGACTAGGCTGAGAATAGGTGGGGCTGACCTTGACATCGGTGGCTCCCCCCATGCTGCCCACACTGCCGCGCCTGCTGCTGGGCAACGGTGGGGGTGCGGGACTTGGGGCACGGCTGGGGACACGGCTCGGAGTCCGGGATCGAGACTGACTATCCCAGTATTCTGAAGCTGCTGTGGGATTGCCTGGCCGGTCCAAGAGGTCATCAAGGCTGTGGCTGCCCCGGAGGGGGTAGGACCTGAGTCAGAGAAAGCAGGCAGGCCTGGTGCCCCCTTCTCACCTGCTAGGCCTGAGGCTGGGGAGCAGGGACTGAGAAGGGGCCCTGACAGGAGGCACAGTGAGCTATACAGACACCATCATTCGGAGGTGGGAGACCTGGGCCACAATTCTCCAGAGACCAAAGAGGCCAGACCAATTAGATTATCTCATAGATACCTCCTGGAAGGGAGAGGCAGGGATGCCCTTGGGGCCCCACCCCACCAACTAAGGTACCTGGAAGGCAGTTCATTCATTGGGCTCATGGGGGCCATGGAGTTCATGGGGGCCACAGGGTTCATGGGATTCACTGGCATTTCCTCCAAAGGTTTCACATAGGCCTCAGGGAACCAGCCACTCCTGTAGGACAGATACCAAGGGCCCCTTGAGCCAGCATGGTTTTCCCAGTAGTCTGGGCCTAACAGAACCTGTGGCACTTAGCCTCATGTCCCACCAGAGACTGAGGCACCTGGGAGAGGAGGGATTGGAATCTAAGACAGCAGGCTGTTCATGGTCATCCAGTGATGCCCCTCAGCCATGGGCCCTCTGGTTATTTCTCTGGCTCACTGCTCAGCACCGGTTTGGAGTCGGCCTGGGCTAGTGGGTTCCACATCAGAAAGCCTATGGGCAGCAGACGTTGGGAGAATATTCTCCAAAGAGTACTCCTCATCCAAAAGTGGCTGACATAACAGGCCAGGCCCAGTGAGGAGACACTTGCCCTAACCTCTGCCCTGCTGGTGGGTAGGACAGTAGTATCTAGTAGGCTTTGTGCCAGGCTCTGCAAATCATCTGTGGTGCAATGTGAGTCGGCATGGCACCAGCTGCAAGCCTGTAGGGCAGGCCACCAGTCATCTGTACTGCTGGTCCACAGGACACTGATGAGTCTTGACTTCTACCCTTAACTGGAAGCTACGTTACCTCCCTTGGGTCCCACCTCTGCTCACCCACCCATAACTCACCTGGGCAGCCACCCACTGGCCTTCTGCAGTCTATCCACTGGGGCACTGGTCACCCATCAGTCCACCACCTATCTAGTCAGTCCCCCTTCAGTACATACAGATGTTCATATCCACGTCTTACTCTGTCCCTACCACCCCGTTTCTCTGTCTTCTACTCCACCTGGACTCCACAGGACCCCCACCTCAGCCCTCCACCTCCTGTCCGTTTATCATTCACCACCCCCAGACTCCTGTAGGAGTGCGCCCAGCGGTCACCTCTTGGCCCTTCAGGGTCCATGCATTGGACTCTATTGAAGATAGAGGAGAGGTGCAGACTGAGCCACACCCTGTCCCCTCCTGCAGAAGCCAGAGCCCCGCATACTCTTTAGTGGGCCACCAGTCCCACACTGTGCTCCAGGTTGTGTGGAGACTCCGAGGTGTCTGCTTCTCCCGCCTCCACATTAGGGTGTAGAAAAGCCCCAGTAAGTTCTTCAGGGCTGTGAGCTATTCAATGTCTGCAAGGAGGGTCTTTCCCTCCATCTCTATCTCAGCTCCAGCACAGGAGGGCGCAGAGGGGCGCACAGAAGGCACGAAGGCAGGGGTTTTGTTGAGCCCCTAGATTCTGAGAGCCCGCTGCCCATCCATCCCATCTGCCCTCCTATTGGACTCATCTCAGCCCTAGGAGCGGCTGAGTAAACTGAGGCGGGCAGAGGTTGGAGAAGGGAAGGTCTGGAAACCTCAGTGGAGCACAGACCCTGGGGCTCCACTCACGCGGACGAGCCCTCCAGCTTGCCATAGAGCCAGCCGTTCTGAGCTTCGGGCACCAGCACCTCAACTACGTCTCCAGCCGAGAAGCGCAGCAGCGTGTGGTTGGCACCCTCCGAGTGGGAGACCAGGGCTCGGACTCTCCTGGCACCCCCGCCTCCCGGGCGCTCGCCAAAGGAATTGGACCGCGAGCGCTGGGTGCTGCTAGCGTAGAGCGAGGCTGCGGGGATGAGAGTGGAAGTTCTTTCAGTAGTTTATCTTCCATCCTTCCTGCTGAAACCCAACCCACAGCCCTTTCCCAGCCCACCCCCTGCACCCTTGGGTGCTAGGTACCCACAGGCCGAAGGCGTCCGGGGCAGCGATCGTCGGTCTGGCTCCAACTGGGACGCGGACCTCACCTCGGCGGGCTCGGGGCCGTAGGAGCCGGAGCCGTGCCGGCTGCGGGGGGAGCCGTACTCTCCCAGGGGCCTCGGGGGCTGCGAGGGGAGAGGGCAGGGGGTGGGGCGGGAGGGGCGGAGCCTCGCTAGCCCCGCCCCCAACCCCAGTCCCAGGCCTCGGCGTAAGGGTTGGGGACGCGGTGGGGCCACCACAGGGACGCTGAGGCGACCCCCCGGCGCCAGGGTGCTAGGGGAGCGGCGTAGAGCGGGGGCGCAAGGGGCGGCGGGCTCCAGGCGCAGGGCGGCGGCGCCCAGGGCCCAGAGAAGGGCGGCGGGGGCGCGAAGGGCGGCGGGGGCGGCCAGGGCCTCACCATGTCCAGCCGGGTGGGCGTCAGGCGGCCCGAGGGGTAGGGCGGCCCCAGCGCGGGACCCAGCAGCCCCGGGGAGTGGGCACGCGACGGGCTGCGGCTGGCCTCCGACTGCTCTTTCCATAGCAGCACGCGGTTCTGCAGCATCCCCCGGGCCTGGCAGGAGACACTGGGTCAAGTGTGGCTTGCAGACCCCGGGGTGGGGACCCTATAGGTGTGACATCTTGGGGATTCCTTAAGACACCCCACCCTTATTTCAGAGCATGTCTTTCACGTGAAAAAGGCCTGCACCCCAGCCCTTGCAGAGGCAGCTGGCGCAGCCCAGATCTGTTGGGGTTAACCACACCCACTGAGGTTTGCCCAGCCTTCCCTAGCCCATTCCTAACTAAGAAAATCATGGGTCTGTCAGGTTCTGGGCTTTAGAGGGGACCATGGTCCTTCACCATGCACGCATCTCTCTGGGTCCTAATCTGAGCAAGCTGAGTACTTTATCTATTAAAAACGGCAAACTAGGAAGTTTGAGCAAACAGTGTCTAAGCTGTATGTGGGTCTCCCGGACAGCTGGCTAGTTAGATGATCTCAGCGACTGTCGAGCTCTGGGTTCATCAGGAAGACTCTGCCTCAGTTAATAAAGCAGAGAGATCAATCAATGAAGACATCTGGCTTTATCTTCTGGGTGTCTCTTAGTGGTCCCATCACTACCTCAATCTTAACAGAAGAAGGGTCAGAGAGATCAGTGATGGTCTCACTGAGCAGCAGAGGCGCTTCCTATGGTCACCTTCAAAGATTTCTCCTTGGCAAATTCAGAGCAGCCTCCTGCCACATTGACCACAGACCTTGGGTTGTGGAAGCAGCTGGTCCAGCAGACCTGGGTGGACACCATGTTCCCCTGCAGCCAGGAATTAATTAGCAGAGGAGCTTCAGGTGTGGCTGGCACATCAGGCCTTGTCTTTATCCAATTTGAGAGGCCCCTGGCCAGGACTAAAACCCCAAGGCTGGCCTGACAGAGCTTACTTTTCTCAGCCCTGCGCAGCCCTGTTAAACAGCACCCAGGGAGGGGGAGGTGGCGCTGGAGCTCCAAAACCAGAGAAGACACCATCAAAACCAGAGAAGACACCATCAAAACCAGAGGAGACACCATCAAAACCAGAGGAGACACCATCAAAACCAGAGGGGACACCATCAAAACCAGAGGGGACACCATCAAAACCAGAGGAGACACCATGCAAGAATCTAGACAGTGGAGTGGGAAGGGGATTCTCGGATGATAGGAGTCCCTAAGTGTGAAAAGAAGAGATGACTCAGAGGGTAAGCCTGGTGGCCCAAATGAGAAGGGCACATATGTGTGAGCTCAACATTCCTACAGTGAGATGAGAGGTGAAGAGAGGGGGCTGACAGCCCCGCTGGTCTGGGGTTCGGAGTGCAGCAGCAAAAGCAAGAAGAGACCCTGTCTCGACCAGGTAGAAGGCAAGAACCCACTGACCACACATGCACTGTGGCACATGTATGCATACACACAAATGCATCGATACTTAAGAAAAAAATCAAATGAGGGCTGGCTGGGGGTGTCCTTTGGTTGATAGAGATATTAGCTTAGCATGCATGAAGTTCCATCATGAAGGCATAAGCCAAGCATGATGGTGAACACCTTAATCCCAGCCCTCAGGAGGTGGAGGCTGGAGGATCAGGAGTTTAATTTAAGGTGGTGGAGCTGAGAGTTCCACCTACCACTCTCCTGTCATCCCAGCACCCAGGAGTCAGAGGCAGGAGAATATCTGCAAGTTTGAGTCTATCCTGGCCTGCATAGTAAGTTCTAAGCTAGCCTGGGTTATTATGTAGCCATGGGTTTTTTCCAGAACACGAGAAAGCTCCTGTTGGCAGGCTGGGACACAGCTCCGGGGTTGGCACTCACCTAGCATGTGTCAGGCCCTGTGGTTCACTTCTAACATTGCCAGAAGACAAAATGAAGACTGAAGAGTCTGCTCAGTGTGTGAAACACTAAGGGAGAAAGTTTGAATTCCCCAGAACTCCTAAAAACTGGGAAGACCAAGATTTCCTCTCAAGCAGGTTAGCTAGCCTGGCCGACTCAGCTCCAGTGAGTTCTGAGTTCAGCAAGAGACCCTGGCCCCAGTGTGGCGGTTTGAATAGGTATGGCCCTATGTGCTCATGTGTTTGAATGTTTGGCCCATAGGGAGTGACACTATTAGGAGGTGTGGTCTTTTGGGAGTAGGTGTGGCCTTGTTAGAGGAAGTGTGTCACTGCAGGGGCAGGCTTTAAGGTTATATATGCTCAAGCAAGGCCCAGTGTGTCACACACTCTCCTGCCTGTGAACAAGATGTAGAACTCTCAGCTCCTTCTCCAGCGCCATGTCTGCCTGCGTGCTGCCATGCTTCCTGCCATGATGATAACGAACTAAACCTCTGAACTGTAAGCCAGCTCCAGCTAAGAGTTGCCATTGTCATGGTGTCTGTTCACAGCAGTAAAACCCTAACTAAGACACCCAGTAAGCAAACTGGAGAGGAAAACATCAGACATCAACCTCAGGCCTTACTACATGCATGGGCATGACACGGACAAACAAAACAAAACGAAAGAAACTGTCCATAAATAAGCAAAAGGAAAGAAAAGATTATGACGTGTCCCAGTGAAGAGAAACAGCTCTGAAAATGGAGATGATGCCAATCTCACCTACAAAACTCATATTTAAGAGGGAATGTTCCACAGAAGGTCACTTTACCTTCTGATTAGCCAAGATTCAAAGAACAGCTCCCAAGCTATGGTCGAGGGCCCGGAAGGTGAGGGCCTCACAGACTGTGGGTGGAGTACAAACCAATGCATTGTAGTGGTATCTTCCTCTCAGCCACTCTGTCTGCACCTGGAGATGCCTTGATAGTTGTATTACTCACCAGGGAGCTGGGTGAGGCAGGAGGAAATGGGAAAGACACCTTCCTATGCTGACACCCTTGCATTTCTTCACATGTCGCTTTCTGCTTTCTGCTTCTTTGGTATGACACAATATGCTGGGTAATGGTCTTGGGTCATGAGGAATTGAGTCAGGCTACACTGGCCAATAGCTCCAAGCCATACATTGCTTGGTGCCAGACTGAGCATTCTGCTTCACCTGCAGAAACAATATGCCCAGGTATGGAAAGCAGAACCGGGCTCCCAGTCTAACCACAAAAACTAGCTGTAACTTCCTGGTAGTTGTGTGTGTGTGTCCCAAGCCTCTCTAAAAGCACTCGACCTTCACCCTGCAAGAAGGCTGGGGCCCCTCACTGCTCCAGTAAAGCAGCCTCGCCCTGTTGAGATGGAGTCCATCTGCATCTCTGCTACACTTTTCTTATATCTAATGTTGAAACCTTGAACCCTTTTATGGTCTTCCAGGTAAAAAGCTCTCCTTCCCCACCCCCAGGGTCATTCCTTAGGGAGCTCAAACATGTTATACATTCTCAACAGCCAGCAGCCTGACCTGAGACCTCCGGTCTTTGTGATCTCTGGCTCCATAAGGTAGTGAGTGCAAGTCTTGTCGATTGAATCTCAATCTCTGCTTTCCTCTGAACCCTCCCCGTCCATCTTCCTCTACCTTTTCTCCCAGACTCTCTGATCTCCAGGCTGATGGCTGCCATCCATGCACCTGTACTGGCTGGTTTTGTGTATCAACTTGACACAAGCTGGAGTTATCACAGAGAAAGGAGCCTCCCTTGAGGAAATGCCTCCATGAGATTCAGCTGTAAGGCATTTTCTCAATTAGTGATCAAGGCGGGAGGGCCCCTTGTGGGTGGTACCATCTGTGGGCTGGTAGTCTTAGGCTCTTATAAGAAAGCCAACTGAGCAAGCCAGGGGAAGCAAGCCAATAAGTAACATCCCTCCATGGCCTCTGCATCAGCTCCTGCTTCCTGACCTACTTGAGTTCCAGTCCTGACTTCCTTTGGTGATGAACAGCAGTGTGGAAGTATAAGCTGAATAAATCCTTTCCTCCCCAACTTGCTTCTTGGTCATGATGTTTGTGCAGGAATAGAACCCCTGACTAAGACAAGGGCGCTCAGAGGTGCACTGACCAGACTCAGAAGTTCTAGGAACTTCCTACACCTTCTTTGAATCACAAAGCCTTGGAGGTTCTGGGAAACATCCACTTTAACTTTGTGGTTCCCCTAAGTCTTGGTGGGAATATCCCTCCTAATAAATTCATTTTCATCTTCTTCCTAAACCTGGGGGACACCCCAGGCAGTGGAATAAGACTCCCCACCAGTCCTGCTTGTCATTTCAAGTTTAAACCAAATTATAAAACGGGCTCTAAATTACCTATCCCAAAAGGCTCTCCCTTGGCTGTCTCCAAGGTAATTTTAAATCACTCCATCTTCTCAAGCTCTGTCCACCAAGCTCGTTCAATTATCAGCTCAAATCTGGCCGCAACGCCCCCTCGAGAATGGCCATTACCAGCTCCCAGTTGGAATTTTTGGATATTGACATTTGGATTTAGACCACTTTTTCAAATGAAGCATCACTTGGTCCAAGGTGCCATGTACCTGAAGTTTTTCACCCTCCACTCTTCTGCCTTTCTTTGCAGTTCCTGTTCTGCCTACCCGGCCCTCCTCTATGACAAAACAAAACAAAATACAAAAAACAAACCTAAAACAGTGGCCCCTACGTGACCCCTCCAGTTCCCTGGCTTTTGATACAGCCAGTGAACCTGCTCCCTACAACGCGCCCACCACCCCTGCCAATAGCAATCCCCCTGCTGCCCTCCACATATCCAGCACATCTGCCCCTTGGACCTGAAACCACCACCCTTGGTAGACACTCCCCACAAGCGCCCTCCCTCTCACCTTCCCCTCCCCTCGCCTGGCCTAGGGCAACAATGTTTCCTCTACAACAAGGTGTCAGGAAGGGCTGGCCCCACCCAACATGGCCTGCCCTTTACCCTAGCAGAACTGATGTCATAGAACAAAAACTGGGTTATTCTCTGAAAACCCACTCCGCTTCTGAAAACAGCTCACCCGAATAGTTCAAGACTTCGTCCTCACCTGCAAATGATACATATTCAAGCCCTACCTCTACCCTCGCACAGGACAGAGATGACAGTACCAGGAGTGCAGCTGGGACCACACTGACCAACCATCAACACAACGACACCTTCCTCTCAGGGGAGGAGGCAGTCCCTTTGAGGGACCCAAATTGGAATTAAGAGGTCACTCAGAGCTCCAGAAAACTCCTCACTCTTCCTATCCCATCTCACCGGGGTAATAACAAGGTAATGATGTGGACCTCAACTCTCCAGAGGGAACTTACTCCATGTCAGTCCACTCCAGACATTAGACACAGCTCGACAGACTAGAAAAAGGACCCTAGCTCCCTAAAACAACCCCTTGATGTGGCTTTTAAGGTTTTTAACAACAGAAAGGATGAGGCCAAAAGGAAAAAGGAGACAGTGGAAATGCCACACCAGCTTCCAATTCCTAGTAGCAACAATCAACAAAACCCAACCCAAGCCGACACCCACTGCCCCCAGGAAGCAGGGTCAGCCCCCTGGTCTTTGTTTTTGATGCAGTCAAATTGGCCATTGGGCTGAGGAGTGTCCTAACCCACAGCCATCTTTTCAAGGCTTTTTTTTACTCACTAAGTGGCATGGGCTAGCCCAAACCACTAACCTAACAATAACAGGAGCCTCAGGCATTCCCCATAATCCACCATGTACCCCTGATTAAGTCTGCCAGCTTGGCCACACAGCCCTCACCCACTACCACCCTAAAGCCCCAGTACTCACCCCACTGTTAGGCCAGGGTCCCTTGTCTACGCTTAAGGTTTCCATATTCATCTCCCAAGAATGTTCACCCTTTTACCCCCTAGCCTGCACCCAGGTGGTATCCCCACCCAAAACCTTTCTCCCTCTGTCAACCACCTAGTCTGGGACACCTCAAATCCCTCAATGGCTAACCGTCATGGTCTTGCCTTTCTAACCTAGAGAGACCCTCTGCCTTTGTCGTCCAGGATCAACATCCTCTCCCCTCCCCCACCATCCTCTCCCCTCCCCCACTCGCCTGGTCAGAACCTATCGCTACGTGACTGCTACAAGCAGCCCCTTTAACTCCCTTCAGCTAGAGCCCAATGGCACTTATCACGTGGTTCAGGACCTCCGGAAACCAACCAGGCCACTGTTCTCTCTGTCTCCATGGTCACTAACCTGTACACTCTCTCTTCTGCCCCCTCCTCTGCTGCCTTCTTTTTTGTCGTCCCTACACTGCACATCCCATCCCTGCTTTGTCTTCCCCTGGGAGGTCCGGGACTCCTTGCATGCCCAGCAACTCACCTGTATGGTTCTACCTCAGGGATTCGCCACTTTGGCCAGGCCCTACAAAAAGACCCGGTCAACACAATGTATCCTCAGTTTCCTTCTCCAGAGTGTTCATGGCCTCCTCTTCTGTAGCCCTTCCTCCTATGGACCATTCTCTACCTCTCCTAACCTCTCCTTAACTCTGGCCGCTTGGGATATAGGGTCTCCTGAGATAGGGCTCAGATCTGCCAGCCATCAGTCACCCACTGGGGCCTCTTTGTCTTACCTCTTTGTAACTATACCCCAAACCAGAATAGAAGAGCCCCTTGCCTCACCCCCCCCACACACCATATGTGAGCTGCTTGCATTTCTACTTGCTGTGTGCTGCTTGCATTTCTTCCCCCCTCCCCATGCTCAGCCTCTTTATGAAGCCACTAAGGGGACCCTGGAGGAGCCACTCTTGTCCCTCCCAATCCTCTTTTCCCCCAAAATGAATTCAAGTATATTCTCTCATGTACATCTATATGAGCACCTCCAGACCTACAGGACCCCTCTGTCTCTTTTACGTGCTAACCAAGGACAAGCCCTCACAATATTCTGTCAAAAAATGGGGGACACATACCCTCAATAGCCAATTCTCCAAACAGTTAGGCATGGCCACCAGACACTGGCTGCTCTGTCTCCAGGCACCTGCCACAGTGCCTGGAGACACTTGTCCCCGAGGCAAACAAAAATCTCACTTCCCAGCCCCCTACACATCCTCATCCAGAGTCCACCATCTCCATGCCTACCTATTAGATCCCAGCTGTGTATCTGAGCCATGCCCACACCTCAATCCCACCACGCTGCTCCCCAGGAGCCCCTCCATGTCCTCAGATCTCCTTCACTCTTGTTCTGAGACACTTGACCCCTCTTCTAACCCTTTGCCCACAGGGCCCCAACTGATACGACTGAATGTCTTCAAGAAGAGACCTACAAAAATTTCATTTTGCTCCTGGACCAAAAAAGAAGTGTGCATTGTGGCTGCCTCCAGACAGGATGTGTCCCTCAGAAACATAACAATGGTTGCATAGACATTTACTGCATTGATTTTGCTAGTCCAAGGGCATAGGTGGGGGCACGCACACAGGGACAAAGAGTCAATTCATTTATTGGACAGGGGGCATAAGGCTGACATAATTTGGGAGTTAACCATTAAAACAACCACCACAACACAATACTTCTACAACAATTTCAGATTGGGATTATACATCCATGGGGCAAATGACTTCTTGCAACTTCATAGTGATCTCTAAGGGCCCAGACCATTTCTGCTTCTGTGAGCACACACCACTTAGCCCCTGAGCACTCCAGCCTGCCAACTCACTCCGGCGGTGGGGACCCCACAATTACAGTTATTCTTTCCTCAATCCCAACATCCATCTCATAAAAAATGATCCAGGTGGCAAATTCCAGCCATACCTTGCTGCCCATGGCTGATCCAGAGCTGGGGAAAATTTCTGGACCTGTTTGAGGGCCAACTAAATGGTACATGTTGGGCAGTCTTACCCACCCTAATGCAAACCAACCTGCCAATAGATGACTCCTTAGCTTATATCAGTGAGATTGTACACAACCAGAAACAAATAGTACCCAATTAGTTTCCACGGCAAGAGCAACAAACAGGACTTGCTTTGTGTGTCAGGATGGCACTTAACCGTTGCCACCCTGAAGGGCAATGTGCCACAGTCTTCCTCAAGCTAGGCTTTGATGTTCTCCGAGGATAAAATGTTTATTAATGTCTTATCCACAAAAGCAGGAGAAAGACAAGCCTCAGGCTACTCCTGTACTCCTAGAGGGCATCAATGATAGGACTCCAACGGGTACGACACGGACAGCCCTATCAGAGGAAGGAAGACCTGACACTGATACAACAAAGCATCATCACCGTATGAACCCAACAGATTCCCTGGCTCCAGTGGTCCTCCAAAACCACAGAGGACTATGCTTAGGGAACGCCAAAAGGGAGGCATAGTCTGTGCCTTCCTAGAGAAAGGGTGCTGTTTCCATGTGAACCAATCTGGCCCAATAGAGAAAACACTCAACAACTGTTAGAAAGAATCAAACACAGAGGAAGGGTAGACAATACTTTCTGGAAGGACACCCAACTGCTTGGGGAGTGTGGGTCGCCCCCTTGGCAGCCCAATCACTGTGACTGTGCTGACTTTGCTCTTTGGTCCCCGCCCTCACAGCTGTCTCACCAAGCCCCTCCAACACTACAAGCTTTCGCCACTCAGAGGGTCACGGAACTCCTCATGGGGGACCCACCAGCCCTATCCCACCTGGTAGGGACCTCAACAATATTCTCCGTCCATTGCTGAGACCTTTGGTCCTCCCCTCCCCACAAGAAGAAGCGCTCCCCCATAGAAAAACAGCGTGACCCCTCCCCTTATTCTCTTTACCCTTCCAGAGTTGGGATCTGTTGAATAATATCCTCAGGTCATGAGGGAGTGAGTCTGTCTGCCTCTGCCTCACTTTTCTGACACCACAACAGTCAGATCTGAGGCGTCCCACATCCCAGGTGCTTCCTGTTGTCTGTGCACAGAGAAGGTTGGTTTGATTCACACATAGCTCCCTCCTGAGCGGCACACAACGTTGGAGGTTGGAGGTTAGGCTTTCGGAACACAGGCAGAAAGCAATTTTCTACCAAAGGCGAGATGCAGTGGCCACGAAGCAGGGAAATGATACCTCGTTTTTAGCTCTTAGGGAAATGCAAACCAACACAGATGCCACCTCATGACACAGAGGATGGCTGTGGTGGCTTGAATATGCTTGGCCCACGGGGAGTGGCACTTTCAGGAGGTGTGGCCTTGTTGGAGAAAGTGTCACTGTATAGGCAGGCTTTGAGGGCTCCTAGTGCTCAAGCTCTGCCCAGGGCAGAAGAGACCCTCCTCCTGGCTGCCTTTGGATCAAGATGATGTAGAACTCTAGGTTCCTCAAGCACCATGCCTGCCTGAATGCTGCCATGCTTCCCGCTATGATGATAATGGACTGAACCTCTGACCCTGTAAGCCAGCCCCAATTAAATGCTGTCCTTATAAGAGTTGCTGTGGTCATGGTGTCTGTTCACAGCGTAAAACCCTAACTAAGACAATGGCTAAAAGCAAAATGGCTGTAATAAGGGGCAGGTGAGGGTTGAAAAGACCACAAACTGCCAACTGACAGGTGAAATGGTGTAGCACTGAGGATGAGTACCCGGAAGTTTCTCAAATGGTTGAATGTGACATTATCACAGGGCCAAGCACTCCCACAGCTGAATACCCAAGGGAAATGAAACCTGCCACACGCTGTCCCTATTAAGGGTGTTTTGAACTGCCTTCCCCCTACAGCACCCAGCGGGGATTGGACGTCCAGACAATGGGACACAATTCTGCAGAGAAAGGAAAGCCAGTAACAAAGGCCCCACACCCAATGACTCCTTTGCTATGAATACCTACAACAGGTAACTCTCCTGAGATAGAAAGTGATCAGGGGTCTTGCAGAGCAGAGGACCAGATGGGGAGTGGCAGCAGGGGACTGGGCGGGGACAGTTGATTGTAGTGATGGTGTGACAACTAACTGAAAACTGCTAGTCATCTATAGTGAGTGGGGTGGCTATAGCATCCCTTGAGAGAATATAAGAGATGATGTATCCATGACTGTGGGAATGACAGAGAGGGCAGCACAAGGACCACACAGTGACTCAATCAGGCTGACAAGAATGAGGGGTGAGGGAGGGAAGCAGGATGCACAGTCAGTTCAGGCCAGCTAGGAAGGTACACCCTAGACCAGCAGTTCTCAACTTTCCTAACGCTTTGACCCTTTAATACAGTTCCTCATGCTGTGGAGACCCCCAACCAGAAAGTAATTTTTGTTGCTACTGAATAACTGCAATTTTGCTGCTGTAACAAATCATAATGTAAATAAATATCTGCGTTTTCCAATGGTCTTAGGTGATGCCTGTGAAAAGATCAGTCAACCCCAAGGGGGCTGTGACCCACAGGTTGAGAACCCTTGCCCTAGGTGTAGCCAGCATCAGCTTGAATGGGGATGTTGGAATTCCAACTTAGAAGTTAGGCCGTGGGCTGAGGATGCAGCTCTGTTGGTAGAATATCCGTCTGCATGAATGAAGATAGCCCTGCCTGGGCTCGGTCCCTAGCACCACATGACCCTGTGTATGGTGGAGGGTGCCTGTCATCCCAACACTTGGAGGGTCAGAGGTCAAAAATCATTTTTAGCTGCACAGTGAGTTAGAAGCCAATGTGGGCTAGATGAGACCCTGCCTCAAGAAAAAAAAGAGGAGGAAGGCCAGAAAGAAGGAAAAAGAAGTAAAGAAGAGGAAATCATTATCATCATCACCATCATCACCATCATCATCATCATCATCAACATCATCGCGTCAGACTGGTCAAAAGCCGAAAACCCAGTCCACATGTTGTTAACAAAATTCCACACTTAAAGAGAAACAAGAACAGTGTTAAAATTAGAGTTCAGTTAAAAGCATAAACCCAGACTAAGAGAACTATCAAGTGCGCGTGCGCGCGCGCGCACACACACACACACACACACACACACACACTCACAAAGATGATATTTATAGGAAAGGTCTAATAGTCCTAAGCCTCAAAGCACAAAACAACAAGCTAACTAAATACAGAAATCAAACGTATTAGCAATCCAACAGAATTGAGAAAATCGAATTGTTCTGCAGAATGCACAAAGCTTCAAGGAGTTCACTTAGACGACTCAGTGTCTAATTGTTGAACAAACAGTCACTGAATGTAAGGAGGCATAGGCATTCAGGATTTTTTTTTAAAAAATGGGGTTCAGCAAAATGACCCTTTTTAAAGGAAATTGCGACAAAAAGTCTAAGGATCTGAGTTTGATTCCTGGAAATCAATAAAAGTTGAAAGAGAGAACCAACTTCACAGAGCTAGCCTTTGACCTAATTAAACAAATGACTTGGATTTGAATGCATAAATATGTGTATGCAAAACAAATCATGACTTAACAATACATGCAAACAAAACACGGAAACAGTGTGGTGAGATTAATTTCCATTCCAATGAAGCAAAGGGGAAGGAAGGAACGCTCCTGCTTCTGGTGCGCAGCCACACAGCCGACTCGGGAGGGCGTGGCTTGCTCTCCCCAGCCCCACTCACCCGGCCCAAGAACTGCAGGAAAGTGTTGGAGAGAAGCAAGTGCTTCTCAGCCAGGAAGCGGTAGCGCCGCTTCTCTTCCAGCTCGGCCGCGCGCTTGCTCTCGGACACGAAGGCCTGCATCTGTGCGTGCAGCCGGTTCACACTCTCCTGGGGGCAGGAAGAGAAGATCCTGAGCCCTTCTGACTCAGAAGTCCCTTCTCCAGGCCTTCCCTGACCGCGCAGTTTGCGTCTTCACCCTGTGACCCGCTGGCCTGGGTACCCATGACTCTGTCTCTGGTACCCTACATAGGGGCGTGCAGAGGTTGACAAAGAGAGGATGTTTTATGGAAACAGGAATGGGAGGATGGATGAGTGATGCTCTCCTTGGAGGGGGGATTCAGGAGAGGGAGACTGGAACTCAAAAAGCTGTAAAAGAAGCAGAGGTTGAATCTTGGGTTTGGATCCCAGAAACAGAGGCAAGAATGGAAGCTGGGAGCGACCTTGGCAGGGACTGGATGTTTCGTTCCAGGCACGCTGTGGGTGGAACCAGTTTTGCTACCCATTCAAGCTCAGCGGAGCCAGTGGTCCCATTTTCTCAGTGAGGCTGAGGAAGGGAGGAGTGCTGACGGTGCCCATTGGTGACTATCCAGCTGTGCCCCCACAGCTGTGCTCATTTTGGGTGGAGAGGCTCCCAAGGGTGCTAGGTTTCTCCAGAGACCTTTCCCCAGCCCCTCAAGCCTTCATACCTTCATCTCCCGTGCGTTCTTGTCTCTCTTGCGTTCCATGCGCCACAGCTCAGACATGCACTTCTCCAGGTTGGCCGCTCGGTGGCGATACTCAATCTCGTAGTGCTGGCAGCTATCCTGGGGTAGGGCAGAGAGACACACAGGGGATCCCCACATTAAAGAGGTCAGGGCTCAAAGTAATGGACAGGGAACCAAGTGGCCCAGATGGGACTATGTATATAACCCAAGGCAGGTGGATGCTTGGCGCTGGCCTGTGTAGCCCTCTGTTGCAAGGCGTGTGTGTGTGCGTGTGTGTGTGTGTGTGTGTGTGTGTGTGTGTGTCCTGCCTGGCAGGGGCTGGGGTAGAAGCATGGACTTACTTTGATGAACTGCATGTCTAGCTTGGTGTTCTTCTCCATGTGCTGAAGCAGGTCTCCGTGGAATGTCTGCACCTGAGTGGAGCACAGGATGGGTGTGAGCAGGGTGCCCTTTGACCCAGAACCCAACTGATTTACTTGTTATAACAATGCTGCCCACCTCTAAAAAAAGAAAGAAAGAAAGAAGTATCCAAATTTATATATATATATACACATATACATGAGAGCTGCTCTCCTTCTGCTTCCAATTTGCTTTGTGACTTTGAACTAGTTGCTATGCTACTCTGGGCCTCAGTTTCCCCAGGGCTTGTCTGATGAGTTCTGATGTGGTGGGCTGGGTAAGGCCCCCCGGCATGTCCATCCACCCTCTATGAGCTTCCCTGAGGCCTCCCACTGCTGGGGAGGAGTCAAGCCTGAGCCATTGGGTATTGGCTCCATGGGAACAAGATTACCCCCATCCCTCTGCCACGTTCACTCCTGACAGCTCTGTATGTCTTTCCTGTATCCTTTCTTCCCCTGTGTAAGGCTTCCTGCTGCCCTGGGCCCTTCCTCTGGGGCTAAGCTACCACACAGAAAAGGAATGCTGGGAACTTCCCCATGTGCAGAGAGTTAGTACACTCGAACAAGCTGAAGGTTCTCTCAGGGTTGCTCCTGAGAACTCGTTGTGGCTGGTCTGCCTCAAAGCCCCTTTTGTACCGGTCTAGCCCTTGAATCACACCTGCCACCACCAGCCTGTGCCTGGGGTATGCTTATAAAAAGAAGATAGAGAAATATGGATCATTTTAGACCATCCAGAGGGTGTTCCTGCAGGGCTGGACTACTGGTCAGGTACAGAGCTCTTACATCTGACATCCTTGTCCACCCTGCCCTCCTCCTGACCCTGACTCGCACCAGAGAGACAGTCTGGGATTTCCGGGCAGATAGATCTGTGTGTTCCTGCACACCCCTATCACAATCAGCCAATGTAAACCACAGAGCTTAAGGAAGGTGCAGGGTTGGGCAGACCCTGAAACCAAAGCCACTCTGTGACAGTGAATGGTGGAGATAGCCTTGAACCCCATGGAAAGCTACAGAATATTTTAAATGTAGCAGATTCACAAACTGGACATGCTCAGAACACTTTAACAGGAGAGCCTGCCTATGGAGACGGTTACACAGGAAGCCACAGCAGGTCACGAGTGGGCATGGGAAGCCGAGCAGCTCGCCCTGACACTCTGGCTGCAGAAGTCCCTTAACATGGCCCTCAAGTACAGTGTAGGGCTCTTTAGTGCAGCGGCAAAGCTGAGTTTCTTTTCTTCACTGCTCATGTGGGCTTTGTCTGTGTTCTCATGTCTTGGAGTCTGTGGAGGGCAATGTGGCTCCCTCTATTTTCTGTCCTGTGTGAACTGAGGCAAAAATGCCATAGACAAGGACAATGGATCCAGACAGCCATAACTCAACCCCTTCCACTGGGATGGCCAAAAGCACAGAAGACATGGGCTAGCTCATCAGATGGGAGTCAAGTGCCACAGGGTGTGTGAAAGTCTCCCTCAGGCTGAAGTGGTCCTTCAAAGAGACTGAGCTGAAGCAAAGGTGCTCACTGCAGGACTGCCTGTCATCAGCAGGTGGCTCGGGACACACACACACACACACACACACACACACACACACACACACACAGACACAGAGTCTCCAATTCCAGGGAAGACTGTGGGATTCTTTCTACCTGTTGTTACAGGACACACTCATGGCATAAGAGGATTCTGTGAGGTCCTCAGTGAAAAGCACAGGAAACTGAGGCCAGCTGCACAGCATAGAGCAGGCCACGAAGCCCTGTGAGGGCCAGCAGCTCATCAAGAACTCTTGCCATTGAAGCCAGGAGCTGCCCTGCCTTTCTTCACAGCACTGGGTGTCAAACCCAGAGCCTGGCATGGCTAAGCTAGCTCTGCCTCTGAGGTACATCCTCAGCTGGATAAGGAGCCATTTGAAAGCTGCCTCAGAGCAAGCCTAGCTGTTCTCTTCCTGTGTCCCAGCTTAGCCAGCAAACCAATAGCAATGCTTTCCCAGTCCTTCGAGGACAGTGACCCCTCAACACTATGTTCCCTGTCAATCTGGGGACTCATCATTCCACACAACAGACACTCGCTCTCCCTCAGATGCCTTCCCTTAGCTCTGCTTAGTCCAGATCTTCTTCCTCTCTCTGGGAAGGTAGCCTCCTGACCCCGGAAGCACAGGCTGTGGGGTTCTGCTTCTGTCACACCTTATTAGTTAATTATTAGTTAATTCCCAGCCATACAGCAAGGTCCCCATCCCAATGCAACGGACTTTCTAGACCAAGTATCCTGTGCTAAAAGTCACCTCCACCACCAGCGACCCTGTTGGTCTAGGTCAGCAGTTCTTAACCTGTGAGTTGTGACCCCTTCAGGGTCACATATTAAATATTTTGTATACCAGATATTGAGATTCATAACAGTGGGAAAATGATGGTCATGAAATAGCAAAAAATAATTTTATGGTTGGGGGTCCCCACACCATGAGGAACTGTATTAAAGGGTTGCAGCATCAGGACGGTTGAGAGCCACTGTGCTAGTTGGTCAGCCTGACCATCAACCTTGACTTCTCCCTCTCACATCTGCCCTCCATCTCTCAGAGAATCCTGAAGGCTCTCTCTTTAGTCTGATCTCTCCCAGGCACCAGCCACCACACAGCCACCCCTTCCCCTTCCCAAGGGATTGCAACTGCCCCTGCTGTCTTGTCTGTTCTGTCCTTCTTCCTTGTGCTTAAGATCTTAGTGAGCATGGGGATCACACTCATCCTATTAGAGTAGAAGACAAGCAATAAACAACTGAGGTTTATTTTTGAGACAGGGTCTTGCTATGTAGCCCAGGCTATCCTTAAACTTAAAATTCTCCTGCCTTAGCCTCTGGGGTGTTATGATTATAGGTACATACCACTTTGCCCAGCTAAGCAGTGAACAATTGGAAAATGGAGTTGGTAATGCTGCTTAGAATGACTTCAAATATGTGAGATAGGGCTGTGGGGGCTGGCGTGGTGGGTAGAGCTCTTGCTATGTAAATGTGAGGATCTGAGTTCACACCCCTAGAACCCATGTACAGGAGTAGCATAGGGAGTCCCGGCGAACCTCTGGCAAGAGGGAAGAGAGAGACAGAAGAATCCCTGGAAGCTCACAGACCAGTTAGCCTGGTGTAGGCCTCCACAGAACAATAAAGACGACATATCTCAAGGTGAAGGCAAGGGGTGAGACCTGAGATTGTCCTCTGAGCTCACAACTGTATGTGGTGTGGCACGCCCAGTACTCACACACAAACAAACACATCCATATACAGTGTGCGAAACCCACACAAAGATCTTAAAACGTCAGATAAACAGGAACTAGCCTATCCTAGGATGTGTACCACCACTAGGCTGAAAAATGATACAATACTACTTAGAAAGATAAAGGGGGGCTCCGGCCTAGAGGTGATCTGAAGATACATGGTTAAAGTAACCCCCCAAAGCAATCCCTGTTAGATTCCAGCAGGCTTTCCTGAAGAAACTGACAAGCTGATTCCATGATTTATAAATAAACAGAAAGGGTTTTGGCAGGCAAATAATCTCAACAAAGAGAAGCCAAGTTCTTAGCCCACCTGCCCTCAGTGCTCACGCTCAGCTACATGGTTGGGACACCACTGCCTGGTGCCCAGAATCCTTGTATACACAAGGCTAGGATGGTCAGCCTGGGCTACACAGCGAGACTGAAGATTTATAAAAAGAAAAAGAGGGGGCTGGAGAGATGGCTCAGTGGTTAAGAGCACTGATTGTTCTTCCTGAGGACCTGGGTTCAATTCCCAGCAACCACATGGTGGCTCACAATCATCTGTAATAGGATCTGATGCCCTCTTCTGGTGTGTCTGAAGACAGCTACAGTGTACTCATATACATAAAATAAATAAATAATTCTTAAAAAAAAAAAAAAAGAAGGAAAAGAACAGACCGACAAGCTAATACTGGGAAAAAGTATTCACCGGATATATACATCTGACAAAGGACCCATAATTTTGATTATACAAAGAACTCCTATAAGCTGGGCATGTTGGTATTTTCCTGCAATCTTAGCACAGGACAAACAAGCAGGCAGAGGTCTGTGAGTTCAAGTCCAGCCAGGGCTACATAGTATGACACCTGTCTTAAAAAAAAAATCAGCAGTAATCCTAAGAAGATGCTCACAGAAGAAGACACATAGATGACCAGCAAGCCCATCCCAGTCACAGCCATCCGGGGCACAAAACAAAGCCACAATGAGGAACATTTCATACCCAAGAGGACAAAACAAAATACAACTGACTGTCCTGAGGTTAGCCAAGCAGCACCGGTGCTTGCTCATCGTGATGGGAGATCAAAGTCAAAAGCTCCAGACATTTCTGCAGAGTTCCCCACGAAACTAAGCATATGTCAGAACCCCAACCCGAAGATTTCACTCCCAGCTGCCCAGCAGAAGTGAAAGCTCAGGCCCACAAAGGATGTCAGCGAGTTCTCAGTGGTTTTCTTCCTGACAGCCCAGAACTAACAGCTGTCAGCTGGAGAGAACCCACCCGGAGCTTCGGGGCTTGGATAGACAGACTGTGGGTGCTCACACAGCTGAGTCTCAAAGCACTGTGACAGAATAAAGCATCCATACACGTGACACATGACATTATAAGGTTCATATAAAGTAGCAAATAATGATATAATAATAGTGACATGGAACTAGGTGGCCTGGGGCTTGGTTGGTAAGTCTAGGCTATCTCTGGTTATTAAACAGTGTCTAAAACAAAACACAATGAAAACCCAGAAAATATCAAATACCCAAGAGGAAGAGACTAAATCAAAGACAGGCTTTGATGGTCTAACATACAGATAATAGGAGCCTCTGAAGAAACAATACAAAAAAAAAAAAAAAAAAAAGAAAAAAAATTCAAAAAAAAAAAAAAAAGGAACCACTTAAAAAAAAAAAAAAAAAAAAAAAAAAAAAAAGCAAAATAATTCCAAAAACACAACTCAAGGCAACTACTTGAAATCAAAAAATAAACTTGAAGGGCTTGAGAGGTGGCTCAGCGGTTAAGAGCACCGGCTGCTTTTCCAAAGGACCCAGGTTCAATTCCCAGCAACCCCATGGCAGTTCACAGCTGTCTGTAACCTCAATTCCATGTGATCTGATACCCTCATACAGACATCCATGCAGGCAAGACACCAATGCACATACAAAATAAAATTAAAGAAATCACTTAAAAAATAAACTTGAAATTACATGGGGCAGGAGAGATGGCTCAGCACTAGCTCTTTAAATGCTGGGCCTTGAGTTCAAATGCCTGTGTGTGTGTATACAACCCAGGGGTGGGGTGCAGGGGAAGGGGAGGGTGCAGGGGGAAGGGGGATGCAGGGGGAAGGGGGGGTGAGGTTGCAGGGGGGAGGGAGGGGGCAGGGGACAGGGTTGGAGAGAGGCAGGTTCTGTGAGCATACTGTCCAGCCAGCCTGGCCAAAACAGCAAGCTTTTGGTTCAATGAGAGACCTGGTCTCAAGGTAATAAGACAGCAATAGATGGAGACACTGATATCATGCTCTGGCCCTTGTACCCATAGGCACCCACCATGCTATAGTACAAACCATCAGAGAAGATAAGGAAGAAGAAAGAGGCTGGAGAGATGGCTCAGCAGGAAGGACCCAGGTTCAGTTCCCAGCACCCACAGGGCAGCTCACTTAGACAAACATACAGGCAAAACACCAATGCACATAAAATAAAATTAAATAAAGTTATTTTTTAAAAAGAAAGAGTACATCTCAGGTAAGGGTTGTGTGGCTTAGTGGTACCATGTCTGTCTCTTAACTACAAGGGCCTGAGCTTGGATTCCCTGCACTCACATAAACAGTTAGGCATGGTGGCATGTCCCTGTAATCTTAGGGCTGGGGGATGGAGACAGGTGCATGCCGGGTGCTCACTAGCTACCCAATCTAGCTGAATTGGTGAGTTCCAGGTTCAGTAAGAAACTGTTTCAAAAACTAAGTCGAAGAGAGACAGAAGACACTGACTTTGAACCTTGCTCCGCTGCCCATAGGCATTTGCGGATACATGTTATGCCCTGAAACCTAAAAGCAACATCAGGCCAAAACCAGCATGGGGCTGTGTGGAGAAGTAACTGACTCCTCCTTATAGCAGTGAAGGAAAGGGTGAGGACAGAGCGCCTGGACCCACTGCACAACTCAGGAGCCCATAAACTCCCAGGATCCCGTCTAAAGGGCACAGAAGCAGGAGATCCAGTCTTCCCTGGCTAAAGATCTTCCACAGAGATAACCATTGCTCAGGACTGAAGTACACACAGGAGGCTGAAACCGCTGGCACGGACGGTAGCAATAATGGTTTGGGTGAATCCGTCAAATTAGAGTTGGGGTGATTACTGCTTGCTGCTGTCAGCGAGTTTGGTTCCTAGCATCCACACGGGGTGGCTTACAACCATCTCTAACTCCAGCCACAAGGGATCTGACATTGCTTTCTGACCTCCATGGGCACCTGCATACAGGTGGCATACAGACATATATAAAACAAAAAATAAATATTTTCTAAAAATCAAGTTAGGGCTGGAGAGGTGGCTCAGTCATTATGAGCACACACTGCTCTTGCAGAGGACCTGAGTTGTGTTCCCAGCATCCACATCAGACCGGTCTCAAGTACCCGGAACTCCAACATCAAGGATGCTCTCTTCTGGCTTCCATGGGCAACAGTGGAGGAGTGTCCCGAGGCTGGAGTGGGCAAGGGGAGGTCAAGTTGTAGACCTGGGAGGTCATGCTGCTGCTGGGCTGGGCCGTCCTGTCCCCCTCATGAGACAGTGCTTGCTAGCATGCTTAGTGAGAGCTGCGGGTTTTATTTTTAATTTTTCTATTTGGAAAAAGTTTTATTTTTCCTTATGTAATTTAAGCAAGAGTCTGTTTTCTTCACTCAAAAAACCACTGATAGTGCCACTTTCAGAAAGCAATGACCACCCATGGCCCTGTTTCTGGGTCATCTCCTGTTGGCTCTTCCTGCCTGCTGCAGCCGGTGTCCCTATCCCTAGGGGACGTCCCCAGTTCCCCCAGGCCTGCCTCAACATCCCTTCCCTGGCCATGACTTCCTTTTGCAATCCCTAAGCATACCTGTCCTATCTTCTTTTGCTCCATGGCAAAGTTTCAATTTACTGTGGAACACATGGTCACTGGCCATTTGTCTGGTCTGGCCCCTCTGTGGGAGGGTGAGATTTCTGTCTGTATCCCAGCCATTTCTGACAGTGCCCAGCAGGAGTCTGTACTGAACGGAGGACCAAAGGGAGAGCTCGTGGTGCTGGTCTACTTGGTGTAGCTCTGGCTGGGGGCCCTGTCGAGTTGTCACAGCCAAGATGATGGTGCCTGGGGAGGCAGCTCTCCTTACAGAGTGGGCCTGGGTGACAGTTGTCTCTGTCCAGCCCAGGTGAACACAGGAGCACAAAGAGCCAAGTTCCATAACCAACAACCAAGTCCAAGCAGGTGCTTGGTACTGTACCACCAAGTGTCTGTGAAGTCCTGGGTGCTGGTAGTGCTGTGTGTCTGACGTGCACAACACCATAGATATTTCTATCAGAAAAACCAGTCTCTGTATCAAACAGAGCACCCTAACTCGCAGCCCCTCATAAGTTGGAAAGCAGGAACTGTCAGTCAAAATTCCTTCTGAGTCTTCTGAGGTCCCTTCACCATCAGGTCATGCCCATCTTTTCACCCTGTCTGGCTTCCTGACTCCAGGCTGCTTCTTCCTGCTGCTATGCACTCTGGGAAGCTCTTCCCTGCCATCCAGGGAAATCCTGCCTAGAGCCCCTCTAGGACCTGGAGCTCCAGAGCAAAGAGCACACACCCCAGCCTTTGCTGGTCCTGGATCAGAGAGGAGCAGGCACAGGCAAGTTAAGATCTCATTAGCCCAGCTCAGGATCCCAGAGCTCAACCTGCCAGAAAATGGTTCCTTAAGATAGGGTCTCGTGTAGCCCAGGATAGCCCCAAACTTACTATGCAGCTGAGGATTACCTCAAATTTCTGGTCCTTCTGCCTCTGCCTCCTCAGTGCTGGGATTCCAGGTCTATGCCACCATGCCTATCTTATGCAGCACTGGGATCAAACCCAGGGTCTCCTGTGTGCTAGACAAGGCTTTTCTACCAACAGAGCTACATCCCCAGCCCTAGTAAACAACAACTTATTAATTCACTCCATTCTCCCACCCCCAAGAGCTCTATCAAGGAATGTAGTTATCTCCATTTTTCTTGTAGAGAGGAAAACTGAGGTCAGAGTCCAAGGGTTCCAAAGAGAGTGGTGTAGCCAGGCTCTGAGCCTGAATAGCTTCCTGTCTTCAATCTCATGAGCTAGGAGCAAACAGAAGCATCTGCTGGTGTCTAGGAGGAGGGAATGCCTGTGGGGGAAGGGACACCTGTGCCAGACTGCAGGAGGAAGGGCCGGGGAGTCCGGGGACCTGGAGAACAGCAGGATAACAGCCCATGACCACACCTGCAAAGAGCCAGATGTTCAAGGGAACAGGGCTGGGGCTCAGGGTGTGGACAGGACTGCTGGGCATTCCAGTCAAGGCCTTTGCCGAGACATCTGTATTTGCTCCTAACTGCAGTGAAGGTGTGATCGCTCTTAGCAAGGCGCTGTTCAGATCCCTGGGGCTGCTACTAAGGATATGGAGAAGCAGCTGGGGTAGGGAGGGGCAATGTCCTGCAGTAATGGACCTTTGTCTCCTTAGCTCCTCCACTCATTCTAGAATTTCGAGCAACGATGCCTGGACCCTGAGGCTCAGCTCCTTGATAAAATGGGACAGAAAAGGCAGCAGCTGCAGCTGGGCAGGCTGAGGCTTCATCAGGCCAACTTGTCTCCATGTTACCAAGGGCCAGAGGAGCCCAAGAGGTGTAAATGTGGGTCTGAGAGAGTGAGCTGCTCTCTCTCTCTCTTCCCCTCTCCCTCTCTCTCTCATGCATGATGCATGTGCAGGTTTGTATGTGTGTGTACACGGGGCTACATGTACATGTGTGTGCACTCATGGTGAAAGCTACAGGGCGGAAACTGGTCTTTTTTCAAGACAGGGTCTCTCACTGACTTGCAGCTCACTGATGCGCAAGGACTACCTGGCCAGCAAGTCTGGAATCCTCCTGTCTCCATCTTCCCCGAGCTGAGATTATAGGCAAGTGCCACCATGCTTGGACTTCTACATCAGTGCTGGGGATCTGCCCTCAGGCCCTGTGCTTACAGAGCAAGCACTTTACCACCTGATCTGATCTCCCAGTCTCTGGGCCTCCTTTCTTGAACTGCGGCCTATCTGCTTGAGTGATTCTGGCCCTGGGGCCTGATACTCACCACCACCTCCAGGTCTGAGTTCAAGTGCCGCTGGGTGTCTGACATCTGAACCAAGATCTCCCCTGGAGGCGAGAGGGGTTGCCTTTAGTGTGGGGGACCTGTTCTACCTGCCTTCCTCCTGGCAGAAGCCTGGCTAGATTGGGGGTCAAAGTCCAAGGATTTCCCATATGGCTCTCTAACTCAGGGTTGGGCAACTCCAGTCTACAGGGAGGGGTAGGGAAGAACTGGGGTACAAGCCTGAGAGATGGGGCTCCCGGCACTGGCCACAAGCCTAGGTTGAAGTCGAGGCTTTGGGAAGGGACATGAGCAGTAGGAAGTCCTAGCAAACCCTACAGGAGGCTACACAGGCCCTAGGCCTGAGGAGACAATAAGAACACAGGGAAGCTGGATCAGGGTGGCCCACGCCTTTAATCCCAGCACCAGGAAGGCAGAGGCTAACAGATCTCAGAGTGTGAGGCCAGCCTGGTCTACATAGCCAGTTCCAGGACAGCCAGGGCTACACAGAGAAACCCTGTCTCAAAAACCAGAATAACAAAAATAAAACAGCAAAACCCAAGAGAAGGGCCTAGAGCCGGGACAGGAGGCAGAGGCTGGGGGGAGGGGGGGACAGAGAATCACCTCACCCAGAATCTGTGATGTGGAGCTCTGTAGGGCCTGCTCCCCAATCTTCTGGATGGCGTTGAAATACACCTCAGCCGCCTCGGACAGAGCTGCAGGAGAGGTCAAAGGTTAAGGCCGGTGCTCAATAGGAGCTACCCTGATTGTGTAGAGGGGATACTGAGATGGAATGGAGTGGGGAGAGGTGTCCCTGGGTGATGGTCAATACTGCCAGAGAACAAAGAGGCCCTGGCTGCTGCTGAGGAAGACCGTCCTTGCGTCTCCTGTGGGAGGGCTACAAGCCAGTGTGCCCACGAAAGCCTGTGTAGATGTATTGTTGTAAAGCCATCGGAGGGCAGGATACATAGGGGTGGGCTGTGTGGAAAGGCATCCCTGGCTCTAGGTGTGTGTGTGGGGGGGGGGGGGCAAGGACGAGTTGTGGGATCCCTGACTAAGCGTGAGCCCAGCAGCTAGTAAGGAAGGCTGAGCTACGCTGCAGCCCCAGTGGGGGCAGGGGCTGAGTACTAGGGTAGACTCACCATGGAAGGCCCGGAGATAGTTGTTGCCCAGGTACACCAGATTCTCCAGGGCGGGGTTAAACTGCTCCATGATGCTCTGGATGAGGGCAAGGGATGCCGGCCATGGTGGTGGAAAGAAGGACAGATGGACATTAGAACCTAGCCCTGTGAGGCCTCCCTGACCTTTGGGGTTACCAGAATCCTGGCTGCTTCCTATAGAGGCCTGAGAGGCATCTTCTGGGAGCCAGCCCCAAGCCTGCCAGCTTATATCACACACTTGCCTCAGAGAGGTTTGGCTCCTCCTGACATGGTGCACCTCAGAGTTCTCTTGGTCTCACTGGTTGAATGATGCCCACCTATCTGCTGCCACCCCACTGGGCACAGCTCAGCTGTTCTGTGTCCAGGTCTCACCAGAAATAGATACCTGTTGACATTACCCCACACCTCAAAAAGACCCCCAGGGGCCTATCATGTGGCTGGGTTACCACCTTGGGCTATGGTCCACTGGAGGGACACTCTAGGGAGTGGAAGTAACCCCCACACTTCAAACTGTGTCTTGACTCCAATCCCGGCCGTACCTCTCCTTCCCTTGGTGACCTTGAGCAAGCTGTTTAACCTCTGTGGGCTCAGTGTCTCATCTATCCAACAGGCTGGCTACTTTCTACCTCTCAGGTGAGGGTGTATGAAGCATGCATGGGGAAGGGTCTTGCTTATAACTCCTGAGGATCCCCAATTCCACACCTACACTTTAGCCCAGCCTGGGCTCTCCCTCTGCCATGAAGCCAGCCTAGCTTCTCCATGCTGGCCATGGCCCATGAGCTCACCTTGTAGATGGCCATGGTGGACCTGTAGAACTGGTCCATTTCGGGGGCCATGGAAGGTGGTGCTGGCACTGAGGAGGCAGGTGGTATAGGCTGGCTGGGAGTGCTCGGTACCCAGTGCTCTGGATAGGCAGCAGGAAGCAAGGAGGCTGTAGAGTAGGCCTGCAGATGGGGCGCAGTCTGGGAGGAGGTGGCTGCTTAATTATTCACCAGCGGGGAGTTGGGGGGGGGTGTCAATGTGATCTGGGGCGTAACCAGACCCTTCGGGGAAGGCATCCTGTGACGCAGGCAGGCTCCTGTGACCTGCCCTTCAATTATTTACCCTCTGGGTGTGGACTAGTGGGCATGTGTGGATGAGCCACTTTCCCAGGTTGCCTCCTACTCAAGGCCTCATGCCTGGGAGGCCCCTGTCCCGTCATCTGTCCTATATGGTCCTGCCCACCCTACAGGTCTGGAACACACACCCTCGTGCCAGAGCAAGCCAAGGCACCCTGGAGGGAAACCCATATGAAGGACATGTCTGCTCTGATGGGCCTCATCTCTGCTTGACACCCGACACCTTGAGGGGGACCCTGCCCACCTAGCCCCCTGCCCCTGTGCTGGGAACGGAACCCAGGACCTCATACATGCTGGGCAAGTGTTTGACCAGAGTTGTTGCTCCAAATGGCAGTGAGGAGGATGTGAACATGAGTCCACAGTCTCACTGCCCAGCTCTAGGGGTCCCATAGTTCTCCCTGGGCAGAGGGGCCTGGCACTAAACTGCTTCTTTATTGGCCTGTTATGTCAGGTCATGCCTGTGGGAGCAGGGCTGGGGACAGAGCACATTCATACAATGGCACACACTGTACAGGTGAACTTGAGTGTAAACCTGTTTATTTCACAGTTGAGGTGGCCTTGAGCCCCTCTCCACTCTCCTTCCAGAGAAGAGCAAGTGCACAGGCTTGACCTTTGGGAGCTAGATGGGCTCCTAGTGGGGTGACTGCAGAGTGGAAAGGCTGGCAGGTGCGAGGGGCAAAGTCGAACGGCGCTGGATTTCATTTGCCTGGATTCCACCTGGTGATGGGGTGGAACCCCATTTCTCTAGTCCCTGATATCAGGAAGTGGGAAGAGGGGATGGGCAGCAGTGACCAGGGAGCCTGGGAGGTCCCTTTGGGCACACTGGCACCTTAGTGTTGATCGCTGATATGTGGGTAGTTGATGGAGTCAGTTGTCCTTTATAGTCAGGGAAAGGGGCTGAGAGGGATTCTGGGCTTTCAGCCTAGAGTGGTAAAGTGCAGATGGTTCCGGAGAGGTGCCTCATGGGGAACCTGTTAGTGTTCCGAGCCCTAGTCTCAGATGGACATGGAGCTGCCAGGCCCAGTGTGGCCCTCAGTGTGCCGGGTGGCCTGGCCCACTCCTGCCAGCAGGAGCTGGGAGGGAGCTCAGGGGGACAGCAGCAGCTGGACGAGCTTCTGGAACTCCTCCCGATGCTCGTAGATGTAGACCTCGGTCTCCCAGAGGGCGTTGACCAACACTGCATCGCTCACCTCATCCAGCATGATGTCTGACCCGAGCTGGGGGTTCAGTCTGTGGGGAGAAAGGAGAAGGGACACCCAGAATGAGCCACACCAGCCTGGATGTGAATAGGAGTGTGGGCTGGGGAACGGAAGACCACATCGGTGGCTGGCAGGTGTGTGTCCATGAGTCTCATCGGGTCTTGGTGGGGCACGGATCTCTGTTGGTGACATGTGGGTTGGTGGGTCTCACCTGGGTAGAGTCAGGCAAGGCCTGAACCTTACCTGAAGTACTGGATGCCGACCATCTCGCACCAGGCCCGGGCACGATCCACAGCCCGCCCATCTGGATCTGTGCACTGGCAGGAAGCAATCTCAGTAAGGCCAGACCACAGTGCCCTGCTACCTACCCTCTGGGCATTCATTAGCAGAGTGACTTTGTGTAAGTCCACCTCTTTGGGTCCCCGTGACTGGCCTAGCTGTGAGAGTCCATCCAGGATCACTGAGTAGCAGTAAGAGTTGTGACAGAGGCCTCCCCCTCCCTCCCTCTTATGGATTTTTTTCCATTTGCATTCTGGCCTTCCATATAGCTGCATGTAGTAAGGAATCTGCAGTCAAAGAACATTTGAAACCCACACTGGGGTTCCACTGTGGGACCTGGTCAGCCTGGAGACCAAGGCTGGACTGTCTCCCAGAGCTATATGACAGGGGTGGACATGGCGGTGTGTGGAGGCCTTGGCCAGAAGCGGAGACCCCAAGGGTGGAGGCCCCGGGGAAGGATACAAACTCACGCAGTCCACGACCATCTTGCCCAGTTCCTTGGCTCCAAAAACAGTCTTGGCCAGTTCCCAAGGGTTGCTGGGACGAAAGACATCTACACAGGTTACGGGCACTTGAGGGGACTTTCCTGTCCCCAGAGAAACAACTATGGAGAGTTTCTTCACCTTGTTGCCCTGGCCCTGGGAAGAGCAGGAAAGGGTAGTCAGAGAGGACTTCCCACAGGTAGGGACAGGAGTCAGAGAGAGGATAAGGCTGGGCTCAGGGCTGTGAGGGGCAGAGACAACGCCTAGGAGCAGGAGCACACCCAGATTCAAATCCTGTCCGGGCCCTGCAGCTGCTCCCTGAGAGAACTGGGGTGGGCATCACAACCACTTCCCAGCACAGAAGAGGGCCTGCTGGGCCACATGGCAGGTGCTGAGGCTGAGCTGACTAGGAGTGGCCTTACACCTGCTCTGCTACCAATTTGCTGGTGACCCACTTGGAAATCTCAGCTCCTCATCCTTAATAGGCTCCAGCTTAGACTGGACATGTCTGAGGTTGTTTGAACCCCTTCAGAATGCCCACCCTGACTGCCAAAGCTGAGGCAGGGTCAGATCACCCACTGTACTGTTCCACATCCCTTGGCACATGGGCCTTGTCGCCCGGCTCTGACAACTTGGGTGAGGGCACTGCTTGTCCTTGGCTCAGTGCCTCTGCAAGGCCTTGCACCCAGAGGCCTCAGGATAGTTCCAAGCTCAGGAGCCCTTCCCCAGATCTCAACCCTCTCACCCAGGCCCTCCTCCTTCTGCCTCTGCAGAGTGCTCTCCCAGAGCTGACATACCCAGGACTGTTCTGTGTATGGAGTCTTCAAGTAGGATGCAAGCTCTGCAGGGCAAGAGTGTGTCCTGGCTGGGTAGCATCAGGTACACAGCCTGTACAGTGGCCCCTGCACTAACAGCAGCTGCTGGCCACTGATTTCAGACTCCTCTGTACTCAGCATGCATGGGGCCTTAAAATTCTCCTAGCACCGACTCTGCCCATCAGACAGACCCCTCAGGAGCTATGACTGTGGCTGAGTGTTGGACAGGCAAGGGCATACATCAAAGCTGTTCTCAGCAGCAGTGTGTGGTCATGTCCAAACCGTGGCCTGAAAAGGCTCTCACCTTGCGGATCATGTCCTGATTGTACTCATGGATTTCAGTCATGGCATCCAGTGTGGGGTTGTTGGCCAGCAGCCCACCATCCAAGAAGCGTCCATTGGGCCGGAAATAGGTTGGGGCTGCCCCACTGCTCCGAGCTGCCCGCCATACCAGTTGGTCTAGGGGTGGGGAAGGGGGATGGCTCAATGACATAAGGCCTATCCCGTCAGAGTTCAGGGTGGGTAGGGAGTACAGGAAAAGGGGGATCTAGGAAGTCTCTAGAACCAGGATCCACAAGGCCTTGCTGCTGGGTCTTGCTATCCCGATGAAAAGTTGTGTGTCACTGTGGATGTCCAGGGGCTCCTTGAGCTCTCTGAGGCCTGACAGGCTCCAATGACACCTGTCCTTAGCTAACTAAGACCAGGGCAGTAATGTGGGTGGGAAGGGCATCCAGTGCCTTGTCTTTGACTCTCTACCCCCACAGCTTCAGCTAGCCCTTCCCACCGACACAGATGCTCAGCTCTGACCTGCAGGCTGAGTTGGGGGCTTCAGGTTAATGTTTTGGTTGAAGCGGGGTTCCCGAACAGCCTCTGGAGCATCATAATTCCGGAACAGGTGGAGCTCCGCTGGCTGCCGGTCAGACAATGTCCCTGTCAGCATCACCCTGTGGGAGCAAGGAAGGAGAGCTGGTCCAGTCACCCATCATCCCTTAAGCAGGCTCATGCCCTAGGCTCCTGTTCTAAATGGGCTCCTCCCTGGCTGGCCTCACACAGGCATCTCCTGTAGACCCCAGCTTCATGAAGGGAATCTGGCCAACTATGCCCTATCTACTGACAGATATGTTCTTCTATCCCATAATCCCATTCTGGAAACTCACCCCAGCAGGTTACCAGGGCAAGAGTCAGGCTTCCCAGAGCCACCAAGAGCAGCATCCTCTATTAAAATAGGTGACCGGGAACATCACTGTCCATCAGCAAGGCAGCTGCTAGGAGGCTGTGGCACCTTACTCTGAGGGTGCCGTGCCACTGACTGGGGGGCATGAGTGCCAAGGAGCAGGGTTTGTAAGGAAAGGAAGATTTGGGGCAGTGCTGTCAGCAGGCTGCTGCGTTATTTAAAAACAAAACAATAGGTTAACTGCTCACCTAAACGGAGACCAGCTCTGAACAGTCCCTGGAGCAGTGGGCAGTCCACAGCTCCAGGGCACTGGGGCTGGGCTGGGTGGGGGTGTGCTTCCCACTGTGACCTTTGACACCTTCCCTTTATGTCTTCTTTCTACCCTTTCAAGAGCACATTAAAAAGTCACAAACACCCCCAACCCTCCAGAGAAGGCTCAGCAGTCTAGACACTTCCTGCTCTTTCAGAGGACCTGAGTTCAGTTTTCAGAACTCATAGGATGGCTCACAATCATCTGTGACTCTAGTCCCAGAGAATCTGATGCCCTCTTCTGGCCTCTGCAGGCACCAGGTATGTATGTATGCACAGAGATACATGCAGAAAAAAACACTCACACACATAAAATAACAACATAAAGAGCCTGGGCACAGACCCTTGAGAATTAGCATGTGTTCAGATCTTTGCACAGCCTTGGTTACTATGAGCAGCAGCCAGCCACCCTGCGTAGCTAGCTCTAACTGGTACAGCAGCCCAACCCAAGTGTCAGTGAATGATGAGAATCAAACTTGGGTCCTCTGGAAGACTAGCTACTGATCTAAGCACTGGGTCATCCCCATCCTGGTTTTAATCTTTTGATGATTTTTTTTTATTTTTTTTTTTTGGGTTTTTTTTTTTTTGTTGTTGTTGTTGTTGGGTTTTTTTGTTTTTGTTTTTTGTTTTTTTGCGGGTTTTTTTGAGACAAGGTTTCTCTGTGTAGCCCTGGCTGTCCTGGAACTCACTCTGTAGACCAGGCTGGCCTCGAACTCAGAGAGCCATCTGCCTCTGCCCCCAGAGTGCTGGGATTAAAGGCGTACACCACGATGCTTTTTGAGTTATCTCAACAGCCCTCATCACTAACCTTGAGAGTTGATGATCGTCAAAGTAAAAAGTGTCATTACTTCAGACTTAAAATTACACGAAGAACACTACAGCCCACAATCGTACTCTTAACCACTACAGCCCACAATCGTACTCTTAACCGCCTATGAGGAGCTGAAAGGATGGCTCAGTGGTTAATGCCTCCTGCTCTTACAGAGGACCCCATTTGAGGCGACTCATAGTTGCCTGTAACTCCAGCACCAGGAATCCATGACTTCTTCTGGCCTCTGAGAGCACCCGCACACATGGGCACACACCCCCACATGCACAATGAAAAAATAAATACTGTTTAAAAGCATGGGCCACCTGACAGGTTAGACTATCCACCAAAGATGAGGATCCAGTGGGAGACTCTTTCCATTCTGGGGCTCCAACAAACATGCCCCTTTGTTTAAAAACTTGGCAGTGTCTGCAGAGAATAAAAGAGGGCATCAGATTGCAGGGATTGCCACTAAACATGGTTGTGAGCTGCTGTGTGGGTTCTGGGAATCAAATCTGGGTCCTCCACAAGGCCAGGAAATGCTCTTAACTCCTGAGCCATCTTTCCAGCCCCAACATGCGGCTTCCTTACCCCTGGAGGTTACAGGGAAAAGAGCCCTGGGATAGAACAAGGAAGGAAAAATATCCCTGAAGATGTGTAGCCCTGTTAGCTGGCCCGCCTGTGAGCTTCTGTTTTTGTTCACATCATCTGGAGAAAGTCCTGAAGTTCTCATGACAACTATCTAGAGAAAGTGCTGGGGATGGAGGCAAGTCTGCACACCTGGGAGACAACACAGAGCCCTCCTCAGGAAGGGCCACCATTCTGAGTTTCAAAGAATCTGATTTTCACTGCAGATAAGCAGCACCTGCAATTAACATATAAAAAAGGGAAGGGCACACAGGAGTGGCCACCATGAGGGCTGGGGCCAGAGTTCAGAGACAGAGGGCAGGGTTGGGAGGGTTGTCTGGCAATCCCTAGCACTTTGAACTGCACAGCAACAAGAGAGGACCACTGCTCTGAGTGGGACAGACCAGAGCCAGCAAACTGCAGGCAGACCACAATGCTGCTATGCCCGCAACAGACAACAAATGCAGGCTTGGGAATGACATCCTGGTTACCCTGCGATGCTGGGAGCATACTACACAAGTGCTCTACCTCTGAGCAGTGACTGCAGACCAAGTCTCTGATACTTTCCAGGGGACAGGAGGTTATACGGAATGAACTCAAAGACCAAAGAGCGCTTTTCTGGGGGGAGGTGTGGGGTGGGGGGTGAATATACACAACCATATGTACACAGACATGAATTTTTTTTAAAAAAATTCAACGTATAGGTTAAATAACAAAGCAACAGAGTGAAGTAGTGGACTGGAAAACAGGTAAGAAATTATTCAGACTGCAACACAAAGAGATCAGATGGTAGGAAGCCACAGTGGTGCCGCACGCTTTTAGTCCCAACACTCAGGAGGCAGAGGCAGGCAGATCTCTGAGTTCAAGGCCAGCCTGGTCTATAGGAGGAGTTCCAGGACAGCCAGGGCTACACAGGGAGACCAGTCTTGAAAAAAAAAAAAAACGTAGGAAATTCAAGAAAGGGCTTGTTGGCTAGTCAGCTCAGCAGGTAAAGGCCTTGAAGCAAGTCCTGACAGCTGAGTGCAACCCTCAGAACCAATGTTGTGGAAGGAGAGAAACAAACCCTAAAAACATCCTCTGACCTGTTTGTTTTCTCTCCCTCTCAATAAAATAAATATTAAAAATTAATAAAAGAAAATGCAAAAGAAGTCAAAAGATCTGGAGGGGGTAAGTATGGGTTTAACTTAACTTACAGAGGAAACACACACGGGGTTGGGGGTACAGGTGGATCCAGAGACGAAAGTCAGAGATGACTCAGGATTCCAAGACCAAAGACAGAGGCTGGCACACACACTGGCATCAGGAGAATCTACATCTGCATGTGTCTCATTCCTGATGCTGAGCAGCAGCAGCAAGCAGACAAGCAGAATCTAGACAGAAGAGACCAGTTATAGACTGGAGTTCTGATACAACAACACATGTGACCAGGCAGCCAAACTGTATCACATGTTCCCAGAAAATCACCAGGTTAGAATTTAATTACCAGAAAGATGAAGAGTGAAACAAAACCCTTTTCAAATGAACATGTAAAGCAAACTTACTTCTAAACAATTTTTCTGGTGGGAGATTTGCCATCAGCAGACCTCCCTAACAAAAAGTCCAGAGACTTGTCCTCAAGGCAGAAGAAATGATCAGAGATGGAGGTCTGAGAGGACTTCTGTCTCTGCATAGAATGCAATGTAAGGAAACGGTATACACATGTATGGACACACTGGCACACACATACACACATGTATACATGCAAGTACACACAGGGACATGTATATGTGCATATATATAGACACATGCACACATACATGCATACACAAACATGTACACATGTGTGCACACACATATATATGTACACACACAGTGGTGGGCTGGATAGTCTGCTCATGATGACTTATAAGAATGACTTCAAATTAGGGCTGGGGAGACAGCTCAGTGGTTATGAGCATTTGCTGCTCTTGTAGAGGAGCTGACTGGTTCCCTGCACCCCATGTTGAGAGCTCACACTGTAGATCTCTGGCTCCAGGAGATGCCTCTAGCCACAATGTACGCTGGGACTCCTGTGCGCATGCTCACTCAGTGGTGCAGCAACACACATACTCAAATAACAGAAATGAATTTCGGTCTGGGCCAATGCCCTGAGCAGAACCTTGGGATGGAACTCCTCAGCCAGTCCCACAATGCCTAGTAGAAGCTCAACTCCCAGGCGCTCTAACACGCCTAGGATCACAGGATTACAGGATCCAGGAGCTTGGTCACACCAGGATCTCAAGGTCGTAGAGGCAGCTTGACTCCCAGGAGCTCTGTCATTCCCAGGATCTCAGGATCCCAGGATCCCAGAATCACAGGATCCCAGAGACAACTGGTCTCTGAGGAGTTCAGATACAACCAGGATCACAGGAAGGACAGGCTCCAATCAGATAAAGGGAGGGCAGGTAGCACTAGAGATAACCAGATGGCAGGAGGCAAGCGCAAGAACATAAGCAATAGAAACCAAGGTTACCTGGCATCATCAGAACCCAATTCTCCCACCATAGCAAATCCTGGATATACCATCATACCGGAAAAAGCAAGATTTGGATCTAAAATCACTTCTCATGATGATGATAGAGGACTTTTAAAAGGACATAAATAACTCCCTTAAGGAAATACAGGAGAACACAGGTGACAGCTAGAAGCCCTTAAAGAGGAAACACAAAAATCCCTTAAAGAATTACAGGAAAACATAACCAAACAGGTGAAGGAATTGAACAGAACCATCCAGCATCTAAAAATGGAAACAGAAACAATAAAGAAATCACAAAGGGAGACCACCTAGGAGTTAGAAAACCTGGGAAAGAGATCAGGAGTCAGAGATGCAAGCATCACCAACAGAATACAAGAGATAGAACAGAGAATCTCAGGTGCACAAGATACCATAGAAAACATTGACACAACAGTCAAAGAAAATGCAAAATGCAAAAAGCTCCTAACACAAAACATCCAGGAAATCTAGGACACAATGAGAAGACAGAACCTGAGGATAAAAGGTATAGAAGAGAGCAAAGATTACCAACTTAAAGGGCCAGTAAATATCTTCAACAAAATTACAGAAGAAAACTTTCCTAACCTAAAGAAAGAGATGCCCATGAACATACAGGAAAATTACAGAACTCCAAATAGATTGAACCAAAAAGAAATTCCTCCCATCACATAATAATCAAAATACTAAATTGCACTAAACAAAGAATATTAAAAGCAGTAAGGGAAAAAGGTCAAGTAACATATAAAGGCAGACCTATCAGAATTACACCAGACTTCTCACCAGAGACTATGAAAGCCAGAAGATCCTGGGCAGATGTCGTACAGACCCTAAGAGAACACAAAGGCCAGCCCAGGCTACTATATCCATAGATGGAGAAAACAAGATATTCCATGACAAAACCAAATTTACGCAATATCTTTCCACAAATCCAGCCCTACAAAGGATAATAGATGGAAAATACCAACACAAGGAGGGAAACTACACCCTAGAAAAAGCAAGAAAGTAATCTTCTTTCAACAACCCCAAAAGAAGATAGCCACACAAACATAAAAATAACAACAAAAATAACAGGAAGTAACAGTCACTTTTCCTTAGTATCTCTTAACATCAATGGACTCAATTCCCCAATAAAAAGACATAGACTAAGAGACTGGATATGTAAACAGGACCCAGTATTTTGCTGCATACAGGAAGCACATCTCAGTTCCAAAGACAGACACTACCTCAGAGTAAAAGGTTGGAAAACAATTTTCCAAGCAAATGGTCCCAAGAAATAAGCTGGAATAGCCATTCTAATATCGAATAAAATCAACTTTCAACCACAAATGATCAAAAAAGATAAGGAAGAACACTTTGCACTGGTCAAATAGAAATATTTAAGGGGTAGCCTCAGCAAGTGTTACAGGTATCTGATGAGTCTCAGTGTAACGGCCTTGGGAAAAGGAAAGGAATGGTGCTCTTTGCTCGGAGTGAAGCTAACATATCTTCAAAGGAGAACATTGGAGGTATTTGAATTTTATGTTCACATTAAGGGGGCGAGTCCTGTATTTTTAGAAGACTAGTATTTATTTTCTCTGAATTTAGTCAGGAGTTGTCAACTTATTTCTAGTTGAGTGTGACAGTAGTAAGGTTTTCAAAACCTACTGAAAACAAGTGACATTAAACGTGTGATTTATGAGATTAGGTTGTGTGCTATTTTGACTGAAGCCAACTTTCCTTTGTCATCTCAAAGGAGAAAAAATGAATGGCCTATAAAACTGTAAGAGTTGATCTGTCAGAAATAATTTCCAATTGCATAATGTTCTTACAAAGTGATTTAATTTTAATCATATTTGTAATGTGAAAGTATAAGAAGATGATAATATTGGCTTCGAAAGTTTTAACCAAAAAAATAGCATTTTAATTATTATAGAAATGTCTACAAGTAATTTCATAATTTATCAATTCTGTATTTAATTTTGACATGTTTCTCATAATTCACCATTGTATATAATACTGTGATGATATCCAACAGTACAGACATATTTTTGTTAACATAAATTCCTAGAAAAAAGTTTACTAGATAAAATTTTATGTACAATTTATATTTTGGAACTTGTTGGTACTGTTCATTAGAAGTACTGTATTGATTTGTACTGTTACATGGAACACTTCTCTAAAATTCTCTAACAATTAAATTTTATTATTTAAAAAAAAACAAAACAACAACAACAGAAGAATCTTCTTTACAAAAACCAAGCTGTCAGATCTTGCAAGCTGGCTAAACTGTTGGTAGCCTTAAACACAGTGGCAATCTTCAAAAGAATTGGCAAACACTAAACTCAGGGCTTCTAAAGTTAGAGTTTTTAAGCATGCATTGTCACACTAGATAGTTTCAAAATTTTAGAAATATTGGTCCTGTGTTTTTTTGTTTTTTGTTTTTAAAGATGGCTTTAAAATACAGAAAAAAATGGCCGGGTCTGTAGTTCAGCCCGTAGAGCACCCGCCTCGTGTGCAGGAAGATCTACTTCAGCTCCCAGTACCACCTCAAAGCTTGGAATCCCGCAGGCCTGAAATCTCAGCAGTAGGGACGGGAAGGTCAGGGTCAAAGTCATCCTTAGCTGTCTATTGAGGCCAGGGCCAGTCTGGGGTGTAGGAAATGATGCCCCAAGATAAAACAAACCAATCAATCCAGAAAACCAATGATAAACAGGACAGAGGAGGCACAGAGACCTGAGGTGCTAAATGTCGCTTGTTCTCTGCAGTGTAATGCTCCTAGTCAAGCTAGGCGTCTTAAGTCAAGCGTGCACTGAACACACATGGAAAGGAGTGCATAGGTTTTGGAGAACTGGAGGAGACTCAAACTCTGAAGTATGGGGGAACGGGGGGATATGAAGCCAAAAGACAGAGAGAAAGAGAGAGAGAGAGAGAGAGAGAACCCAGACAAATCAGGATGGTATGTTACCCCAAATCTACCAGTGGCTGAAGTGACTGATGCCATCAGAGATCAGGACAGCAGAGTTAAGCATGAGATTTGCAGGTCAAAGCGACCAACTAAACCAGGCTTACAGGTTAATTTAAACGAATTATTTCTGTGTACCAAACACCTACCTGTGGGGCTTGCCCTGTAAGCCTGGCAACCTGAGTTCCATCCCTGAGACCCACAGAGGTAGAAGAGAAATGACTGTGTAGAGCTGATCTCTGACTTATCCAAGTATGCTGTAACATGTGCCCACCCCACAGACGCACTAACAAATAACCAAATAAATACAAAGATGACTGCACCAGATAAGAACTGCCTGCCCAGGAACTGTGGTGATCTGAGTGAGTGTGTCCTCTATAGGCTCAAATATTTAAATCTTTGGTCTCCAGTTGGTGGACTATTTAGAAAGATTAGGAGGTGTGGTCTTAGAGGAGGTGTGTCAGTGAGGGTGGGCGCTGAGGTTCCAAAAGGTCATGGAGTCTCATCCCTCACTCTTTTGCCTGTAGATCAAGATGTCAGCTCTCAGCTACTGCCTGCCACCGTGCTTCCTGCCAACTCTACAAGCCCCAGTTAAACGCTTTCTTTTGTAAGTTGCCTTGGTCACAGTGTCTCCTCACCACAGATGAGAAACTAAGAGGGCAGGTAAAGGTTCTCTTCCATCCTGTGGACTGGCTGCTCTCCCCTGCTGTGTGGAAACTCTGTACTTTCATGCAGTCCCATCTGCTGACACTTGGGGCTCGTTCCTGTGCTGCTGGGGTTCTGTTCAGGAAGTTCTTACCCATCTCAGTATCTTGAAGGGTATCCCCTGTGTTCTCTGCCAGAAGACTCAGTATTTCAAGTTTTAAGTTAAGGTATTTGGTCCACCTTGTACAAGATGAAAGATAAGAATCTAATTTCATCTTGCAGGTGTATATCCAGTTTTCCCAGTCCATTTGTTGGCAGGCTATCTTTTTTTTTTTTTTTTTCCAATGTATGTTTTTGCCACCTTTGTCAAAAATGGAATAGCTTGCTATTGGTCTCTGGGCCCTCTCGTCTGCTCCACTGTCTTCCTGCTTACTCACAGCACACCAGGTTGCCTTTGTCACTGTGGCTAAGTGTGTCACAGCACACTTTCAGGCACTGTCCAGCCTCCGGCAGGGTCCTCATTCCCTACAACTGCTGTGGCCATTTGTGTCTTCTGTGACTCCATACAAATTTGTTCTCATACTGTCTTTTCTAAAACTGCTGAATATGATACTGGAATTTTGAGAGGTCTTGCATTAAGTTTAAAAGTTAAGTTTGGTAGTTTGGACATTTTCACAAATGAGTTCTCCCAACCCAAGAGTATGGAACGTCTTTCCCCCGCCCAGTTTCTTCTGTGCTTTCCTTTTCGGTATTTTGAAATTTTTACTGTAAGCATCTTTCTCTTCTTTGATTAGATTTAGTCCTAAATACTTGATTTTTTTGGAGTTATTCTGAACGGAATATTTCTCCTAATGTCTTTCTCTGAGAGTGTATTGTTCGTATAAACAAAGGCTATTATTTTTAAATTGATTTTCTATCCTGCAACTTTACTGTGTTTATTAGGTCTAAGAGTTCTCTTCCCAGCCAATTCAATGGTGTCTTTTAAGTAAAGAATTGCGCAGTCTGTAAATAGGGATAGTTTGACTTCTCCCCTCCCATTGCTTTCCGCTTTATGTTTTTTTTTGTTTTGTTTTTGTCTAGTTGCTGTAGGAGAGGGAACATCCTCATCTTGCTCTTGAGTTTAGAGGAAAACCAAAGGCAGCCTCATTAGAGAAACACACTAGCCTTGGGAAGGAAACAGCCATGTCCAACAGCAACTCAGCAGACCTCAGAACTGATGCAGGGAAAGAAAAGAAATATCAATAATCCAGCAGGACAGAACACCACCAAACAAACTTACAGGAAACAGCAAAACCCCTTTCTATAGTAATCTTAAATGTAAATGCCCCTAAAACATCACTGAAAACATACAGATTGATGGGCTGGATCGAAACACAAGAACCAGCCAGCTGTAGTGGTGCACACCTTTAATCCCAGCACTTGGGAAGCAGAGGCTTCAAATCTCTGTGTTTGAGGTCAGCCTGGTCTACAGAGTGAGTTCTAGGACAGTCCTGTCTCAAGAAACAAACAAATAAATAAACAAAACTAAAACAAACTAAGAACCAACTATATGCTGTCACCAAGAAACCCACTTAGCCAGTAAAAATACTCCAAAACTTAATATCAAAAGATGGGAAACAAACTGCTGAGAAAACAGAGTGTAAATCAGCAGGGGTGGTTATCCTTCTATCAAAGGAGACCAAACCAGAACTAATTAGGAGTGATAAGAAGAGACACGACATATTAATAGGAGGAACCATTCATCATGAGGATATGATTGTTAGTATTTATGGGTCAAATATTAGAGCTCCAAATTACATAAAACAAATGCCAAAAGGCATAAAACGACCACACAGATCCTGAGATAATAGTACTGGAGACTTAGGGGCTCTACTCTCATATTTAAGATAGAGCTTCCAAACTTAAAACAGATTAAAATATACTATGTGTCTTCAGGGCACTGAGGACATGATCCAGCAGAGATGCCTGGTTCTGGCCATGACGTAGAGTAGACCATGGTATACAGCAGTGTCAAGCTAAGCCAGCTATCGGCTGGAGCCTGGCCAAGCATATGCACGCACCTCTCTTAGACGGTGCATAGGAGGGCTATGTGCTCCAGGCTTGATTAACTGAATGAGCCAGGAATTACAAGCACAAAGCCTAAGAATCAGCACAGGGTAGAAATTTGGACCTCGGTTCTCTACCTGGCTGGTCCTTGTTTTTTGATCCAGTCCATCAGTCTTATGTTTTCACTGATGTTTTGTTTATATTTAAGGTTACTACAGAAAGGGTTTTTTTTCTATTTCCTGCAAGTTTTTTTGGTGGTGGTCTTCTTGCTCTATCCTCCAGCCTCAGTGGTTCTGAGCATGTTTCTAAGGCCCCCTTTTCTGAGTCACACCCCTTTCTCCTTTTCCAGCTCCATCAGGAGGCTGGAGCACTCTGCTTCATCCTGGACAACTCTCTTGGGTACTGGCCTCTCATGTGCCATGTGCCTTTCCTTTAGTCCCCTGGTGTCCATGAGTACCAATCTGTAAAGAACCACGACAATATCCCATGAAAGGCAAGAGTTCATTAGGCCTGCAAAAGCCGCCCAGCTGGCTTGGAGAAAGGAGGCCCCACTCTCCCCGGGAAGCTCCAGGCTCTGGCTCTCCCAGTTCCCTCTTCCCCATGCATGCAGACAGTCTCCCCATGTTCTCAGGAGGAGCCCCTCATCTAGATAAGATGAGGTGCTGTCCTGCTCCCCAGATTTGAGCAGAGCAGGAAGAGGGAACATGGCTTACTTGGGTTTTTTGACATCTGTCATCTTGGTGTGCTCCCCAAACTCCCGCTTCAGGAACTCTTCCAGGGGCCCAGACTCATAGGGCCGTGAGCCCCGAAACACCTCATCCTTCATACGGAAGTACACGCCACGCATATAGGCCATGGATTTACCTAGGAAGAAGAGATGAGGAGCTGGAGAGACCCCAGGATGATGTGCAGGGCCCTAGGGGAGACAGCATGCTAAGCACTCACAAGCTTCAGAAAGCGTGGGCAGGCACTCACAGGAGGTGGTAGAGGAAGGGTCCATCTGCCAAAGGGACAATGGAAGGGCTTCAGGCCCTATGAAACCTGCCCATACAGGCAAAAAGCCCCCTTTCAGGGGCTTTCAGGATTCTCTACCTAATTTTGTATTACTAAAAAGGGCCTTGAAGATTAAAAAAAAAAAAAAAAAAAAAGCTGGTCCCAGCTCCTAGCTCCCTGTTGTCATAGAAGAAAAACAGCACTGTCCTCTGAGCCTGCAGGCCAGACAGGCTATGAGGAAGGAGATGCCCAGCCATATTGTAAGTTCCTTAGGGCTCGGGGTGTACAAACAGAGGGGCTTGCTGAAGCAGGACTTGTGCCTGTCTGAGGCTGAACTGGGCAACTTCTCCCTCTCCTGCCACAGCTCTTCCAATCTGAAGCTGGACTGGGACCTCTGCCCACTGCCCACTCTGCAGGAAGCACACCCAGACCCTGTGGGCAGTGCGGGTACTGAGACAGTTCTCTCACAGGAGGCTGGAAGGGACCCAGGGCCTCTGATATCAGGGGAGAGCAGGGTGACTCCAGAGCTCTGGCTCTGGTCTGATGTTCAGCATGATCCTCTCTGGCCCTCAGATTCCTGTGTGCTCACCCTACACAACTAGGGTGACAACTGTCACACAAATGAACCATTTGACAGTAGACCACCACTGATGACCAACACCCCTGCAGCTTTCAGTTGGGTAAAAGACTCTTCCAGAGCCCCACAGGAAATGACTCCCGACAGCTCCCTGGGCTGGCTGTGCCCATATTCCTAAAAGCCCCTAGACTGACCACCCTCATCCCAGGGCCCAGCAGATGCCCAGATGCCTGTACCACTATCTCACCAGGAGCTTTCTGAAGCCATGCTTCAGCTTTGCATCCTCAGACCCAGAGCCCATGAGCTCTCATGGTGCCTAGGCTGAGGGTGGAGGGAGGTGTCCTCCCCTGGTGTCTCCAGAGCTCTGGATCACCAGGATCCTGATTTCAGCAGATACTTTAGAAAACACAGAATCTGGAGACCAGAGATAAGGTCTATTGGGATCCAGCTGAGCCCAACTCTAGGAATGCCCAGCAGCCAGTAGGGTCTGTGGTACTACCTTTCAGGAGTGCGTGGAGGTAGATAAAGACCATGGATCCATAACACCCTCCCTAAACTGCTCTGAACTCTGCCATGTAAGGGCAGTTGGCCAGCCCTGACCACCCCACCATGTCCCAGAGGTTGTGCTCACTGTGCAGAATGGCTAGGGCCAGGATGCCCCCCGTGCTGGTTCCTGCCACCCAGTCGAAGAGGTCCTTGGTGGCCACACCTGAGGCCTTCTCAATGGCGATGAGAAGCTGGATGATGACCAGGCCTTTCACGCCCCCTCCGTCCAGGCAGAGCAGGTGGTCATGGCTGCAGTGAGGACAGTAGTGGGCCAACGGGGAATCATGATGGCTCTCTCTACCCAAGTCCCCTGAGCTTGTACACAGCAGCGCACATGAACAGAGCAAGAGCCTGCATGGAGCCTACTAGCAGGCAAAGGCAGGGAAGGAATGATGGGGTGAGGTAGAGACCAGGGTGGGGACTGAAATGGGGAGTGGGGTGAGGAGTGGGGTGGGGAGTGGGTAGGGAGCAAGGCTAGAAGTGAGGTAAGGAGCAGGGTCAGGGGCTCTACGACCACAGCAGGTCAGCAAATCAGCTGCAGGCCTGACCCAGGTCTGTTGGAAGTAAACTGGGAAGAGAAGGAAGGTCTGGTGCCCCCCGGCAGGGTCAGGGACCACTCCTCAAGAGAGATCAGGGAAGGACTTGGTAAGGAGGAAGGAAAGTCTGTGCTGGGACCTGGGGCAGGGTAGCTAGCATTAGCTCACTTCATAGGCCTGAGTCCCTCTGATGAGGCTTCTCTCTCTTGTCCTTATTATCTTGGAAAGACGTTCAGAAGTTAAGGGCATGGTATAAAGTTACATGCCTGGCTTCTGAGTCACACACTCTAGGGGGCTTGTCCAACCACCATGGATGCAATCATAAACCGAGTTAAAGCATGGGGGGGTGGATTTTGTTGTTAAAATACATCACATGGTTCTTGTGCATGACCTCTGTAGATGACAATGTCATGACTCAATGTTAAAAGTTTGTACATTCCTGTTAGAACCTGCCAAGTCCAGCCTAGTCCTGGCAACGTGCCAGGCCTTTATGGCTGTGCCCTGGGGATACTTATAGGCTATGCTTGGCCCTTCCTTTTAAGCTCATTTCCCCTCCTCAGTTTTATGATTTTGTTATGTTTTTGGTTTTGTGAGAGGATCCTCCTTCTCCAGTCGCCAGTGTGCCAAACGTGACTGTTGGCTTTAATTGTCAACTTGACACAACTGAGAATCACCTGAGAGGAGTCTCCATGTGAGACTGTCTACACTGGGTTAGCTGCTCAGACCTGTTGGGGAGGAGGAACCCAGCCCTCTGTGGGCAGCACCATTCCCTAGGCAGGGGGTCCTGAAGTCTATACAAGTTGAAAAATCAAGCTGAGCAGAAACAAGCAAGTGAGCATGCATATACTAATTTCTCTGGGCTCTTGAATGTGGATGCAATGTGACTAGTTGTTTGAAATCCCTGCCTTGACTCCTCACAGTGATGGACTGTAACCTAGAATTATAAGATGAAACAAGCACCTTTCTCCCTAAGCTGTCTTGTCTGCTGTTTTACTTCAGCAGCATTGATAAAACCAGGACATCCAGGATTAGCTGGAGCAGCTACCTCAGCCCCACACTCCCTTGTCTGCTGCCCTCTGAGGCAACCATTTGCTCATGTTCCACCTCTGGACAAAAAGCTCCATGACAGGGCAGCTGGGCTCTGCATGGCACTGGATGTCCAACAGGTATGAGAGGGAGGGCCAGTGAAGGACTCTTCTAAAGTAGACATGTGGCCACTCAGTGAACTCAGAGAGCAGCAGGGGGAGCAGCACAGATGATGGAAGTCTGGAAAACCCTGGCCAGAAGAGCTTGAAACAAGCAAGATGCAGCTATGGGCCTGACAAGGTTAGCCAGAGGTTGAGGCTCCAGCCTCCTGTGGGTCCTTCAAGGATCTCCTAACTCCTCACATGCTGGCCCCAGCAGGCACACCCTGCCTACTGGAGAGTCCATTCTCCTCCTCCTCTGGTCAGGAGCTAGTCCTTTCCCCTGGAGTACAGCTGCTCTGCCTGGGCCTCTGTGGAGGTTTATGCACATGTATAAACATATAAAATGGTGCATGTTTGCAGGAGGCACTGTTTAAGCAAGAGCCAGGATGCTAAAGGGCAGGTGTGCTTCCAGGGCACATGTAAGCAGTGATCATGGAAATGGGGGTTGGGGGGAGCTGTGGCCCTGGAGGCTTCTGGGGCTGGGGATGGGAGTGATTTCTCTGTAGGACCTGCAGTGAATAGACACCTCAAGAGGCCATGAACCCTGGGAGGTCTGGGGGGCCTTCACTCTAACTCATCCTGTGCCACCACACTCTTGGGGGCTCAGAGTGGGAATCTGCTAAGTAAGAAGACTGTTCTTCCCAGGAAGGCCTCCAGCAAGAAGTGAACCCAGAGTAGACAACAGTGCAAGACAACAAAGGGAGGCTGTGGAGATGGCCAGTCCTTGTCCTGGCCACCAGGCATGCTGGACAGTGCTCACCAGGGCCTGCGCCTCAAGAGCCAAGACTTGGAAGGTACTGGGGCCTAGGAATTAGGATCCTGACAGGAATATTAATACCATGCTGGGAGTGGGTCCTGGCCCCTCACTCCAGAAGACAATTCTCTGCTAGTTCTGGTAACTCCTGTTCACAGCCCAACCCACACCTGCATATCTCCTGACTTCTGCTCATATTCTTCCTGTAAGTTGTAACACCATGCCCAAAGCAGAGACAGATAGAGCAAGAGGTTTTCCAGAACCCAAATACAGGTATACAGATACCATGTGTGTGTGTGTGTGTGTGTGTGTGTGTGTGTGTGTGTTTTTCTATCTCAGCATTTTCTCCTAACACAGGCAAGGGCTGGTCCCAGACAACAAGACCTGTGGTTGGGTATTTGTGCTGGTAGGATCTGGTGACCATGCGAGGATCTAGTCTCTCACTCTCACTCTGCTCCACCTCCTAGGCCCAGCTTCTACTCAAGGCACACCACCTGGGGGCACTGACTGTGAGGGAGAAAACCAGCAGCAGAGAGAAGCAGATGCAGCCATCTCTCTCCAGAGGGTGTACAGGCTACCTCCCCACAAACCACAAAGTCAAGGAAAAGACAATGGGACTACACGACCATAAGCCCAAGCTCATCCCAGCTGCATGGCCCTGTGCTGGTCTCCAGAGGGGACATCATCAGCCACTAAGGAGCTGTCACAGGCTCCAAAGACTTGGGTCTCTACCATGGTTGTGCACAGCTGAGAAAGGAGCTCCCAGCTCCCAGTGGGGATGAGAAACAAGCGCACAGAGGATGCATCAGAAGGTGGAGATGAGGGACAAGCCCTCAGAGGGTACCTCAGAAGGTGGGCATGAAGGACAAGCCCTCAGAGGGTACCTCAGGAGTTGGGCATGAGGGACAAGTCCGCTGAGGGCGACTTGGGAGGTAAGGATGAGGAGCAAGCCCACAGAGGACACCTGAGGTCTCGCACACCAGTCTGACCCTCACCCCACTTACCTTCTCTTCTCATCCCTCATGGAGCTCAGGATGAATGCTGGCTTCCGAGCTCGGGAGATGGGCATGAGGTCCTGAAGCTCTGTGGGAACAGGGTAGGGCATCCTGAGGCCAGCAACTCTCTCCCCAAGACCCCATGGGTCTCTAGAGAAACAGAACTGTGTCGTACCGTGGGGTGCATCTACCCAGGGCTGAACTCACACCTCATTGCCCCCACCATCTGCCTCCAGCCCCAGGATAAACCTGAACTAGGGTGTTACAGGCCTGCTAGGCATACGTGAGCTGGGATGAGGAGGGAGCCCACTGATTTGGGAAGGGCTCCCTACTTACCTAGCAAGCTCTCAGGTACTCACAGATCCCTTCCTATGACCCTGCTTGACCTCCCAGCTGTGTCCTGTGGTCTGTAGAGCCATGCTGCTAACAGCCACCACATAGGCCTTGACCACAGTCCACAGACCCCAAAAGGACTTCATTAATGAGGACACTACTCAGGGCCAGACTCCATGGATGAAGGGAAACATCCTACTCATTCATCTCCCAGACCATCCTGTCCCTGTCCCAGGTCTAGAAACTTCCTCCATGCCTCTGGGCTCATATCCACCCATCTGCCCCATCTGATCTAGTCTTCCTCTGTGTACTACTGCTCCCCCTAGAGGCAGCAAAGCAGGCAGGTGCCAGCAGTGGCTCCCTCAGCAGGCACATGCCACAGAGCAGACAAGGTACACATGCAGGAAACCAGCAAGGCAGCTGATGGTGCCAGGGACAGCCGGGTGTAGGGAAGGTGCCTATGCCTGGGTGTGCAGCTCGAGAAGGGGGGTGGGTGGGTAGGGGACTAGAGCTACAGTAGGACAAGGCAGGCTCAGCGGTTTCTTAGGCCCAGGCATTACCCATTCACCGCCGCACCCCAGGCCTACCATCCAGCCTGGTTTGAGTGACTGCCTGCCTGTAAAATGGAGAGAGAAAGATGGTATGTTGAGGGATTTTAGCTTCTTTGTCCTCCAGACTTCTATGCCTGGCTAGGTTGGCTTGGCAGGAGGGTCTGGGCTTGGGCTCTCTACCTCCACAGTTAGAGAGGCTTGGCTGGTTTAGACTCATTCTGTCTAGGGACTCTAACTTCTAAGCATCCTAGGTCCCTGAATGGGCCAGGACACAGAAGGTCCTGAACAGGGTCCCCATCTACTCTGGAACTGTATCTAAGGGCATTAGTGACACACATGGGCAAATGTGGCTGCTTGGTCACTTCAAAAGACTGTAGGAAACCGAAGGAGCCAGCAGGGGGCATATCAAGTCTCACGTTAGACAGAGCCAAACAATGTGAGAGTTAAAGCTAGGAGCCAGGCAGCACCCCTTACTACTCACCCTTCCTCCCAGAGAAGCAGAGGTTGTGACAATGCTCACCTGAGAGGTGGTATGGGAAATGGCCACCCTGAGCATGTTCAGGGCATTCTCTCAGGGATGGTGGATTTGGTAGGCATCAGAGATCAGGGGGTCTTTGGTTGCCTACACTGGCTAGTAACGCTTGGCTCTCCTCCCTTCAACTACTGCAGCCCTGAACCCTGTTCCTTTCAGTGGGGGCTGCTGGGATTCAAGGCCCAGACACAGCTGGGGAGGAGGGAGGGAAGGCAGCAGCCTACCTAGGTTGTTTAAGCTGATCACTGGGGGCTGAGTCCTGTCCAGAGAGAAGAAGGGGTGCGGTCCAGCTGCAGAGCTCTGCTCTGTGGAGACCCCTTGGATGAGTGGCAAGTGGCAGTTGGCCCCCACCGTTTTCAGCAGAGTCAAGAGCGCCTTCCTGGTAATCACTTGTCAGGGTTTGGGAAGGAGAGATGGCACAGGACAGACATGGTGTCAACATCAAGTGAGACCCTTCTTGCACAGGGTCCCTATCTAGCAGGTGACCTGGCTGTGTGGGGTAACTACCCTACCTCGCATGTTAATTGGTCAGCTACATTAAAGCAACCTCCTGGCACGGGGAGGGGGGAAGGTGCTGGGAATGGGGATACAGCAGCAGGAGGCCAGAGTCACAGGCTGTTACTGTGGAGATCCTGTCTTTCCCTCTACACCAGCTCTGATGCAAAGCTCCTAACTCCATGGTCGGCAGTTCTCAAAAATGAGAAAAGCTGGGGCTGGAGAGATGGCTCAGCGGTTAAGAGCACTGACTGCTCTTCCAGAGGTCCTGAGTTCAATTCCCAGCAACCACATGGTGGCTCACAACTATCTGAAATGGGATCCGATGCCCTCTTCTGGTGTGTCTGAAGATAGTGACAGCGTACTCATAAACATAAATAAAATCTTTAAAAAGAAAAAAAGCTGTTCCTTTCTGGGTCCCAGAAGATGAGCCAGCCAATGGCACTAACCCTACTGTACAGAGGAGAGCAGGGGAGGATGCCATGACTAGCAGCAGCACCTTTGGCTGCATCCACCTTGGGCTTTATGCCTTTTCTGTAGGGTAGGCTCTGAACCCAGGGCTGAGCACAGCTGGAGAAGGGAGAAGGAGGAGAGAGAGAGGAGAGAAGACGGGAGGGGAGGGGAAGAGTGAGGGGAAGGGCCCATTTAGGTTGTTTAAGTGGAGTGAGGCTGAGCTCTCTGCTGGGAAAAGGGGTCAAACAATCAGGGCCACACCCACGATAACCCCACACTCCTTCAAGCTCTCCAGAGACAATCAGTGGACAGGGTAGCAATGCGCATGCGATTCTATGCACGCCCCCAGCATGTGTGACGCATGGGCACATGTGGGCATGCATGGCACATGCAATGAATGACCCTATGCTTGTTTTGCTGCTGCAGACCTGGTCCCAGCCCAGACCTGGAACACCCTCACCCTGAATAACCATGCTCAACAAGCCCTTGGTGGGCCTGCATAGACTGCAGATTCCGTCTATGGGGAAGAAGGCTCCCTCCCCATAAGTTGCAACTGCTCCTGGTCACTCAGCAGCTTGGGACTGCAGTTGGGACTTCCCTCCTCGGTCTTTATGCCCTCCCTGAAACTCTGGGACCAGATTGTGGAGTACATACGTTTGCTGATCTTGGAGGCTATGAATGCAGGAGTCTCCCCAAAGTCATTTGGGGTGTCCACTTCTGCCCCAAATACAATGAGGGCTTTGACCATCTCCATGTTATCTTTCTGTTGATAATGGAAAGTGAGAAAAAAAATCAATATCCTGAGACCCCACCCACACCCAGCACAGGGCCTCCTGACTGCCGAAGAATGGTGCTTGAAGACTGGGCGCCTCACAAGCGACCTCCAGAGCGTCCCTCTGCTCTTCCACAGATCCTTAACGTGGCTGACTGCTTCCTTCAGCCTCAGGCTCCCTTCTGTACTTGCATCCGAGCCTAGATGGACAGCTTATCATGCTTTCCTCTCCATGGCTAAGTAAAGGCTGGTGTTGTCTCCTAACAAACCAGCGGCTGCCCCGTGTACTTTGGGCTCAGGGAGAAGGCATGTCTGATGTAGCAGCTGGGGAAGGAGAGTGAGCTGAGCTGTGCCTCTCTTGTTCCTCCCATACCCCCATCACGGAGCAGCACAGGGACGAGGCCATGTGGCGGCAGGCTCACCGACACGGCCAGGTGCAGTGGTGTGTTCCCGTGCTCTCCTCGGGCACCTGCGTTGGCCCCGTAGGTCAGCAGCACCATGACACAGTCGAAGCGGTTGCGCATCACTGCCACATGCAGGGCTGTGTTTCCCGAAGCGCTTGAGCTGTCCACGTCACAGCCCCGCTTCAGCAGCATTCGGGCCATCTGGGGACACAGACCAGGTGGGCACTCAGGGCACAGTCCCAGTTCCGGGAGTGACCCTAGACCTTAACCCCAGGCCAGCTCCCCAGGAACTGGGTGACAGGTGAAGACTGATCTAGGAGCTCGAGGCCCTTTCTAGAGCTGCAAAGGCCCTGTCCCACAGCACCAACTCCCTGAGGTCGTCCATGGCATGTGTTCCAGGGTCTCTCATGGTACCCTGGCTTACTATGGACTGAGAGCAAGGAGGGCAGTACTGAGCCCTCCTGAAGCCTGGCTCAGTCACTGCGGCTCCAGCACCCCAGCTCTCACACTGTCCTACCTCACAGGCATTGCAATGAAGGAACATCTGAACAAGCTGGTGCCCCACACAGGTAGAGGCCTCGCCTTCTTGCCTGTCACGTGTAAGTGTGGTCAGGGTGTTGGTGGCACGTGTGTTGCCAAGCTGGGTTACCTGAACATCCTCTTAGGAGGACAGGGCCACTGGGGGGCTTCAGGAGAGACCTCAGCCTATGTAGCCACCAGGCTCTTTAGGGGCTGCCATGCCCAATGGCCATATCACTATGGCCACCTTCTTCGAATGAGGCACAATTTCCCACAGTCTTGCTAACTTCCCAATACCTCTAAAGCCAGGTAACAGAACCCCTAGTCACAGATAAAGAAATCAAGGCCACCAGTCAGTGAGCAGCAGGACAGTGGTGGGACCTCAGCTCTTCCTGGGCTTGTGAGACTTGTCTGCAGGTGCCACTGTCTTCCTCCCAGGAGTCTCCTTTGGGCCTGCCCTGCCCCTCAGCTGCTGACTCTGCCTACCTCGGCGTTCTTGGCCCAGTGGAGCGGGCTGGCTCCATAGCGAGGATCCTTGCTGTGGATCTGGTTGCTGTCCATGCTGATAATCATTTCAGCACACCTGGGGAGAGGCAAGACAGAAAGGGGACACTGCACTAGTCATGACTTGGGGCTTTTCCTACTGATTAGAGAGGTTGTAATACAACCAACTAGCAGGCCTGACAATGACTTCTTAGATGGCACGCACATGCACACAGACGCACACAGACACACACACACAGATGCACACACACAGACATGCACACACAGATTATATTATATGCACACAACAAATTATATTAAAGTGAAAAATGACAAATCAAATGACCAACAAAATAAGATATATGCTGGGATAAAAATCAAAATCTAACCAGGCAGTGGTGGCGCACGCCTTTAACCCCAGCACTTGGGAGGCAGAGGCAGGTGGATTTCTGAGTTCGAGATCAGCCTGGTCTACAGAGTGAGTTCCAGGACAGCCAGGGCTACACAGAGAAACCCTGTCTTGAAAAAAAAAAAAAATCAAAATCTATGGTCAGGAGTGGCTGGCATTATATTTGTAATCCCAACATTGAGGATGCTGAGACAGGAGGATTCCAATTCCAGGCCAGCCTGGACTACATAGCACAACCCTTTCTCAAAAAGGGTGAGGTGGGGAGGGAGGGGGGATGGTTTTCTTGGCCCTGGGAACTTCACTTTATAGATTCAAATAAGATATTTCTCCAAAGAAGAAATGGCCAATGGGTCTCTGGCAAGCTGTTCAACCTCAGTAACCAGCAGGGAAATGCAAATCAAAACCTCTGAGATTCATTCTCTAACTGTGAAGACAGCCATTATCAAAATGTACTAGGACACTGTACTGGCTGGTTTTGTGTGTCAACTTGACACAAGCTGGAATTATCACAGAGAAAGGAGTCTCCCTTGAGGAAATGCCTCCATGAGATCCAGCTGTAAGGCATTTTCTCAATTAGTGATCAAGGGAAGGAGGGCCCCTTGTGGGTGGTGCCATCCCTGGGCTGGTAGTCTTGGGTTCTATAAACAAGCAAGCTGAGCAAGCCAGGGGAAGCAAGCCAGTAAGGAACATCCTTCATGGCCTCTGCATCAGCTCCTGCTTCCTGACCTGCTTGAGTTCCAGTCCTGACTTCCATTAGTGATGAACAGCAATGTGGAAGTGTAAGCAGAATAAACCCTGTCCTCCCCGACTAGCTTCTTGGTCATGATGTTTGTGCAGGAATAGAAACCCTGACTAAGACAGACACAGTGCTGAGGAGGAGGGGCAAGCTGAACACTGTAGTCTAGCAGTGTGAGAGGGGCTGGAGGCTGTCTGCTGCCATGGTTCATCTCTCAAGACCAGCACTTAGCACAGGAGCCAGCGTGAAGAACAAGTGACCCATTCAGTCACTCTCTCCAGATGGTCCTGCTGGGCAGCAATGTGCAGTATTTGACCTCTTTGATTCTCCTCCAACACAAATGGAGAACTTCCTGGTTCCTGGGACTGAGAACTCACAGCAGAGCTAGGGAGTAGTCCTGGACTCCCTAAGACAAGGGCCTGGTACCTGCCTCCTGCAGGGATGCCAGCCGGGAAGAAGCAATGTGCTAGACACTGGGCCTTGGACCACCAGGGCCTCCTTGGGTCTTTAGCAAGCATGGAAGCTGAGTACTGCAGACCCGCTAAGCCTCAGGTCTGCATCAGACTCGAGAGTAGGGGAGCAAAGGCTCATGAGAACCTTGGGTGCATTAGTGCAAACCTCTCAAGGGTCTGTTCTCTGCAGTGTTTGTGGACGTGGGTGTGAAGCCAACACATAACACCATCAGGAGCTCTCTTAGACCAGCGCCCTTGGCCACTTACCTGCTGAGGATCGAGTCCCTGGCCCTGCAGGGTGGTGGAGGTCACATGGTGGTGAACTTACCCCTTCTGGGAGAATTTCATGGCTGTGTGGATGGGGAAGCCGCCGGGTCCCATGATGTTGCAGCGGGCATTGCAGAGCAGCAGCACACGCACCATCTCCTGCTTCCCCATCTGGCAGGCCAGGTGCAGTGGAGTCAGCCCTTGGTTGTTTACCTGGTTCAGGCCGGCTGAGGCATTCTTTCCTAGGAGCTGACAGGACAACACAGCTAAGCACCTGATGCTCACATCTCTAACCTTCAGGGGCCATCTTCCTCAGGATACCAAAAGGGAATGAACATTTGCCTCCATGAGGACAGAGAGGAGCACAGGGGAACAAAGGCTGCTTTGGCATTTATAAGAAGGCATGACCAGTGAGGTCAGTGTTCGGGTGTGGAGCTGGCCTGACTGGCTCAGATGCACACTTCCAGAGGAGCTTCACCCAGGTGTGGCAGCACTCGCTGGCAATCTCAGTACTGGGGAGGCTGAGGCAGAAGGTTCAGAGTTCAGAGCTAATCTAGACTACACAGTGAGTTCCAGGCCAGCCTGGGCTACATGAGACCCTGTATAAGAACAACAAAGAACAGGGCAGTGGTGGAGCACGCCTTTAATCCCAGCACTCTGGAGGCAGAGGCAGGTGGATTTCTGAGTTCGAGGCCAGCCTGGTCTACAGAGTGAGTTCCAGGACAGCCAGGGCTATACAGAGAAACCCTGTCTTGAAAAACCAAACAAACAAACAAACAAACCAAAGCAAAAAAAAAAAACACCAGCAAAGAACCTTAGGATTTCTAGATGGAGTCATTCTTTCTGTCTTTCTGTCAATTGGTACAACATAAAGTCTTGTGAGAAGGGAAGCCTCAACTGAGGAATGGGCTAGGTCATATTAGCCTGGGGGGCTATCTGTGAGGACTGCTTCAATTACTAATTGATGTAGGAGAGCCATGGCCATGGTGGGCGGTACATCTCCAGGCAGATGATCTTACACCTAGCTAGCCAAGCCAAGGAGCAAGTGAGTAAGGCAGAGAGCAGCGGTCCTTTATGGTTTCTGCTTTGGTTTCCTTAATGATGGACTGTGCTCTACAACTGTAAATAGGATAAGTTCTTCTCTCCTCTAAGTTGCTTTTGGTTAGAGTATTTTATTACAGCCACAGAAAGAGAACTGGAACACCACCAGTCCTGTGGAGTATCTTTCTGCATGCAGGTATTATCTTTTCAAATAAAGAACTGAATGAGCCTAGTGGTAGAATGCTTTCCTGGCACACATGAGGTTGAGTCCAGTTCCTGTACTGCCCCTTCCTGCCTATCCAAACCCTAGGTCCTGAGTCTTGTGTATGAAATGGTTGTTTTGCAAAGAGTCCATACATACCCTCCCACGCACTTTGTTAACGGGACCCCTCTGTCTCCCAGGTTGGACTGGAACGGACTTGATATCCTAGATCACTGGGATTGCATTCTGCATGCCCCACAGTACCTGCAATCATCTCTAGATGACTTCTAATACCTAATGCAATGCAAATACTACATGAATAATAATGAGGAAAACGTGTCTATACACAGATAATTTCCCTCCAGATACTAAACTGCGCCAGGAGAGCCACTGCACCAACAGAGCCACTGCACCAGGAGAGCCACTGCACCAGCAGGAAGCTGAAAGGATTCCGGCCTTTCCCTGGGGTTTCATTCCATCTCCAGAGGTTAGTCATGACCACTAGGTATAGCTGTGACTGAGGAAGGCTGGACCAGCAGTGGGGAAGGGTTACGGCAACATGGGGGAAGCCTAGGCCAGCCCAACCTAACCCCAGCTGGGTGGCCCTCAGTGGCCACATTTCTTGCTTCTACTGAACTTCAGTTTCTTATGTGAGGAAAAGACAACAGTGCTCTGACCCAGGGGAGCATTCTGAGAATTGACTAAAACACAAGCCACTTGGTGCAGGCACAAGCCAGCATAGTCAGAAAACGGGTGTGATACACGACCACTGGCCAGATGGGATTTGCTCCAAAGAACAATATCTAAACAGTTCCACTTCTCCTGTATCCTACTAACCTTTCTTTTCCACTCCCTCTGGTGGGTGGTGAGCTGGAGGGGAGGTTAAAGCATTTATGAATCCTTATTAAAAGGAGGCTTTGAAAAGTTGAAGCCTGTAGGGGCGCCTGTGGCACAAACACCTACACCAGCTGAGGCAATCTGAGTGCCCATAAATTAGGTCAAGTCTCACTGCACCTTGAGTCCTCCAGGCAGGGGCTGACCTGATACACGCAGCCCAGGGGCTAGCTCAAGGCAGCTGTTGAGTTCCATACCTGACTAGTTTCCATGGAGCTCAATGAGTTGGAGAACTTCCATAGCCAAAGAAATGTCTCCCTCTAAGTGTCCCAGAGTGGAGGATGGGGCTGGGGGTTGACAAAGGAACTTAGGCCTCAGGAATCAAGGATGAATGACCCAGAAAGACCCATGAACTTGAGGCCCCAAATCAAGCACAAGGTGGTGCTCCATTGCTCAGTCCCCTGCCTACCACCCAACACTAACCTGTAACACCTGGGGATTGTCCCCTTGCACAGCATAATGGAAGGCGGTCTCTCCTTTGTTGTCAGTGACATCCATTTGGGCGTGGCAGTACTGTACCAGCTCCACCAGGATCTCACTGTCACCCTTGCGGCAGGCCAGATGTAGTGGGGTACAGCCCTCCTCATTCTCTGTGCTGTTAGCGCAGCTGTTGAAGGGTTGGGGTGGGCAGTGGTAAGTGATAGGCAAGGGACCAAAGGCAGGGACACGAGAAGCCGAAGTGTAGAGGCAGGTACAGGCAAGGTCTGGAAATTCAATCCAGGCCACAGTGCATTCTGCTCACCTATGGGTACCCAGGGCCATGCCAGCATGAGGGGATAACAGGAGGACAATAGGTGACACAGGGAAAGAGTGCAGGACAGAAACTTCAGTGTCGTGAGCAATGCATTGAACCACGGTGCTTCAGATTGTGAGGTCATGCCTGGGAGCAGCCTGGCTCACAGGTTCTGTTTTTGTTTTTTAAAATAAGGTCTTGCTCTGTAGATCAGGCAGGCCTCAAACTCAACAGATCTGCCTGCCTCTGCCTTCCAAGTGCTGGGACTAAAGGCATGAGCCACCATGCCCAGCTTGGTGAGGTTTAGTTAGAGCCCAGGCATTGCATATGGGGTGGTTAGCCAGTGACTTGCAAGCACAGCCACAGTGACCTCTTTGAGGAATTTGTTGATACAGCACTGAGTAGATGAATGTAGAAGAGACCAGCTTCCAGAATACCAGCAGGGCTTGGAAAGAAGAGTATGATCCAGCCCCTTGGCAGGCCTCTCCGACTGAATAGCCTCTCTTTGAGATAACTGAGTAGTTGGAAGAATTCAATGTCTGCACTTCCTTCTGATTTTAATCACTGTTCTCGGGTTATTAAGCCATGGCAATGCTATTCCTTTCGCACCCAAGCCATGAGAAGAACAAGGACCAGATTTAGAAACTCCAGGCCAGCATGCAGCATGTGTGCCCCACAGGGCTGATGGACAGGCAGCACCACACCCTGCCCCCCCACCACTGTGCAGCACTCTCTCACCCCCACATCCCCCACTGCTCACCTGATGATGCGGCTATGATGGAAGCATTCCCGGATGCCAAGCTCCACGGCCAGGTGCGTCACTGTCCAGCTGGGGTGGTTCCGGATGAGGTCCGTCAGGTGCTGCAGCACCTCCACATGCAGGACCTGCACAGAGCTCTCGTAGAATGGTGGCAGCTGGGAGGAATACTGCTGGAAATTCACCAGGGCGTCTGCCTCTGACTCCAGTTGGAAGAGTCTGCCACCAGGAGAGAGGCCACTCAGGTGAGTCATGGGGGACGGAACCTGGGCCAGCTCAGGCGCAGTGCCTAGCATAATCAGATGGTGGAGCTCCCAAACAGGCCACCCTCTGTCTGAAGCTGCAGGCTGATCCCCTTGTTCCAATACTACCCTCAAAAATGGAGCTTGCAAGCTGGGCAGTGGTGGCGCACGCCTTTAATCCCAGCACTCGGGAGGCAGAGGCAGGCGGATTTCTGAGTTCGAGGCCAGCCTGGTCTACAGAGTGAGTTCCAGGACAGCCAGGGCTACACAGAGAAACCCTGTCTCGAAAAACCAAAAAAAAAAAAAAAAAAAAAAAATGGAGCTTGCTTTGGCCTTATTTGTGCTTGGGGTCTTTCATCTGGTGATTTTATATCTTATTTAATGAAAACCATGTCATAGTCTCTTCTCACTTGGTTGTCACATCCAGGAGCCTCACTTTCAAACTCTGGCTCTTTGAGTGTGGTCAGAACTGAGTAAGTGATATTTAACCCAGATGGCCAGCTACAGAATATTATGTGGGTTACAGCTCAGCTATCTATGCTGTGAATATTACACAGCCACTAAGTAGTTTAAAGTGATAGGAACAGGCTGGCAAAATGACCCAATGGCTAAAGGTATCTGCTGCCACCTGAGTTCAATTCCAAGGACCCACGTGGAGGAAAGGAGCTGACCCTCCGATCTCCTCTCTCCACCATGACATGGCCACATACAAAATAAGTAAAACATAATAAATTTAAAAAATAGGGAGATGTTTATTTTTTTCCTTTTTTATTGGATATTTTCTTTATTTACAGGGGAGATGTTTATTTTGTAATGTGAACAGCAGGATACAAACAATAAATAACACAAAGAGATCTCAACTATGTAAAACCGGCAGTGAAGAGATGTGACAAAATTTGTACAGAAGCAGAATAAATCTAACATCCCTATCTATTTCTCTTATTTCTAAACTTCTCTGGTGAGCATATACATTATCTTCCTAATCAGGAAACAGAGCTCTGTTTATTTAAAAAGAGTTGGGCTAGAGTTCAGTTCTGCTATGAAATTGCTGTGTGACTTTGTTAAGCCTCTCTCTGTCTCTGAGCCTCCTGTGAAACTTGAGACGGAGACTAAGTGCCCTACTGTGGTACATCACAAAGTCAGGCAATGCCACACTGTGACCTGCAGTTCTCACCATGGCTCTCAACCCTCTGGATTTTGTCGCACACCTAAACAAGGACAGAAGCCGGCTGCCTCTAGTACAGGCGGTCCAATGGAGCCAGCTTGTCCACACTGGACAAGATTCTCAACAGAGTGACTAAAGGAACAAACCAGTATGGACACCCTGCCCTTCTGAGAGTCTGTTCCTACAGGGGAGGGCAGCGACACAGAGTTCTCAGAAGAGTATGAGGCAATCCGTGCTATGCAGGCACCACCAGCACCACAGAGCACCAGGAGAAGGAAACTGGGCCTCAGCCCTGGTGGGTTTGGCTTTCTCTCCTCATGTCCATCAGATGCTGCTGGTGCGACACCAAACTCCAGAGCACAAAAGCAGGAGTGAGCTGGGTGTTCACGCTTGGCTACTCCCTTACTTGTTCTGTTTAGAATGGCATCTGTCATGGAGATTGTCACTTGTCACGTGACAAGCGTAAGGCCAGCCTGGGGTACATGAGACACTGTCTTTAAAAAGCTCAAATTAAGGGCTCTATAGTCTATAGACTAGACAGTGAAGAGAAAACTAGTAAACGGGAAGAAACATTTGCAGAAAATAGGCAGAATTAAGTGTGTAGAGACAAACAAACAAACAAAAAAGAGGGAGATACAGGAAAGCAAAGAAGATGCATAAACCATCATCAGGGTGCCAGACACAGAGCAGAAGAAACCAGATGGACATCTTATTTGAAAGGTTAATGTCTACAAACTTTCCAAAACGGGTTTTCAAAAAAATTCTCCTGGGTCTCTTCTGGGTCTAGCTTCCTATAAAACCCCCAAAATTTAAATGCCAAAGCCAGACATGATGGCACATGCCAATAATTCCAGCATTCAGAAGACTAATGCAGGGGGATTGCTGTGAGTTTAAGACCAGCCTAGACCCCATAGTAAATTTCAGGGCAATAGTTTGAGAGCCTGTCTCAGAAAATAAGGTAAAATAAAAATAAGCCAAGTAAGATGGCTCAGTGGGTAAAGGTGCTTGCTGCCAAGTTTGATGACCCGATTTTGAACCCCAGAACTCACACAGTTGAAGGAAGGAAGTGATTCCAAGAAAACTTCATACACACATACAAATATTTTTTGGAAAAATATTTTATTACATTTATTTATTTGTATGTGTACATGTGCAAATGTGGGTACCAGGGATTGAACTCACATTGTCAGGCTTGGTGGAAAGAGCCTTTACCTACTAAATCATCTCACTGGCCCATAAATAAATCTCTTAAAAAAACGAAATCCCAAGCCACACCTACTATCATGTGTAGGCTATAAACCAGGGTCCCAAGCCCTCTGGCATGCCTGTCACCAAGGCACCAGGATCTAGTCTGCTCTGCTCTATGACCTAAATGCTTTACCATTACAACCGGCAAAAGCAGACATGTCCCACTGTCTTCACAGAGGCCCGAAGACACTAGAAGATTCTACGTCTCTCTCAGGAACATGCCATGGGGAGCTGGAGCAATGGTGGAGATCTCTGAGCCCTAGATGAACTCACAGCCAAGCACTAGCACCAAGCCACCAGGCTGAGAGACTTCTGAAGAGGGAAGTGCAGCCAAGCCATGCCAGCAGGGGCCCTGCAGAGAAATGAGCACTCGCCACTAAGCTCTGCTCAGCTCACACTTTTAGGCTGAATGAATCAGCGCTGTTTTAGGTCACTAAGTTCTGGGTGCTTTGTTACATAGCAGTAACTGGCAGTGAGGCACAGGAGAGCAGAAACTGATGTGTGCACAGATGCAAGGAGTTGCTCAACATGGCAGAGGGTAACCATAGTGTGACAGCTGCTGGTCACACAGAAGCCAAAGATACCACAATGACAGTTCTGCAGAGCAGAAAGAACATGGATCTTGGGGAGAAGCTTCTGCTCAGTAAACTAAAAACAATCCAAGGAAGCTGGAGAGAAAAAGCCTTTAAGAGTGCTCAGTGCTCTGGAAAGGACCAGAGTTCAGTTCCCGGCACTCACCCATGTAGGGTAGATCATAAATGCCTGTAACTCTAGCTCTCAGGGAATCTGATGCCATCTTTCGGCCTCTGTAGGCATGCTTGTGTGTGTGTGCATGTGTGTGTGTGTGTGTGTGTGTGTGCGCGCGCACACACACACAAGTGAATATTAAAAATATTATAATATTAAAACATAATACCTAGGCATGAGAACACATGCCTTTAATCCCAGCACTCAGGAGGCAGAAGTAGGTGGATCTCTTAACTTTGAGTCTAGCCTGGTCTATATAGTGAGTTCCAGAACAGCCAAAGCTACACAGTGAGACCCTGTTTCAAAAAAACAAAGCTAAATAAAGAAATAGAGAAGACCGCAAGAGCCTAAGTAGAAACAGCTGGACTCGTGACCATGTGTAATTCACAGTCACAGCTTCTACAGGCACCAGGCATGGACACAGTGTACAGACCTGCATGTAGGCAAAATATTCATACACACACAAAGATAAAATATAATAACAAATATTTTTTAACAGGTAACTATTTTAAATGACTGAGAGCTGAGCAGGTACATCACTGAAGAAGATGCCCAAGTGGCTCATCACTGATGAAAGGGGCTATACTGTAACCAGGTAAACATGCAGTAAGATCATGGTGATGCTCCATTAGACACTCAAGGGACTGACTTGGGTTTTCCCCCACTGACAATATAAACTGTCAGGAAATACAGCAACAGGAAATCTCACTCACAGTTGGTAGGAAAATACACAATCATTACCTACCAAGGCTGTCACGGCCTTCGGTCCACCAGCACTCCTGGGTACATGACAGACAGGAAGGCACACATACGTGCACACAGCAAAAACAAGAGCAAGCCTACACGTCCATCAACTAGACAATCCATAAACAGTGACATGCAGTCATGTGCTGCTTGACCACAGGGCTGCATTATGAGAAACTGTGGTCAAAACGTGAATGTTGGGCACGGAACTGTGTTGATCCCAGTGGGGATACATAAAGAGACCATGTCCAAAAAAACAAAAGGTTGTGTGAGGAACACAAAGCCCTGAACACAGTAGTTAGGCTGAGGCTGCCATTCTCTGGTGAAGGGGCTCTGGGTACAGTGTACAGCGTGTTCTGTCTGCAGGTCTGTGTACCTGTGCCTTCCTTCACCAGTCTGCATGTTCCTTAAGGACACAGACCATGTGTGTCCTCTCCCAGGGCTCAGGACTCTTGTGAACAGGTGGATGATGGGATGGCCCGACAGAAAAACAGGCAAAAAGAGAATGGGTACAAACCTCAATGTCAGTCAGCCCAGATCCACCATACCCTCAATATGAAGGCTTGGCTCTGCCAACTCTCCTCTTCTCCCACTCTGCCTTGCCCTGGAGTTCTGCCCTGACCTTCTAGAACCAAGAAGTTCCAGCATGCCTAGTGCCAGCCCTTACATACCAGCCATCCAAACCCTGACCCTTACAATAACAGTCACCCCACTGAAGACTCAGTTGAGGCCACCCCAGTAGGTCCTTTTCGGCTTCCCCATCCTTGGTCTTTCCCACCTTCTCCAGGAGTGAAGCCTCAGGAAGTGACCTGCGCTCTTCTGCTCCCAGCTCCTCCCTCCAGTAATAGAACTTCCAAGCAAGGCTCCAAGGAAGCCTGAGGATGCAGGGAATGAAATGAGGGGCACATGTCCCACTGCCGTCACCTACCGGAAGCCGCTCTGTGGGTTCCTAGGGCTGACCAGGACACAGTCCCAGGTGCGATTGGAAACATTCTGCAACAGGATCAGCTGCCCTTCCTCTCGAACACGTTCACTGGAGGCATAGTCAACCAAGGACACCTCCTTCACCCGGAATGGGTTCGAGAACAAGTTGGTGACACTACTGAGGGTGTTGACAAGGCGTCCAAAGAACTGCATCTTCTGTAGGGCAGGGAAGAGACCCAGCCTGCCCCTATGCTCTGGAAGAAAACGAGGTATCTGGTCAGTCAGATGTAGTCTCCCATATCCACCTCACAGGAGTCCTGCACAAGCACTCTGTCATCTCCACCAGCTTGTGCCCTGATTCTGGACTAGCAAGAACCTGAAAGGGGGGTTGGAGGGAACAGCCCTGAATGGATAGCAGGTCTGACAGAAAGCTCCAGAGCCTTCAGGCCAGGCCAGGGCTGACTGAGGACTAGTGCTGACAGTAAGGAAAGTGGCCATGGATGTGGTGTTTGATGCAAGGCCTGGCCAAGTGGACAGCTTCTTACCATGCAAGTCAGAGCTGACAGTCTGGAGACTGTAGAACTAACCATAAGCATGCTGACTCCACCAGTGGGCCCCTCACAATGGCATGCACCACACCACGGGGGTGGGGGAAGGGAGCAACTGTCTCTGCATCCTTTCACTGGTTTCACACACATCTCTGAAAATGGCTACAGAAATGGATCCTCAGGATGAAAGGAAACTCATAGGCACCGACATACCAAGCATGCATTTGGGGGTTGGTGTATAGAGAGACGTGTGTGAATGTCTGCAGGTACTTGTGAGGCCAGGGTCACCTGCAGGTATCCTCCTCAGGGTCCCTCAGGGACCTGGAACTTACCAAGTAGGCTAGAGTGGTTGGCTAGCGAGCCCCCAGGCAGTGTCCTGTCTGCTTCCCCAGCACTGAGATCCCAAGTGCATGCCCCACGTGTCCAGCTCTTTGTCATGGACGTTAAGATAGAACCTCACACCAGAATGACTGGGCTACTTCCTTAGCACCCACCCGAGAGGGAGAGGATTTTTGTTTTTGACTACAGATTAAATCAGAGTTTCTGCTATAAAAATTGTCTCCCAGCTTAGACTAGAGCCTTAGACTATGTGTTTGTGTGTCCTGGGAATGGAACCCAGAGCTCCACATTCATTAGGCTACAGCCCCAGCCCCCGAGTTAAGAGAACTTTGTTTTCTTGGGCTTCCAGAAAGTACACTCCCCAGGGGCCACCCCCTACCTTTGAGTCAACATGTCACCTGTTGAAAGAGTAGGTTAGACAGATAGCACAGAGCCTAGCAGTACAGATACCCCGAGGGAGTGTGGCACCTGTGTGGGCACTAGTTCTCAGTCTTGTTCTGCTCTGGTCCAAGGTAGGACAGGAGGACTAACCTCGGTGATGGAATGGAGACAAATCAAGAGGCCTGCGGAGTAAGCTAAAAACAGAGAGGGGGTTGGCCATGATAGCACCTCAGAGTTTTCCTTTCCGGTTTCAGCAGATGTGGTCTGAGAGCATTCATGGAGCATTCCAGAATAAGTTAACTTATTAGCTGTAAACATTATGCTCTTCCAAAAGCATGGTGAATCTTAAACCAGCCTGATGGGTCTCAGCTGGGTGTATGTGCATGTCTCTTCCCAGGGAGTCCCCACCACACACATGGCCTGTTCGTCACCTAGCAGCCTGCTTCATTATCAGATGGTTATGGTAGGTGACTCTTGTGTTACTTAACAATGGCATCAAGGGATGACACTGTGCTTGTCTAGCACAGACCAGAGTTTGCAAGCCCTAGCACTGCATTAACTGGGCATGGAGACAGATACCTGGAATCCCAGGACCACTACAGAGGTGGAGTTCAAGGGCATCCTGGTCCACAGAGAGGACCAGGGCCAGCCTGGCACCTGAAAGACAGTACTGTTTGAAATGCTGGCTATCTTTACTTAACTACTTCCCCCATTTTATACATAAGAAAAGTAAGATGTAGGGAATACGACTGCATCACTCTGGAAAGATCCTGGAGCTTTGGAAGACCTTGCTTTTCCACCAGCAGTGAGATACAGTAGGGAAGAGCATAAGTGTGTCTTCTTTAACACAGGCACAGCCAAGTATGGTGGCCCACACCTGGAATCCCAGACTCGGGAGGCAAATAAAGGTAGCCAGCCCAGGCAGCCCAGCAAGTTCCAGGCCAGTTTTGACTAGAGTGAGACCTTGTCATGACAAGCCCAGATAGGCAGGGCTGGACAGATAGTTGAGAAGTTAGCAGCATTGGCTGCTCTTCCAGAGGATCTGGATTTAGTTCTCACATACTCAGGACACTCCAGTTCCAGAGGATCTAGCCCCCTCTTCTGTCCTACACAGATATCAGGTATTCACGTGGTACACAGGCACATGTGCAGGCAAAATACCCATCTACAGAAAATAAAAATAAATAAACCTTAAAAATGGTAAGACATGGGGCTTGATAAAATGATACTAAGAAAAAAAAATTACACATTCTTACTTATATGTGGGACTAAATTCAAACAAACAAAAAATGAACAGTGGCTACTGGGTCAGAATAAAAGTCACAGCTGGGTGGTGCTAGCCTTTAACGCCAGCACTCAGGAGATAGAAATAGGCGGATCTCTGTGAGTTAATGGATAGCCAGCCTGGTCTACAGAGTGAGTTCCATGATAGCCAAGGCTACACAGAGAAACCCTGTCTCAAACAACAACAACAACAACACAAACAAAACCAGAGAGCACAAAACAGCGGTACAGAGGATGACTCATCTAAACAGGTAATACAAGTTATGACTAAAAATAAGACCACTGTGTAGCTTGGCACATTAAGGTGTTTGCAGCCAAGCCCGACAGCCTGGGTTGATCCTTGAGACGCACAAGGGGGAAGGAGAGAAATGACTTATGTTGCCCTCTGGCCTCCACGCATGTAGCATAACACACATGTGGACACGCACACGCACTAACAATGGTAAAGTGTAATAAAAATCATATACACACCCGTTATAGATTAAAACCTGTCGATCCTGCCTCCCTCCCCAGACAGACACACATAAAACCGATCCTGCCTCCCTCCCCAGACAGACACACATAAAACCTGTCGAGGTTTGGTCTTGCTGTCTATTGTAAGGCTAAGTGGAGTTTGGCCTTGGAGTCTGTGCACAGACCTATGACCCTGTTCTCAAGCTATTTCTGATTGGTAAATAAAGATGCCAACAGCCAATAGCTGGGAAGAAGAGACATAGGTGGGGTTTAGGAGTCCCCTGGCTGGGGGGCCAGAGGAGGACCTGGAGGAAGAAGAAGGTGGAGGAAGAAGAGAAGCCTCCACCGGTTAAGTGAGCCATAAACATGTGGCCCTGGGGGCTGGCCAACGGGAGTTAAGAGCAGCACAGACTAGTAACTGATAACTCAGGTCTCAAGTAACAACAACAAAAAAAACCTTTCCTTTTACACCCCGGCAGGTACTCTTTGTGCGTGTCATTGGGATGTGTGCATGTTCAGGTGCCCATGTATATGCACGGAGACCAGAGGTCAGCCTCAGCTGCCACTGCTCAGGATTTTGAGATAAGGCCTCAGTGGCTCCTTGGGTTAACTAATTAGGTTGCCATTCAAGTTCTCAGGACTTCTCCAGCTCCAGAATTGTAAGCACACACCACCACTGAGGATTGAACTCAGGTCCTCCTGCTTGTGAGATCTGTTCTCTACCAACTAAACTATCTCTCCAACAAATTCTAAGTGATTGTCAGCCTGGGTATGCCTGACACCTCCCTTGGCCCCATCCTGGGAGCTTTCCCAAGCTCATATCACTTCTGCACAGCCTCCAACACGATTACCCTCACTTCAAGTAGGAGGAAGCTAAGGGACAGAAAGGCTGAGTGACATTCCCAAGGTCACGCAGCTGACAGGGACAGGAATGAATGCTACAGCCCAAGGTGAGCAGCTCCAGAGTCTGAGTTTCTTTGGAAGCCTCTCTTGTGATGAAATTTAACTAAGTATTTTGCACAATCTTCTCCTCCTCCTCCTCCTCCTCCTCCTCCTCCTCCTCCTCCTCCTCCTCCTCCTTCTTCTTTTTTTTTTTTAAAAAAAGGACTGGCAGGATGGCCTGTTGGGTAAAGGCAGTTACCATGCAAGCCTGGACACCTGAGTTCAGTTCTTAGAACCCACGTTAAGGAGGAATGAGCAAACCAGCTTGTCCCCTGACCTCCGCACACGAGCCATAGCACTCGCTCTGCACCCCCTACACACACATACAAATAAAAAAGTAAATTAAATCCAAAGCTAAAAAGACATAGATAAAAGAAGCATATCAGGAAGAGATGAAGGTCCTGGTTACATGAGTGATACTGTTGCTTTTCTTGATTTTCCAAATGGCACACAAATTACTATGGTTTAATAGAAAGCAGGTGCAAGCTGAGCTCTGGGCTGTGTAGTTTTATGCAGGTATGCCAGAGGCCAGGCCAGATTCGGAGAAGTGCTCCAGGGAATGGAGAACGCACCCAAGAACCTCACTGGCGTAAACCCACTTGCCCGTGGGAGCAACAGCCTCAATTAGAGGAAGGTCCTCACCCCAGTACCTTCTGACAGAGACACGTCCCATTTGTTGAATGGCCTGGTTTCTGTCCAGCCTCCTGAGGCTAATGTGATACCATAACTGAGGAAAAGGCCGGACACCAGCCCACTGTGACACACCAACAGCAGCCATTGTTCCTTCTAGGTGGCAGAGAGGGAATGAAGTCTATGGACCCAGGGCCACACCCTGGGACAAGTAAGGCGGGCCAGGCGGGGCATCTATGTGTGCCTACTTCTTGCCATCCTGTCTCTACCATCTCAGCTGGGCCCTTCCAGTCTAGCTCCAAAGAACACAGGCAAGGGACAGGCTGCCATCAGAGCACTTGGGTTTGTTCTCACAGTTTTTACATTCCTAAAACATCTTGTTTTCTACTGCTGACAACTGTCACTACTGCTCTGCACCAGAGCTGGCTCCTTGATGAGGTCATCTGACACAGACCACCTGTTTCCAGTCAGAGGTGCCACAACTGAAAAGGGACAAGTCCAAACCATGCATGGTAACAGTGCCAGTGATGACCCTTCACTCAGCATAAGGTCAAAATCTGTGGCTTCTCACCTTGTCTCTGTAACCCACTCCCTGTCAGGGGCTCAGTGTGCCCCCTTGGTTTGTTTCTGGAAGAGGGGTGGTATCTATGGGCATCTAAGGCTCTCCTGGAGGAACTTCAGATGGAAGACCAGAGACAAGTATACTCACATCAAAGACAGTGAGATTACATCCAGGGATGGCCTCAAATGGGGGGTTCAAATGACTAACTATGGGAATACACTCTGGCCACCAAAATGAAAACCAAACAAGAGCCCTGGAAGGACCGTGGACGGGTCTGCAGTGAGTCCCCAGGAGGAGCTACTTGGGTGCATGAGGGCCAGGGCCAGGTTCCTGGTGAAGGACACTGGAGGACAGGACTCAAGTTCTAAGGAAAGACAGAAGGCAGCCAAGAGGGATGGGGAGAGGCCCTCCTGGCATGCACAGCAAGGCCACAGCTAGAAAGACAGAGGCATGCATGGCCACTATGGGTGATCACTGTCATTTGAACTGGCTCAGGGAGGTCTGCATCTGCCTCAGCCATGAAGGTCTTCAGGCAGGTCTCAGGGGAGACTTCTCTCACTCTTTGGGTCACTCTTCTGGCAAGGCTGCCAGGCTGTTTGCCTTCCTTCCTCACCTTTGGATGGTTTCAGGTAGAAGCTGCTTGGTGGGAGCCATGATCCATCTAGTCCATTCTATAAGACCAAGAATGTCCTCCCTGCTGTGTGTCCCCACACCCACCCCATTCATCATTCTGGGTCCACTGTCACTGTAAAGGCAAAGTAAGCATGAGCTGACCCCTCCCTACAAGCTGGCACTCAGCACATTTCTAAATGGAGGTACATGAGTCTAGGTCGTGGTCTAGCCTTACACACATGGTTCCCCTGTGCCTGTCTAGCACACAGACTACAAACTGAATGGCCATATCTCCTTGTGGAATGACAGTACCTCCCTGCTGACTGACTCTATGCCCTGTGGATCTCCAATACTTCAGAATACCCAAACTCTAGAGCACCTGTCAGAACCCCCAGAAGAGGCTCAGCCTGCAGTGCAGCCCCCTGGCCCAATTCTAGTCATTCAGTGCCAGCATTGACTCCCAGACAGGTCACATGTGTGCCTCAGTGTCCCTAGGTGCTCCTGCACCTTCACTGCCTGGCCTGCATGACTCCTACCCCCACTTGACATCTCTCATGATAGAGCAGGGGCCTTTCTTGTTTCTCAAGAACCAGTTTGGAGGCCACTTCCTCCAGAAAGCTCTTTTCTTCCTCAGCCTTTTTCTCCTCTGTAACCCCACTCCATGGGGCCCCTCACAAAGGACCATGACATTGCTTTGATTCCTTAGAGTGCATGGCACCCACTTCCAGCAGCTGTTTGATGTGAGTGAACAAATCAATGGACAGATAGGGACAGATGAACGAACGTCTGTGAGCCTCCAGCCGGTGTCTGAGGCAGTGGGACAGGGATCTTACACATCAGCCTCTCACTCCACAAAGCAAGGCGAGGAACCCAGCCTCCTGCTTTCCTCCTAGGACAACCTTCCTCCAGCACTGCTGGGTTTTGGGAGTGCCAGTGGGTACTGGGCTCGTTGGTTTCTCCTGGGAAAATCAGCTTCACCACCCAGCAAGGTACCAACATCCAATCTTGCTTTTAGCATTTTTAGTGATGGAGCTGCCTCCACCTGACCCAGACAACCATGGGGGGAGGAGAAACAGGCCAGAATGCCTGAGCCGATCTCAGGTGATGGATGAAGGGGCTTCCAGGACCACAGCCAAACATATAGAACTGTCTGTTGATTCCCACAGCATGTCTCATGATTAGATTACTGGGGTGGTCACCTTCCTGAGCAGCTGATATCTATCCCTGTCCACTCCACCCCATCCCCATGGCTACAGGCTGAGGACCTGAGGCCCAATCCAAGTATGAAGCCCTGCTGTCACTCTTGACGTCCTATCTGTTCATGCTGCCCAGAAGAGCATGCCCTACACACAAGCATCACTTGTGCACACACACAAACGCAGTGTTCAGGCAACTCCTTTCACAGTATGTTAGTGATGACATTCTACTGGTTGAATAGGAAACCCCTCTTAAGCATGCCGCCAAACTCACATTTAACAAGTAACTCTTAGAAGGGAGTGGAAATGCCCTAAGTACTGAGCCAACAGTAGAAGCCCTAAGACAACATGGCAGTCTCATGGCTGGTGTCACACTATAGAGCACAGATCCCCTGACTTCCGACGGGGCACAGGAGGAAAGGTAGGGAAGGCATCTGCCCTATGAGCAATGGAATTCAGCAACATGGTACACTGAACAGTGCCTGCCACTTTCCCTTGGGCATAGCTGCCTGGGGTTGGGTCACTGCCAATGCCCTCAGAGCTGGAGAGATGGCTAGAAGGTAAGAGCACTTGAAGACCAGGGTTCGGTATCTACATGACAATCCACACCTTCTTTAACTCCAGATCCATGTGAATCCAGCATCCTATTCTACCCCCCAATACATATACACACCAGACATGCATGGAGCATACTTAAATAGATCCAGGAAAAACATTCATATGTGTAAAATAAAAATAAATATATTTTTAAAAAATAATAAATCAGGGACCCTCTACACTTTAAATCTAGCCCCAAACTTATTAGTTTGTCCCTCGAAAAGGAGGTCACTGGCCTCCCTTCCCTTCATGCTAAGAGGGAAGGGCAGGCAGGGGATAGCTACATCAATATTTGCTCAGTGGAAAAGAGAGAAAAGGTAACAGAAATAAAAGAGCCTGGTTGTCAGGGTGATTAACAAACACTGAAAACATGAACAAAAGGAACTTCTTTCTGGCCTTTCACTACTCTCTCTCCCTATCCCCCAGCCCTTTCCATCTTGCCTATGACACAACAGCAAAGCCGGGAGCATGTACAGGGCCATACTGGCCACCAAGCCTTGTCTTCTCAAATACTGAGCCTCATGGCAGCCATTATGTGAGCAGGAAATACAGTCCTATCTGGCACAGTGAGAAAATAGACTAGAACAGAGCCATGCTTCAGAAACGTGAAGGCCGGGAGACCAGAACAAAACACTGCACTAGCCTAAGGGTGGAGCTTCAACGATGCCAAACCAAACCTGCCCAATCCTGTTGGGCTGGCAAGAGGGCAGATGAGGGAACTTTAGAAGAAGGGTTGGTATTTGTTTGGGATCATGTGAATAGCCCATTAAAAGTCCAGGCACAGATCCATAAACCCTGTGCCCTCCCTGTCGCACGCACACCCAGTCCCTAGTCACATAGTCACCTGGGTCACAGGCTCCCTGCCGCCAGCTTCCAGGTCATCGGTGGGAGCTGGAGGTGAACCCAGGATTGGAGGCTAGAAAACTGGGAAGAACACACGTGAGAGCAGATGAAAACAGGAGGCACAAGAGAAGATAAGCAGGGAGTTAGAAATGGGAGCTGGGGTGTTGGGCACAAAGGGAGGAACGCAGGAAACAGGTGGCGTGGGGGAAATCGGACAATAATCGGGCAGTGAGGCAGAAAACCAGGAGCACTTAGAAGAGCAGAGGGGAGGAGCTGGGGACAGTCCAGGGTGAAAGTCAGGCAATGAACTGGGAGAAGGGTTGATTTAGGAAGTTAGGGAAACTGAGGGCGGCAACGGAGAAGGATGCGGTCACTGAATGGGAGTTGGGGGCGCCAGGGGATCAAAGGGCAGAAGCCGGGAGCGCTCAAGGAGGCCAGATAAGAGTTAACGGAGGACATGCCTCAGAGTCGCAGACACGAGGACGGTCCTAAGCAGAGTCCAGGTGACGACAATCAAGACAGGGGCACCCGGAAGGTTTGGGAAGGGCCGTCAGGCCCCGCCCCCGCAACGCTGTCACTCACCTCGGCTTACTCAGCACTTCTCAGCCCTCTTACTTCCGCAAACAAACGCGCCCCGCCCCCGTGACGACACTACGGCTCTCCACCAATCCACAGAGCCCGCAGGCAGGCTTTGGCCCCGCCCCCAAGCTCGGGCCTCGCACGCGGTTAGGCAGCGCCATCGTCTATAACTGCCCAATGGAAGCCGCTTCTGTTGCCAGGGGGCGGTCGGGCTTCCGACTGGAGCCAATCCTGCGTGGCTGATGGCGGCCATGCCTGCGTCGGGCGGAAGTTTCTCGTGACGGCAGTTTGGCTGACATGTTGGTAAGGGACAGGAGGCTGTTCCTGGCTCTCTCTGACCTCAAGGAAGCCAGGGTGGCCTGGACTCTGAACTTTTTGTTTGTGACAACACATGAAGATAATAAGAAAGCAAGCCAATAAAGCCACAGGACATAACTGGGAAGAACCTGCTTTGATGTTGCCAGGTTCTCCCAAGCCAGATTGTAAACAAAAGCATGTAACGGTTACTTCAGGGTGTGTGTGTGTGTGTGTGTGTGTGTGTGTGTGTGTGTCGCGCGCATGTGCGGTGGGTGGAAGCCGGTGTGTGTGTGTGTGTGTGTGTGTGTGTGTGTGTGTGTGTGTGTCGCGCGCATGTGCGGTGGGTGGAAGCCAGAGGTGAATATTGGGTTTCTCTCTGTAGACCAGACTGGCCTTGAACTCAGAGATCCACCTGGCTCTGCCTCCTGAGTGCTGGGATTAAAGGTATGTACCACAACTTTATTTTTTTTTTGAGATAGCGACTCTCACTGAACAAGGAGCTCACCCACTGGGCTAGCCTAGCTGGCTATGGAATCCCAAGAGTCTTCTTGTTTCCTTTTTCCCAGCTTTGAAGTTTAAAACACATTTAGCTTTTTCTGTGGGCTCTGGGGATCAAACTCTGGTCATCGTGACAACTTCACAAGCACTTTTCCAACTGAGGTATCTATCCAGCCCCTAAACAAACCGAGTGGCAAGTGATAAAATTATATTTGTTGCCTACCAACTCTACCTCAAGATGTCAGGCAGTTCTGGGTATGGTACTTGCACATGTGTAATCCCAACACTTGCATGCTGGACTGGAGTTCAAACTCAGCCACAATCACTTCAGTTGACTCCCAACCTGACACTCTGTCTCTCGATAAATAAATGAATGTCTAGAGAAATCTTAGCACTTTTAGTAGGAATTTAGCCAAATGACCTATGTGAGACCGAGAAGTAGCCATGGTCACATCTGGGAATGGAATTTCAATAGATGGCAATTAAAATTAATAACGCTGGGGCTGGGTGAGTTAAGAGTACTGGCCGTTCTTCCAGAGGTCCTGAGTTCAGTTCCAGCAACCACATGGTGGCTCACAACCATCTGTAAAGGGATCTAATGCCCTCTCCTGGCATGCAGGTGTGTACATGCACACCGAACACTTGTACAATAAATAAATAAATAAATAATGCTGATATTAAGGAGCCTGGATTTGATGACTCACTTGCTTCGGGCTAAGCTGGTCTCTTCCCCTTCCCCAGCCTACCAGTCTCAATTGAACTTTTACTTTCTTTAATAAGCCTTGAGCTAGATCTCCCTAGGTTGCTGTCTGTCCAAATGGAAAGTGCTGTTCCTGATGCTCTTCTTAGTCTCCCCACAGACACAAATGCCCAGTTGGCAGGCAACCAATGTAGCCACCCTTCTTGGTTTAGTTAAGAACCTACCCAGGTTGCCAGAGGCGTTGGCATACACCTGTAATCTTACCACTTGAGAGGAAAAGGAACAGTTTCACAAATTCAAAGCCGGCCTGGGCTATGGAGCAAGCCTTTATCTGAAAAATATAAGAAAAAGAATAAATAAGAGGGGCGCCTGGGGGGGAGGAATTGGGATGTCAAGTGGATAAATAAATAAATGTTTAAAAAGAATAAAGAGAATCCACACAGGTTAATAAAACCAACCGCAGTTATTAACAACTGTAGGGCTCTGCCAATGAGAGAGAGTGGCTTCGCTCCCATCATCTGTGGAAAGTGAAGTCAGTGGGTAATGTCCCCGCTGTGCAGAGGGGAAACTTCCCTTAAGCTAAGTTTAACATTTGTTCAAGTTTTAAATTTGATCTGAGAAAAAGAGATGAAGATTTTTCTCAGTGAAATACTTTGCCCTTCGTACCTGCCCCCCTCAAAAGTTACGGAGGGTAATGGCTCTCAGGAAGCCCATGAAAGACAGGGCATCCCATCCCAGTACCAGAAAAGTTAATAGGGTAAGTTCCATTCATAAGCAAACACCCAGCCTGTGTTCAGAATGGCAGGTTTGACCTCACTGCTGCACAACCAAATCTGAAACAGAGGTGCCATGAGTCAGTGGGACCAGAAACCCTGAGACATCCCAGAAGCACAGCCAGACAGCAGAACCTTGATGGCTGATAAGGCAAAGTGTCCTTTCTGTTGATACTTCTGGCTAATGAATGACAACCTCAAGAGAGCAGACGTGGGTTCATTTGGAAGCAGTGAATGAGCATGACAGAAAAGGAAAGGGTAGGGCAGCTCAAGGGGGCTCGCTCCATCTCTCTTCAGTAGTATCTGGAATAGGAGATATTAGCACCACAGGTCAAAGGGCATCTCTTGGACAGGAGAGATGACACAGAGGATGAGGGTACTTGATGCTCTTTCAGAAGACCAGAGTTCTGTACCCAGCACCCACATCTGATGGCTCATAACCACCTGCAAGTCCAGTTCCTGGGGATCCAGCACCCTCTTCTGGCCTCTGAAATCACCCCCAAGTGTGTGCACACACATCCTCCACCCACAGACACATACGTAGTAAATAAAACAAATCTTTTTAAAAAATTCTCTGAAGGACTGTACTCAGCCCTGCAGCTAGTAAGTGCCATGGAGCTTCCAGGAGCCCAGAGGTCACAATAGACTGAGTTCCCTTCCTTGGAGAAGCAGATAGAAATTAAACATATGTGAATAGAGCAAGCTTACATGTACTGTTTCCATGGTTACACCACTGAGGAGAAGTGCTATCATTCCCACTTCGTAGGCAAAGACACTGAGGAGAGGAATCTAGTCAGAGTTGCATGTCAGTGAGAGACAGCAGCAGGGCCTGTCTTGTGTTTTCATCCATCACATGCCAGGCAATGTTCTTGGTGCTGATGAAACTGTAGTTAATAAACCAACAATGCCCCAGTCCTGGTGGCAGTGACATCCTAGCCCGCAAAGATAGGTGTTCTAGTTTGCTTTCCTGTGGCTGTAATAAAACACTGACCAAAAACAATTTGGGGAGGAAGGTGTTTCTTTTCCTTACAGCTCTCAGGTCACACCTCATCACTGAGAGAAGCCAGGGCATGAACTTGAGACAGGAACTTGGAGGCAGGACCTGAAGCAGAGGCCATGGAGTTGGCTTGCTCAGTATGCTTTTTTATACAACTCAGACCCATGGGGTGGCACCACCTACAGTGGGCTGGGCCTTTCCACATCAATCATTAATCAAGAAAATGACCTCATAGACTTACCAACAGGCCAATCTGATAGAAACAATTTCTCAGGGTTCTCTCCTCCAGAATGACTCTTGACTTTTTTGTCAAGAAAACAGAGCACTAGTCATCAAAACAGGCAATAAGCAAGATGCAGTAGTGAAAGGCAATGTGCTTTAAGTCTTTGCTCAGGTTATTCTGGCATAGCAGGGCAGTGGCTATGGAGCAGGCCCTGGGACAGGGCCTCGGGAGCCACCTGCAACAACCTGAAAAATGTTTGTTTAGAGACCTCCATTCAAGCAAAACCGGCATTCTTGACTTTGCCACAGAAGAGAAGGAATTCAGGACGAGCTATTATGAAACAGAATTGGGGTTTATTAGGAGGAAAATTTGGGACAGTTCTGCATAGGTGTTGGGGAGAGAGGACACACTTAGTAACAGGATAGCAGTGCTGGGCACCGTGGCTTATGCCTTTAGGCCCAGCACTTGGGAGGAGGAGGCAAGTAGAACTCAAAGTTCAATGTCTACAGAGTGAGTTCCAGGACTACATCGTGAGACCTTGTGAAAAAAAGGGGAGACAAAGGCAAACAGATGGGGGGGTGTAATATACACACAAATATGGCTGTAATTTTTTTTTAAAGATTTATTTATTTTATTTAGAGGAGTACACTGTAGCTGTCTTCAGATACACCAGAAGAGCGCATCAGATCCCATTACAGATGGTTGTGAGACACCATGTGGTTGCTGGGAATTGAACTCAGGACCTCTGGAAGAGCAGTTGGTGATCTTAACCACTGAGCCATCTCTCCAACCCGGACAGTAATTTCTTAAGGGAGAGCTGCTCCCAGGTATCCTGGTACATGTAGCATTTTTTCTGTGTGGGATCACGTGTGTCTGCCCAGAAGTGCTCGTGAACAAGAGATCAGAGACAACCTTGGCTGTCCATCCCCCATTTCCACCTTTAAAGCATGCTCTCCGGGCTGTAAAGATAGCTCATCGCGGCAGTTGAGGGCTCATACATACACTTCCAGGGGACCACATTTGATTGTAGCACCCACATGAGCCTCACAATCCCCTGCAACTCCAGCTCCAGGGGAGTCCTGCTCCTGTGTGCTCTGTAGCCCTGCCCTCATTCCTACACACAGAGACACTCATATACCTATTAATAAGAACATACATAAATCTTGTTTTTTGTTTCAACCTCTTTCGGGAGCTAATGAGATGGCTCAGTGGTTAAAAGCGCTGCTCTTCCAGAGGTCCAGGTGTACACGCAGAGAGAGTACTCATAGAGAAAATAGATAAATAGAACTCTTCGTTTTCCACTGTATGTGCCAGGCTAGCTGGCCTGTAAGCTTTCAGAGATTCTCCTAGCTCGTTCACAAATCATAGCGTAGGAGGGCTAGGGTTACAGGTGAGATTTAAAAGATTTTAGGGACCTAAACTCAAGCCTTCAGACTTGCATGGCTCCCACAGAAGTCTCCCTTTTTATGAATGGAATCATAGGATGGCTCTGTAGGAACCTCGGACAGGATTGCAACCCCATAAAATAAAACCATGGGTCAAAAGAGGTTTGTGAGTGTTCGTATTCTGTCACAGGTCCTTAAGCTTTAAGCAGGATTAATAACTATCATTAAATGGAAAAAAAAAAGAAACAGAAGGAAAGACATGACTGCCCCTCAGTATGGTGGAGAAGGTTTATTGTAGATGAAGGGAGATCATAGGCGGAGACAGGGCCATCTGGGAGTGTCCGGAGTGGACATGACCAGACTGAGCTGCATCTGAGGAGAGGGGGAGGGGAAAGGCTAGAAAGGAGAAGCAGGTGCAGTAGCCAAGAGGGCAAGAGGTAAAAATGAAGGGGGTCAGGCAGGTAACCAAACTGTCTGGATTATATAGGGAAGAGCCTCTGGGGGAGGGGCAGCCCAGACCCTGGGCTGAAGAATTCAGAGTTGAAGGTGGGGTGTGCCATCAGAGAGGACCTGGTAACAGGTAGGGACTGAGGGATGCCGGGAGGACCTGGCGGCCAGGTCCACTTGGATAGGTTTTGTTGTCCTTATAGGCAAACATCACAGCAACCATTGTTCATTCTGCCAGAATTGTTGATCCTCAGATGACAAGAGACTTCGTCCATGTTTTGCCTCAGTTTTCCTAGTTTTGCTATCCTGTCTCAAACACACCCCAGATGTAGGCTCTAGGGCTGGGAGTTTGCTGAGACCAGCAGGTGGTGAGGGCTGGTTTATGCTTCAGACAATACGGAAGTGACGGCTCTATCAGACAGGTACGAGTCAGCTAAAACATGGCGTGTGGGTGGGGCTATTAATCAGCACAAAATGGCTGATAGTGAATGTTCAGGGAACCTCAAAGTAAACAGTGATATGATCTGTTATATAATTACTCTTGGCCAAGCGCCTCTGGTGTGATTTTGTATAAACATGGCCTTAAGGTCAGAGCTCTTATTAATCCTTCACTTTGGCCTTCACCAGCCTGCCTGTGTATATTTGCTTTTAGGTTTGTGTATCTACCTCTATACAACCTGTGTACTACTGGTCTGTGTGCACTGGCACATACCTGGGTGCCTGCTGGCCGTTGCCTGCCTAATTACTTTGACCTGTAGTGAATAAATTACGTCTTCTCTGCCTATGGTTCCTCTCAGACTTTTTGACCTTTCAGCTCCTGTGATTCTCTTCTTTTCCTGGCATGAGAGCATGGACCTCACAGCAGGCCAAGGGCATTAACCTTCTACTTGCTGTGCATTTGAATAGTTTTCTTAAAGATTTATTTATTTTATGTATATGAGTACACTGTTACTATCTTCAGACACACCAGAAGAGGGCATCAGATCCCATTACAGATGGTTATGAGCCATCATTGGGAATTGAACTCGGGACCTCTGGAAGAGCAGTCAGTGTTCTTAACCACTGAGCCATCTCTCCAGCCCCATTTTTTAAAGGAATATTTTTATATTTATATAAAAAGTTGGCCAGCCAGATGTGATAGACAGGACTCAGGAGGCAGAGGCAGGAAGGCTGAACACTGGAGATCAGCCTGGGCCACACAGTGAAGCGATTTTATCATTCCCATTGGAAATATCTCTGTGTAAATGGGCAGGAGAGGTTGGGAAAGTATTTAGTGTCTTATAGATGACATATACTATGGCGTCAAAGTTGGGAAGAGACACGGGGGACCGTTCCAGCATATATTTCTTTTCCCCCGCCTTGGCAGGAATCTACCTCAGATCTTTGGGGGTGTGCTAGGAAAGTGCTCGGTCACCAAGCCATGCCCCCAAACCCTGACGCTTTTAGAGTAGCTGAAATGACCTCACAGAAGGGAGACTACATAAAGACATATAAGAGCTGGGGAGAGCCAGGCTTACCTAGGGAAGAGTACCCCAGATGAAGGGAGCGTGAAGGCAAAGGCCCGGCACCAGGTGTGTGCCTGGATTTTTCCAAGAGAAGCAAAGAGGCTATTGTGGCTGGAACAGAGTAAGCAGGGTGGTGGTGGTGGTGGTGGGGATGGTGCTGCTGCTGCTGCTGCTGCTGCTGCTGCTGCTGCTGCTGCTGCTG
>JADRCH010000174.1:1027614-1072595 GCA_019843965.1 Rhynchomys soricoides
TGGTGGTGGGGATGGTGCTGGTGGTGATGGTGGTGGTGGTGGGGATGGTGCTGGTGGTGGTGGTGGTGGTGGTGGTGGTGGTGGGGATGGTGGGGATGGTGCTGGTGGTGGTAGTGGGGATGGTGGTGGTGGTGGGGATGATGGGGATGGAGGTGGGGATGGTGCTGGTGGTGGTGGTGGTGGTGATGGTGCTGGTGGTGGTGGTGGTAGTGGTGGTGGTGGTGGTGGGGATGGTGGTGTAGGTAAGGAGGTTGTCAAACCCATAAGACTTACAGAGTATCTTAAGACTTTGGTTTACACTCCCAAGGCATAGGGAGCCATGGGAGGATCCATAGCAGAGGAGTGTCCTGATGGGATTTTAAGAGAATATCAGTGCTGAGAGAACAGGCTATAAAAGCAAGGCAGCAGCCAGGGGGCTGCTGGGGAGCCCGTGGTGTGTAAGGACAGTATCCCGCTTAATCATCTGAGCAAGAGACTCACCATAGTCCCGGCTGGGATTCGGATAAAGTTGTGAGGTGAAAAAGGAAGGTCATAGCTCAAAGGCACCGATGATCCTTCCTGTGACAAGCTCTGTGAGGTGCCCCGTGAAGAGTGGGCATGCTGTCCTGCAGCCACCTGTTTCTGCCAAGTTTTACCAGATCCCAGTCACACCAACAGTTTCAGGTTAGGAAAGTAAGAACATTCTAGTTGGAAGGAATCGCGCAGGTGGAGAGCTAAGGCCAACATCTTGACGTGGATTGGGGATAAACATGGCTAGAAGCTGGCACATGAGCTAGTAAGCAGACCATGGGGGTCACCTGGGGTCTAGAGTACTGGGCTGTGGGTGGCTCTGTTCTGCAGGCAGTAGGATTGCTTATACAGAGAAGCAATGTGGGAAACCCTCTAGCTGTATAAAGGATGGGGGGGGTGCAGAAGCAGCTGTGTGTGGTTATGCTAATTATGTGGTTTCTAAGGGGCAACTAGGGCTGTGTCCTTCTGTCCTTCTCAGGAAGGAAGCAGCAGCCACGTGCACTCCTATCCTGAGGGGAAAACCTGGCTCTGGTCAGGAAAGGTGGGATTTCCCTTGTCACATGCTCAGCATGTGACAGTGTCACCTGGCCGGCTTCCCTTTGTTCTCAAATGTAAATCATGTTGGTAGTTCTAGGCTCCTGAGTGCCAAAGGCTGGGCTGACACATTCAGAGGCTCATGGCTCCAGACACCAAAAACAGGAGGCTCAGAGCCCCAAGTACTCCCCTTAGAGGCTCCGTTCTGAGTGGCCTGGCCGGTGATGAAATTCTGGGTTTTCACCAGGAACTACCTGTAGCGACAGTCAGGGCCAGCTGGTGTCATAGCTCCCCAGCGTAGGGTGTAGAGACTTATGATTTCTAACAGAGATTAGAGTCACAGCTTGTGGGTTTTTTTGTTTGTTTTTTTTTTTTTTTTTTTTTCAAGACAGGGTTTCTCTGATGAATTTATGCCTGGTTCTGCCTTCCAGCCCCATGCTCCCAAAAACTCAAATATCTTTACACATACCTTGGCCATATAGCGAGGCTCTTCTCTGACTAGATCATAACTTAAGATAGCCCATTTGTTTTAACCTGCATTCTGCCACGTGGCTGGTTACCTGTGCTCACAGGTACCTTGCATCCATTTCCTCCTATCTTGCTGGGGCCCATCTCACCAAACCTGGATCTATCCCAGAATTCTTTCTCCTCCTGGATGTCCCACTTTCTATTGCCTGCCTAAGCCATAGCCTATAGCCTTTTTAGTTGACTGGTAATGTATTCATACAATACAGAAGATATTCTCTGTACATTGTAGCCCCAACTGTCCTGAAACTCTCCCTGTAGACCAGGCTGACCTTGAACTCAGAGATCTGTCTGCCTCTGCCTCTGAGTGCTGGGATTAGAGGCGTGCGCCACCACTGCTGGGCAGATCTCTCAGTTCAAGACTTGACTGTTTCCTGGAGCTCTTTCATGGACAAGGTGGTACGGCTCCTCCTCTTCAGCTCTTCCCTGCCTTGGATGGTCACTCTCTGGAGCTCTTCAGTGGCCTCCTTGGTGTTATTGCTGCTGCTGCTGCTGCCATGGCCACCATCTTCTCTATGTGTCCCCGACTCAACCCACTGAGCACATGAAAATAATCCCAAGTAGACAAGGGAAAACCAGCCAAAGACCATGCTTTCCTTTATTTCCTTGTTTGTGTGTGGTGAATGCTCATGAGTGTGTGGACACTTACCCCTTGTGGATGTCTTCTGAGCAGGACATTGGGTGACTTCTTCCCCTACCCTTCCCTACCCCTAAGAGGATTCTCCACAGCTAAGCCATAAGTTCTCTGTTTGGGCTAAGCTGACCAGCCACTGATTTCTCAGGATCTGCCTTCCTCCATCCATCAATGCTGGGGCACAGGGCTACACTACCACAGGGATTTGACCTCACAAGCTCATGTTTGCAGAGCAAGCATCTCTACCCACTGAGCCACCCCTCCCCACACCCCAGAAGCCTTTCAGTGGGCAGCACAAGAGGTTGCTGTCTCCCAGCTGGCTAGAAAAACAAGTGGAACTAGGTACGGTGACACATTTCTATAAGCCTAGCACTTGGGAGGTTGAGGCAGGAGAATTGCTCTAGGTTCAAAGCCAGCCTGGTTTATGGAGTGAGACATTATCTCTAAAATAAAAACAAAACCAAGAGGAGTGTGTGTGTATAAGGTGTTTGTATCCATTCCAGCATACCTCTTCATGCAAATGAAGGATTATATTTACACCAATCACAGGCTTTCTGCTTTTAATAACCAAGGTTATGGTAACACTATCATTATAAAGAGGTTTGAGAGAGTGGTGTCTCCACTGTATGTCTTAGCAACATGACATTGATTAGAGCTGAGCATGCCTGCTCTAGATGGAATCTGCTGGTGTCCTGAACTTTCCCGTCTTCAGCACTACCAGCAATGAGTTTTCTGTTTGTAAATTACCCAGTCTAAGGCATTTGCTTTAGTAGCTTGAAAGGACTAAGATGGTGTTTGTGAACATTTGGTCAAAATCGTGAGCTAATGGACTGGGGCGAGGACTCAGGGGGAAGAAGCAGTTGCTGACCATGAGCGAGGAGCCAGAAGCCATGGGAAAAGCCTATGGCAGCCATGTACTCCTACAACCTAAGCACTGGGAGGGGCAGAGACTAGGGGACTGCAGGTCGCCAGCCTAGCTCTAGGTTCAGGCTCAGTCTGAAGGGAATAGGGTGAAAAGCAATAGAGAAGGATGCCTGGCATCTTCCTCTGGCCTCCACAGATTTGCAGGTACTCTCTCTCTACACACACACACACACACACACACACACACACACCACACATACATATACCCACAATACACACATCACACACCACACCACACACACACACACACACACACACCACATACAAACACACACACACACACACCAACATGCCCACATGAATATACACAGACAAACACAAGTACATATATACACATAAGCACACACATACACACAGGAACATACACACACACAGGCACATAGACCATGAAATGATAGTGGACCATGTTTTAGATTATATCAGGCAGGACAGGCAGGAGATAGATACTGTTGTTCCCTACAGTCCCTCAATTTCATTGGCTCACCATAAGGTTACTTCTCCGTTCACTGTGAGGATGGATGGGACCTCTTGTTTGTTGCTACCACTTAGAGTTCAGGCTGAGAGGCACTCATGGTCACCATGGCAAGGGATGAGCAACTAGAGCATCCTAGCCTGACTCTTAAAGCTACAGCTCAGAAGTGACAAGGCTCTTGTAAGTCAAGGGCCTATGCAAGCCATGTAGTCATTTGTAAAGAGCCTGCAAATGAAGAAAGAACCTAGAAAATCTGTGGATCTCTCACCAGATCTTGTAGTGATCATGGCAGCAGGTTATGTTTGGTGCTGACTAAGACCTCTGTTCTTGATCAACTGTTAGTCACAGTTTAGTCAGTCTTTGGACAGGTTTCTCAAACCGTATGCAAATGAACTTGATACAACAATACATCATTTATAAATATTTCCATCAAAGAATGATGAGAAAAGATGGACAATCTGATTAGACAGAAAGAAGCAGATGCTGGGAGTGGTGACACATGCCTGAAATCCCAGCACTCAGGTGGAGGCAGGCAGGTTGCAAGTTCAAGGCCAACCTGGGCTACATAGTGAGCTGACTAAGCTATATTGTAAGACCTTGGAGACAGGGATAGGGGACAAGGAAAGGAAGAGGGACGGGAGAAAAGAAGGGAAGGAAAGAGTTAAGAAAGAGGACATGGAAGGGGAGAGAGGGAGGGGGAGCAAGGGAGCTCAGAATGAGTCAGAACTTTTGATTATAAGCTACAAAAATCCACCTTGAGTTAGGGTAAGGAAATTGCCACAAAGTAACGAGAGAATCCAAAGAGAAAGGAGAGAGCAGGGGTACACAGGCAACAGTGTCCTAGCCCTGCCATGATATAGTGACCTATGACTGCACAGAAACCTGCAACAGTGAGATAATCGGGGCAGTGCAGTAACCTGCAACAGTGCAGTAATGCAAGACCCTATTTGGTTTCACTCACTGCTGCTGTGTGATGCTTGTGGCAGCTTAGCTCCCTAACCTGCCTGTACTTTGCACACACAAGCATCTCCAGACAATGATCCTAGCTCCCGCGGACCCCACCTCTGCACACACATGTGGTTACTAAATAAAATGGGTTTGAAAAGGAAGAGGAAGCTGCAACCCCAAACTTCCCGTGAGACAGCCACGGAAACATGGAAGTGAGAAAGGTCCTACCTGGAGGGAATTGGGGCTTCAGGCTAAGTAGCTTCCCACTGGGATCTGGGAAGCTGCTGAGAAAAGCATCATCAGAGCTAGCAAGTGACAAACAAAGGGGACAGGAGGGCTTGCCAGGTGGGGAACTGAAAGCACAGGAGGGCCAAAGAGCCTGGGGGCTGCAGCCCAGGGGAGAGAGGAGAGATGAGGTATAGAAGCCAGGCAGTGGCAGATCCGGGAAGCTCTGCACTTTGTGCTGTATAGGGAGGGGACCATAGACTTCTCTGATCAGCAGGGCAGCCAGGCCAAGCTGAGCTTCCAGATACTCCCCCAATACTTTGCATAGAGTCTTGGAGTGTGGAGGAAAGGCAGGTGGCTATGGCAGTTGTCCCAGGGAGAGACAGCTCGGCTGGAAGGGAAGCCATAGCTGAGGAAAGGGAATGAGAAGACAGGAGAAAGGGATGTGAGATCATCTGAAGCGAGTCACTGCTTAGCTGTGGTAGTCAAGGCTGGGATGGATTAGACATGTGACCTGCTTTCTCACTGAAATGGCCAGAGAAGGAGGTGCCACTAAGCTGCTAAAGACAGGACAGGAGTACAGATGGCAAAGCATGGCGCTGAGAACTTCTGTGACAATATTGAGCTACACATAGCATGAAGGGCAGAGGATGCTTATGTGGCCTGAGAGACAAGTGAGGCAGATACTGGGGAGTCATCAGCCAGGATGACACCCAAAACCTGGGTGAGGTTCAAAAACCCTGAGGAGAAGAGAGAGGGCAAAGGTCAGAGTTCTGAGACCCAATTGGAATGGGGTGGGAAAGAAGGAAAGAGTCATAGGTGGGGCTGGACCAGTGATGGGGAAGGGGAAGGGAGGGGGCAGCTTTGAGACCCTCCTCCTAGCTTCCTGGAAGACAGTCTTCTCCTGGCTGCCTTTGGATCAAGAAGCCTTCTGACATCAGAGAGAGCTGTGATACTTCAGGGGATGATGCTGTATAGTCCCAACTGCTGCCAGAGCAGCTGTGGCAGTGACGGTGGCTTCCCTTTTGAGTCTAGTGATGTGGCAGTCAGAAGAGCCCAGCTAATGATAGATGGGTCATGGTTTGCCACATTACATGTCGAGAACTAGACAAGGAAGCAGCTTGCCTAGTGCAGGCTGGCAATTCTATTTCCATAGTCTTCTCAAGCCTAAACTGTTCCCATATCTGAAACATTTTGATTGCCATCATGGTGCCACCATTAGCACCTGATCTTAGGTGACACAAGTGCACTTAGACAGACTGGGGCTATAGTTCAACTAGGAGAGGGCTTGCCTGGCATGCCCAAGACTCTGGGTTGGATCCCCAGTACTGCATAACCAAGCAAGGTGACATATATGCCTGTGATCCCAGCATCATAAGGTGGAGGCTGGAGGATCAGAAATTCAAGGTCATTCCTGGCTAGATGGGGAGTTCAAGACCAGCCTGGGATACAGAAGACCCAGTACAGAAAAGAGAACACACACACACACAGAGAGAGAGAGAGAGAGAGAGAGAGAGAGAGAGAGAGAGAGGGAGGGAGAGAGAGATGCATTAAAAGTATAATACAATTAACTTTAGAGTACGTGTAGAATATGTACTTGAACTACAAATGAATGTTGCCTTCAATCTTGGGTACTATGCCCCAAGTATCTTATTGAATTTATGCAAATATCCCCAGACTTGACATTCAAAATTCTTCCTGTCTCCAGCATGTAGATAAGGGACATTCATTGCCACTGTCAAAGGAAAAAAGCTTTTAGAGAGGAAGATGAAGGGGAAGTAGGAGACAAATAAGAATGTCTAAGGCATGGTAGAGTTCCTTACCCATGATTCCTTTCCCACAGCCTCACTTCTAAGTCCTCAGCTGTGGCCTGAAAATAGTAACGTCTGTCCGGACTCAGGAGAAATGGGATGGAGAAGTCACATTCCCATCACTCTTATAATCCCCGTGACAACTGTTCTATTTTATCATTATCTGCTGTTATTAATCTCCTTCTTTAAAGATTCATTTTATTTTTAATTATGTGTCTGTGCATATGAGTACAGTGCGCTTGGAGACCAGAAGAGGGTATCAGCTCTCCTGGAGCTGGAGTTACAGGCTGTTGTAAGTTGACTGATGGGGTAATAGGAATCAAGCTCAGTTCCTCCTCAAAAGCACTCTTAACCACTGAGCCATCTCTCTAGCCCCTGCTGCTAATTTATTTTACTATGCCTAATTTATAAATTAAATTTCATCACAGCTGGCTATGTATAAGAAGAAACAGATTTGAGGTTCAGTACTGTCCACAACTCCAAGCGTCCGCATCCACTGGGGAACGCCTCCCTACCAGAGCCTCTTAGGAGATACTTCAGCCCTGGACTTAGCCCCAAGATCAGACCCCCTTTGGCAAGAACTAAATGATAAGATTTTACAAGCTGCTGATACCTAACTGCTAAGATAGAGGGTTGGCTAAAGGGGACTAGGGACTCACTACACATGGGGAACAAAAGGTCCCCACTTCCTGGCTTTGTTAGTCTGCCCCTGGTTCTGTGATGGTAAGTTTTTGTGCTTCTCACTAGGGAGGCTTTGTGAGAAGGGGAAACAGAGCTTTAAAAACATTGACATTCGTTGGGGGCTGGAGAGATGGCTCAGCAGTTAAGAGCACTGGCTGCTCTTCCAGAGGAGCCAGGGGATATAGCTGGGTTTGATCCCCAGCAGGATATGGGGGCACACACTTGTAATCCCAGCACTGAGGAGGTAGAAGCCAGAGAATTAGAAGTTGGTCATCCTCAGACATAAAAAAGTCTGAGGCCAGCCTGGGCTACATGAGATTCTGACTCAAAATAAAAGAAAGAGTTAGTTACAGAAACTATGAGAGTAGGCTTGGGGCACAGCGCAGAGCTGGCAAAAAGGGAGTGTCCCATTAAAAGCACAAATCATTAATTGTCATCAATTACCAGCAGTAAGAAACTCGAGAAACTGGTGGTTGGTGGAAGCATTTGGAGCAACACCAGGTGTCGGAAGGTGCTAGAATGAGTCCCTTTTGGTGTCCCTTCCACTTGGCAGAGGGACCCATGGGAATGTGCACGCTGGCCCAGTGCTCAATGGATGTCCTGATGCTGAACAGGATCAGCATGTCCAAACGACATGATCTCAAGGGGACTGGGAGTCAAACCAGAGACCAGGTCCCATATTCTCAGTCTGCAGGAGTAAACTGAGACCTAGAAAAAATGAATAGTACCCCCTGACCTGGACTGAGGTCAGCTAGAAGCCACTTCCTCTGCTGTGAGCCAGAGTCTCATGGGTACAAGACTCTAGCAGACAAATGGCAGACCAGCTGGGCCAGGGACAGTTCTGAAGGGCTGTGTAAGCAGAGGGTGACTCTCTCTCTCTCTCTCTAGAAACTGGTAACAAGGTAGGTACCTCCCTGCATGATGAGGTGTCCTGGCAGGACACCACACCCAATTTGGTGTAACTAAAGTCACTCACTGTGGGATAAGTAGGTTTCTCAGAGGGAGTGTCCCAGGAGGCCTCTCACTCTATATTATATTAGATTATTGATTTTCTATTACATAATAAGCATGGTAGAAAGGCTTATAGGTGTGAGTGCACGAAACTATTCCCCAGCCCACGGAGCAGGCACTGTTACTAGGCCAGCACACAGAGCAGAGGAGGTCAGAGGAGGTAGCCCAGGACCTGACTCTATACTTGATAGTCTACATGTTTTCATTATGACATAATTCAAATTTAAAGAACGCTTACAAGCTTAATTTTTCTTATGACTATCAATAAGAGTCCCCAAATGTTGATATTTTAAAGCAAAGTTTGTTGCATCACACTCGCTTTTATCTGTCTTTTATGATAGGGCTCTCATGACAAAAGGTCACGCCTTGAGTGGCTTTAGAGCTGAAATCCATGTCCCTTCACCTCACACAGGAAGTCGAGGACAAAGCTACCATAGGGTGGGTTTCTCTGGAGACCTCACTACTGGGTTTGTGTCTTCTCAGGTCTTTCTCTGTGTGGGGGACCCCTGGCTCTCTGTGTGTATCAACATTGCCATTTCTTCTAAGGACTAAAATCAGAAGTCAGGGTCTATATTAAAGACCTTATTTTAACTTACAAGTCTTTAAAATTCTTGACGAGGGCCTAGAGAGACGGCACTTTACTGATATGTCAGAGAGCACAGTACCCACAAGAGCAGTTCACAACCATCAGTAACTCCATTTCTGGGGAATCTAATGCTCTGTCTGGTGTCTAAGGGCCCTGTATAGAAGCGTTGCAAATAAGCATATGCAAGCAAACATTCATGCACAAAAAATAAAACAAATGTATTTTTCTTAAAACAAACAAACCAACCAACCAACCAGTCTTCCTTCCAAGTACAGTCATGTCTGACATGTTAGGTATGAGATTTCACAATTTGATGACACAATGTACCCCACAGTACGATGTCTTAGGATTCCTATTGCTGCAATAAACACCACGACCAAAGCAACTTGGGGAGGAGAGGGTTATCTCATCTTACAGCTTGTAGTTTATCCTCAGGAGAACTCAGGGCAGGAGCTCAAGGCAGGAGCCACGAGGAACACTGCTTACTGACTTGCATCCTTGGGTGACAAGTGCCTTTACCTGCTGAGCCATCTTGCAGGCTCCAAGCATGTGAATATCTTGCTTGTCAAACACACATACCTGCTGATGATCCCTGTTGCAGTGTCTTAGTACAATGGGGTGGCTGGATGGCCATTTTCTAGGACCATTGTCTCTTTTGAGACAAAAGAAGGAAGAAAAATAAAAAGAAAGGGAAAGAAAAGGTGGCTTTTCCTGCTTTTGTCTATTTCCATCCGTGTGAACACTCCAGTCTTGCTCAGTTTAAATGCTGAAGGTGCCCCAGACTTAGGCAGCGGGAGTGGCCTCAGGCCAGATTTTACCGGAAGGCAGCTTATCAACAGAAAGTAACCTGAGCAGGCCTGTGCCCAGACAGTGAACACAGTGACTTTCCTTCCTGGGTGGGCTATCAGAGGGGTTGGAGGTGACACCCTCAGAAGGGATGGAGGTGACATCCTCAGAGGGGATGGAGGTGACACCCTCAATCGGTCTTCCCTTTCATCCCAAGTGAGCAAGCAAACTCCGAGGTTTCATGGGTCTTGGGTCCCGTAGCCTTGTTTCATCCTGTGGGTCAGAGTTTGGTAGACAGAGTGACAGTATGCAGTCCTTGGAGCTGGCAGGACAGCAGAAAGGAAGGCTTCAGCTCTAACCTTCATTTCACCAGTCCCTCTTAAGATCCGTGACATGGACACTGGTCCCACTGAAAGATAAGAAGATGTGACAGATTCCAAACAATTCTCTGCTCGGGCCACCTGAGCTCTGAAGCCCAGAACCTGTTCTTTCCAGGATACCATTTTTGCGAGTTGTCTTGTGACTCTGCCACTGGAAAGAGAGTGTGAGAAGGCCAACACCACTGCTAAATGCAGCATTGCACAACATTGCTTGGCCATTACCAAAGGATTGACTTCTGTGGGCAGTGGGGCATGGATACTGAAACCTGACTCCCTTGTCCTCCTAGGCTGAGGGTGATGGATCTAGCCACATGGGATCCCCACTGTCATACAGGTCTACTGGATTTCTTCATTAGTTGAGCACCTACTATTTGCCAGGCATGGCCTCAGGTCTTTAGAAGATAGGAAAAGGGGAGTGAACAGGATTGTGTATTTTCTAGAATTGAGAACCTGAGTTCAGAGGTAAACTGTTTGAAGCGTTTTTTTTCTTATTTATAACTTTTGTGTTTACCTTAAATTCACCTATTTGTTATGTGTCTGTGTGGGAGTGCACACATGCCGCCTTAAGTATGTGGAGGTCAGAGGTCAGCTTTCAGGAGTCATTGTCTCCTACTGTGTAGGTTGTGGGGACTGAACTCTAGGCATCAGAGTTTAGTGACAAGCACATCTACCCACATGGAGAGCGTCACTGGGGCGAGTAGAGGTAAGGTTGAAGATTTGGAGGTGACGCCATGTGAAGGCCAGGGGTAGGCAATTGCTGTGGCCAGGGAATACAAATCTAGGGCTCACAGGTCCAGCGACCGCTCTTAAGACCACAAGACTGGATGAGGTCATCCGGGCAAAGGACGTAGATGGACCAGAGAAGAGGCCAGACAGTGAACTGTAAAGTAAAGCAAATGACACCTCCACCCACGTTCTCCAGAGATGTCACGTGAATGCATCCAGAGGGCACAGTCCCAGCACTGGGAACCCTGGCGTCTCAGGCTCTGGGCCCCTAGAGCAGGGCCTACTGGGGGCGGCGCCTCACTTGGTTGTGGGCAGGGCCTCGGCTCCAGGCGGCCGCTCTGGGGCTTGCTGGCGGCTGGGGCGGTGACGTCACTGCATGACTGGGTTTTTATGAATGAAAGGAATCCTGTGCGTGAGTAATTCCGGGAAGCTCGCCTTACAACTGCGCGCGGCTCCAGCCCCCTGCTCCGCCAGCCCCCTGCGCCGCCTGCCCCAAAACAAAACTCCGAGCGGCGCCGTGCGGAGCCGGGTTTCTAGTGAACTGCGGTCCCGATCGGAGAGGAGTGGTGCTCGAGAACAGCTTGGGACCGCCACCGCGACTGCCGCGACAAGCGCGCATTGAGCTCCGGGCCTGGCGGAGAGCGGTAAGGACTCGTTAGGGACGGGGATCGAGCTACAGGAGTGTGCGCTCCGGGTCCTGCCTGGGGTCGCGCGTGGTCCTGCCCCTTCGGCTCCCTCTGAACATCAGCTCCCCGAGGGGCCTCCGAGGGGCTGGCTGGGAGGCGGTGCGCGGGCCCGGGAGGAAGCCGGGGCGGGGGCGAGGGCGGGGCGTGCACGTACGTGACTCGGTGAGAACAGTCCCTGGAGCCGCGCCCAGCACCTTGTGTGCGCGGTTTGTTTACGACTCCCGGTGGCGTGAGTGCGCGTGTGTTCTCTGGGGAGCGCCCAGCGTTCTGCGGGCTGCGTGCACACGGTGTACTTCGGTGTGTGTGTGTGTGTGTGTGTGTGTGTGTGTGTGTGTGGCCGCACGCGCTCTCTGGGGACTGACACTAGCCCACTGTATCTTGAAGTGGGTGCGCACCAGTGTCCACTGGAGTAAATGCGGAATAAGGACCCGAGCGAAGGAAGTGGCCCGGTCGGTGGTCACACCAGGTCTGGAATTTTTCTCCCTCCCCTTCCACCCTCCGTCATCCTCCCCCTTTCCACCAGCCGGGACTGCCCGGCCCCTGTTGTCTCTGGAGTTTCCCCTGGCTGGAGCCATGTGACATCAGTGTTTGTTCCTCGCCCAGCGCGGGTGTCTGCCGCTTGGAATAGAGCAGAGGTTAGGGGGCCAGTCTTCTCCTGGCCACCTGGTGGATCTAGTAACCTAGTACATGGAAGTCCTTCCTTAGCCCCAGGTTTTCTGGCTCAGTATGGACTGTTCATCCCGGGACTGTCCCATTCTTTCAGTCTCAGGAGAAACGGGAAGGGCCAGAAAGCCTGTGACAGATTGGGGAAGGCCAGGCTCCCGGACTATTCTTAGGTGGCTACTGTGGCTGATCTGGGTGTCTGAGGCTGCACCTGCTGGATCCTGGAGGATGGGGTGAGACGTACTGTCAAACTCCTCAGATTGGACTCCTTAGACTGGACCTCTGTGTGGACGGCTGGACCCAGGGCTAATTAAAGACTGGGTCAGCTGGCACATCTAGAGTCTACGCAGGACCAGCAAGATCAGCATCCAGTGCTAATCCCTGGTCTTCCTGAGGGAGAGAAGGGTTAATATAGGAGGGGAGCGCTGGAAGAAAACACCTGTTCTGGGAACCCCATGATCCTACTCAGACTTTCCCTCTTGCCCCCTTCCCCACCCGAGGGTTCTGGAATCTGAGCAGGTGTCAACTGAGCTTGTTAGGGGCGGAATCAATGATATTTTAACTTTGAGCCCAGTGAGTTCTGCTACCATTGTGAGTGCAGGACTATGGCAGGAGAGGCTCTGGAAGGTGAGCTGCACAGCCTGTTTTCCAGGGGAAACTGGGAAAGAAGACTCAATCTCAAGGCCTGGAGCTGGAGGAGTCTGTAGAGTTGGGGGTTGCGGGTTTGCAGCCAGGACCACAGGAATCATGTGGGTCCATTCTCAAACCTCATCAGGAAACATTCCCCAATAGAGCTGGAGGTCAGAGGTGAAGGGAAGTGACTAACTGGCTCATTGACAGATGGAAACTTAGCATTCAAAGATTCTGTTTCCCCTTGAGTCCCCAGGGATCCTGGATCATGCACTTTTTTTTAAATGAACATTTTTGTCTGCATGTATTTGTTTGCACCGTGTGTGCCTGGTGCCAGCAGAGGTCAGAAGAGGGTCTTGGGTTCCTTGGAATTGTAGTTAGCAGCCGTCATGTGGTTGCTGGGAACTAAATATGGGTCCTCTGCAAGAGCAGTCAGTGCTCTTAACCACTGAGCCATCTCTCCACCTTATTTATTTTGGAAGTGAGGACAGTTTTATTTGAGCTCATGGTGTGAGGGGATATACACTCACGGTGTCAGGAAAGCATGGTGGTTAAGACCAGTTCATCTGAGGCTGTGGTGATACAGGGCTGCTGGCTCCCATCTCAGTGCACCTGGAAGCTGCTGGGCCAGATGTTAGGGGGTGAGACTAACAGGCAGATTCAGACATTGCCTTCTAAGAAACAAAGTAAAAGAACCAAAGAAGTGGATACAGAGTAGCAGCTGAGATAGGCTGGATGAAGGGAAAGCCACGGTTACTTAAGAAGCAACAGGGCTCCTACTTAGCTGGGGTCAATCACAGAAGGTTTCCCTGGGGATGTGGCTAGGGACAAGGTGCCTGGTGGTGACTCTGAAACCCTGAGGACAAGGGCTATGTATGATTCCTCTTTGGGCCTTCAAGGCTCAGCTCAGGACCTGGCATATAGCAGGTGCTTCCTGGATCTGTGGCTAGTTGAGATGAAAAACGGGTCCATGTCATTGAGCTCCATATCACAGATAGAAAGAGGACTTTGGGTCCAGGGAAGTAGAAAGCAAGACTGTGGGCTATTGGAGGCTTGAAATAATCACAATCCCCCCACCCCCACCCCCCAGTGAGCAGGTCCTACAGAGTGCAGGGGAGGTTCTCCTTTACACACACAGAGCCCGTGTTCCTTTTGGTCAATAGTCATTAGAAAATCCTATCTGCTCATTTGTTGGTTATTAGCGGGGGTAGGGGTGGGGGGCGTGGGGGGGTAGGAGGATGCCGGGAACATGTTAGCAGCCAGACGCTCCTCTGTGGTCTGGGGCAGCTGGTAACATGAGCTCTGTGGGTTTGATTTTTTTTTTCCTCAAAAATTCTTTAAAACTCATTTTTTCTTTACGTAGATATCTGTGCCTTAGTGAATGTATGTGCACCACATGCGCAGATGCCTGTGGAGGCCAGAGAGTGTCAGGTCCCTGAAACTGTAGCTGCAGGCAGGTATGATCCATTTCAAGTGGTACCAAGGACAGAGTGTAGGTCATCTGCATGGGCAGCAAGTGTTCTTGACCACTGAGCCTGATTTTTGTTTTTATTTAGTTTTAGTTTTTTTGATATAGAATCTTATGTAGCTGAGCTAGCTTTGAACTTCTGGTGTTCCTATCTCTGCCTTCTGACAGCTTCGTTCAGGGTGTATGTTGAGACCGCACCCGACTAGCACAAGGTCTCAAAACATGCCAAACATGGTCAAGTTTGTAGGCTTATGTCTCTAGTGACCCCTTTGATGATCTTGGAGGGGCGGGGGGAGGTACAGCAGTGGTGAGGCCATTGTGGTCTTGGTCTGGCTGGAAGAGGAAGTGGCCCCTAGCTGTGCAGGTGGAGGAGAAAGAAGGTCATAGCCTGGCTACTTGTGCTCTCATGCTTCCGCCTCCAGGAGGGCCTCCCTGGTTTCCTTTCCTCCTGTGCCTGCACCCTTCTAGGGGCTTTGGAGCTTTATGCTGGGCCAGACTTTAACGCTGTAAACTTGGACATTGTCATTGCTGGGTTGTACCTTAGGCTCAGGGGAGGTTGGGCATGTTGGGAAATCCAGGCCCAGAAAAAGGGAATTGATAACCTGAAGTCACACAGGGAGCATGTGGGTAGCTGAATGGGGCTGGAACCCAGGCTGCTGCTTCCCTGTGGTGCTGCTCAGCTCTCAGCCTTGCATCCTTCCAGCAGGGAGGAGGCACCCCGCACTTGCTGCCAAGACTCAGGCAAACACATTTTTTCCCTCTGTCCTCAGCCAGTAAGCACTGTGGCTCAGCAGCCAGAGAGGAGCCCATGCCAGTGGGTGGGCCGTCTGCAGGATGTCTCGGGTGTACAGCAAGGGGCCAGAGACAGGGACAGGAAGGCCATGGCCCCTGGCGGGTCAGCCGCCATGTCCCTGAGAATGAGCTCACTCCTGGGTCTCCAAAGAATACTAGGAACCTCAGACCTGAAGTTGGCCCTGCTGGCTTCCCCAGGAAGAAGAAAAGCCTTGAGGGTGGGGTCCCTGGGTCAGGCAGACTGGTGGCAGTGGACTGTCCTTGCCTTGCATCCTGGAAACTGGGGACTGCTGCTGGAAGTCAAAAGCCAAAGGTGATGGGAAAGTCCCCCTTCTCATGTTGGGACATTCCCTCTGAGACTGGCTGATTGCTGAGCTAGGACATTCCTGGGCAAATGTGGGCCTCCACGGACATCTAGGATGCCACTGAGGGGCCTGAGGCTAGAATGGAGGTTGGCAGGACAGAGGAGGATGGGCAGGTCCCCAGCCTTCCTAAGGCCAAGCACTCATTGTCTCTAAAGAACATGGCTGCAGTCCCATCTCTTGGGGGGGAGGGAGGGGACTGGATGTGTAGAGAGGGATTCTGAGGCCATGTGAAGAAATCAGAGAGGGTTTCAAAGACTCGGGCTGTTTCATCTCAGTGGAAACAGGTGACTGGCTGAGCTGTCTGTGCCCAGACACTCAAGTCCGACTCAGACTTGACCTAAGGCTCACGCATTTTACACACTGACTCCACTCTAGAAGCAGGGAGACCAGGCTCAGGAAGGACAGCTGACTGGTGAGGAGCCAGGCTATGCTGCCAAGGTTCTGGAACAGGCGCTGTACCCCAGTACTCCGCACCCAGTAGGGCCTTAGTTAACCTATGTGGGAGAGACCCCCTTCTTCCACCAAGTCTCTTGAGGAAGCAGATATCCATACCTCCACCCCCACCCAGCTCCACCCAACTGGCAAGAAGGTCTGGATATGCGTTGTCATTTGCATGTCCAGTCCCTAGCCAGCCTAACCCAGGTTCAGGCAGCACAGACCAAGTGGCTTCCTCTTCACAGAGGTGAGGTGACAGAGGCGGCGCCGAGAAGGGGCTGTACAGAGGGTGTACTGTGAGGAGGTATCTGGCTCAGTGAAACTTCAGTCCTGGGCTCTGCCCTGTGTGGCTGTGTGTCCTTGTCATCCTCTCTGGGCATGACTTGACCATGTTATCAGGAAGATGATGGTAGGTCTAGAGTCAGTCCCTAAGCCAGACAGTGGTGGCGCACGCCTTTAATCCCTGCACTTGAGAGGCAGAGGCAGTTGGATCTCTGAGTTTGAGGCCAGCCTGATCTACAAAGAGAGTTCTAAGACAGCCAAGGCTACACAGAGAAACATTGTCTTGAGGAGGGAAAAACCCAACCAGTTCTGAGATTTTTCCGGTGTCAGGATTCTACCCCCATTGCAGATAGGCGGCTATGTGGCTTCTAGCGAGTAATGTCCCTCTCTGGGTCACTACCTAGGGCCTTTCCTACATGCAGTCTGTAGGTAACCCTTACTGACTATGGTGACTCAGAGCAACCCCAAGAGCTGGCTGCAGCCCTGACAGTTGACAGCAATTTTACTAAGTTCCCAGCTGTTCTCTGCCCCTCTATTTCTATGACTAAAACTGTAGAAGAAATTGCCCCACTCTACAGATGGGATAGTAAAGACTCTTCTACTATCTACTGGAGAGAGAAGCTCTCCCCAGGTTGCACAGCCTAGAGAAAACAGACAGGACTCTGGGCTTGCCTCCCAGCCTGTGCCCCTTTCCCGGTTTCCTGTGCCCTGATCTGGGCCAAAGGTTACATGGGTGGGTTCCTGATGCTTGCTCCAATTCTCCAATGCCCCACATCAGGGCAGATTGCAAGGAGGATAAAGAAGCTACCTAGCAAGTTAGACTCACACCTTGCTCTCCTAAGCTGGTCTTGGAACTCAGCTGGGACACTGACCAGCTGGGTGACCATGACAGAGACTCCGACCAACCCCCACCCCACCCCTGTTCACCTGTTCCCTGCCCCTGTTGAGTCCTGGCTGGGCAGCCTCAAACACCCAAGGCTGACTCAGCTGTGTGGTGTAGGGACAGCAAGGAAATGAATGGTGATAGCACTGAGGGAGAAAGGCTGAAGCACTAAAGGGCTGGAGGATAGGCACCCAGAAGCTTCCTACCCTGGGACAGAGGGTAAGCAGGAACCTGGCGGACAAACTGAGGGGAAAAGCGGAGAGGTATCAGGGTGGTGGTCTGGAGGGGAGAGACAAGAGTGGAAGATGAAGTGAAAGAGATTCCCAGAGGCAGAATGGAGAGGGGTAGGCTAGCGGGGCCAGCAGGGTAGGGCTGGACACAGGGCCTGCCTGGAGCCTGGCGTGGGTGCCTGGACTCTGTCTTCTGGCTAGTAGGGATCCATGGGACCCGTGGGAGGTGTCCATGTGAGCTGTGTCATGTCAGATTTTCTCAGTGGATAGGTACCCCCCCCACCCAACTCCCCAGTGTGTGGCTCAGGCAGGGGACTGTTTAAAGAAAGTCCACCACAGGCATAGTGGCCCACACCTGTAATCCTAGTACTCAGATGGCTGAAGCAGGCACTCCTGTAAAGTCAAGTGGAATCCTTCACCCAGAATCAGCACCGGAGCCTAGACCTGTCCAAGTCCCGGCCCCAGATGCAGCTTCTAGCTACATCCATGATGTGAGGTACAGTGGCCTTTTGTTCTGTAGAGATAGGGTGTATAGTCCAGTCTGGCCTTGAACTTGATATGTAGACAAGGGTGAACTAAACTGTGATTTTCCTGCTTTAGCCTCCCCAACCCTGGGACAGGGAGTGGGTCATGCCTGGCCTAGAGGCTCTTGCTTAGTGTGGTTAATTTAGTTTGTTTTGATTGTTTGAGACAGGGTCTTATGTAGCCCAGGCTGGTTTTGAATTCACGATCTATATGATGACCTGAACTTTTGACCCTCCTGAGTGTTGGGATCGATGGCTTGGGCCTCAACTCTTCAGCAGGCCCCTTATGACCCTGTAGCCCTGGGGCCATGGTATCTGTTTCAGTTGAATGATCAACTTCCCTTTCCTGCCCAGCTCCTTCCTGCTGACTGAGCTGCTAGACCCCTCACCTGGTAGTGCTTCCTCAGAAGCCCCAGACTGTCTCCACCTCAGCTTGAGTCACACTGAGAATCCCACAGTTGCCACATGAGCATCTTCTTTAGCCAGACACTGTCCTCATCCCTGGGGAAACCACAGAGGATTCAACAAGCCTGCTGTTGGAGAGAGGACATCCTCACAGGGCAGACAATGGACACAGTGCTGCCTGCAAGTGCTAAAGACTGTGTGTGTTATCATGCAGGGTGCAAGGCCAGAGGTTGGCACGTGGAGTCCATGGTTGCTTGTGGTCTTACATTAGTCAGGAGCCCCAAATTTTTAATATTTATTTTTATTTCACTTGTATGAGTATTTTGTCTGCATGCATGTCTGTGCACCATGCATTCTATCCCCAGTGCAGAAAGAAAGAAAAAGGGTTGGAGAGATGGCTCGTGTAACCCAGGCTGAACTTGCCATGTAGCCAACACTGGCCTTGAAGTTCTTCTTGATCCTCTACTTCCAGGGTGTGGGATACAGGTGTGCACCAACACATTAGCTTCCCTCCATGAGTTTTTATCCACCTGTCTCAGCAGTGCCGTGTACATGGCAAGCTGCAGCTAATCAGGAATTGGTCACTGAAGGAATGTGAGTCTCCTATAATCGTGGGGAAGGCTCTGGGGACCGACGGGCTGGCTTTAGGCTAGGGGCTAGCTGCTGTTCCCTCTAAAGCAGTTGTTCTTAGCTTGTGGGTCTTGACCCCTTTGGGGCTGAATGATTCCTTCACAGGGGTCACATATCAGATCTCCTGCATATCAGATATTTACACTACAATTCATAACAGTAGCAAAATTAGTTATGAAGTAGCAATGAAAATAATTTTATGGTTGGGGTCACCACACCATGAGGAACTGTTAAAAGGTGGCAGCGTCAGAAAGGTTGAGAACCACAGAACTCTGGGACCATGCTGGGTTACTGGTGGGCAGACCTAGGCAGTTTTGGGAAACCTTTCCAAACTGTGACCTTGCACAGATCCTTCTAGAAAGGAGACTTGGGTGCTGTTGGAGTGCTGGGGGGGCTTTGGACTTGATGAGTGCTCACTGACCTGGACTTGATGAGTGCTCACTGACCTGCACACTCATGTTCTGGGCACATTTCTGTAGATAGCCTGTTTTCCCAGCACTCAAGAGCTCAGGATGGTGAGTTTAAGTCTAGCCTGGATTACATAGTTAGACCACGTCTTTAAAACAAAAAAGGTAGGTAAGATGGCTCTGTGGGTAAAAGGGGCTTGCGGCCAAGCCCAAGGATCTGAGATGGACTCCCTAGAACCCATAGGTGGAAGGAAAAAAACCAACTCCTGCATATTATCCTCTGAGCTCCACCCAACTGTCACAGCTCTGGTGTACCTGACTGAGGTACACATAAATGTAATAAGAAATTGACACAAACCCAAAACTTGCATGCCCTGGTCCCATGTGGGAAAGGGGAGTGGAAGGATGGCCCCCTCCCCCACATCGCATTTGTTGAGTACCTAGTGTATACAGGCACTGACCTTGGTGTGGTGAGGCTGTGGTGCAACTGGTACTTCGGTGAAGAAAGGGGCGGGGAGGGACAAGCCATCCATTAGGATGGGATGTAGTCTGAGGGGACATGTCTGGAAAGGTGGCACTGGGCAAAGACCTAGATAATGAGGCGTCACTATGGGGAGCTGGGCCAGTACAGGGAGAGCAAGGGCAAAGTCTGGACTGTTAGGGTCAGAGGAGATTGCTACCAATTCTGAGACAGAAGCCTTGAATGCCAGGGATGGAGATTGGATTTTACTCAAAGTAAAACATGAACAAATCAACCAAGGTGACCCTGAACTTCTTTCTCTCCCAGGCTTCCAGTCCAGAGGGCACCTTCTGCAAAAATGTCCGTGGATCCCTTATCCAGCAAAGCCCTGAAGGTGAGGCACTAGCTCCTTGTGGTCTCTCTCTTTCTGCTGCTCCTGGGGTAGAGCTGCGACATCCCAATTCCCCTTTCCTCCCTGGAAGCCCCAAGCAACGACAGGGCTACAGGGGCAGGTTACTTCCTGCTGAGCGCGCTTTCCCCATTGCAAGGGGCTTTCCAGGCTGGGTTTCTCAGCTGGGTCCAGGGCTTGACACGTGGTTAGTTTGAGCCCTGGGTGGCCTCCTGAGTGCTGGTCCTGCTCACCTTCAAGGTCTTGGCTCAAGTCCAGTAACCGCCGAAACCGGGAGAGCGGGGTGGGGGTGGGGTTGGGTGGGGATGCAATGGGAAGTGGGGTGGCATCCCCAAGCACGGGCCCCGTGCCTCAGTTTCCCCCACGGCCCTCAGGTCAAGCGCGAGCTGAGCGAGAACACGCCGCACCTGTCGGATGAGGCGCTGATGGGGCTGTCGGTGCGCGAGCTGAACCGCAACCTGCGCGGGCTGTCGGCGGAGGAGGTGACGCGGCTGAAGCAGCGGCGCCGCACACTCAAGAACCGCGGCTACGCGGCCAGCTGCCGCGTGAAGCGCGTGTGCCAGAAGGAGGAGCTGCAGAAGCAGAAGTCCGAGCTGGAGCGCGAGGTGGACAAGCTGGCGCGCGAGAACGCCGCCATGCGCCTGGAGCTCGACGCGCTGCGCGGCAAGTGTGAGGCGTTGCAGGGCTTCGCGCGCTCGGTGGCCGCCGCCCGCGGGCCCGCGGCACTGGTGGCACCCGCCAGCGTCATCACCATCGTCAAGTCGGCGCCAGGCCCCTCCCCTGCTCCGGACCCCGCCCCCTGCTCCTAGTACCCGCTCCCTCCCCAACCACGCCCCTCGGACCCACTCCCGTCCTAAAGAGCCGGAGTGCCTTCTGCTCCCCGTCTCTTTTCTCTGCCACGGCTACCCGTTGTAGTGACTTCACATTCCTTTCCTGGGCTCTAATTCTTTAAGGCCCCGAGACCGGGACCTGATGGCCTTGGGGAGGGGCAATTTTGCTAAGTTGGGGGTGGGGGGAGGCATTGGGGTTCTAGGGTTCCCTGGGCTGAAAGTCCATCTTAGATCGAAAGATAGGTCGTGTAGAAATGGCCCGGTCAGGACTAGGTGTGGCCTTGTGAGACTGCCCTGCTGGGAAGCAGAACTCAAGAGACCTCCCAACTGTGCTTGGGACTTGGGAATGTCAGGCTTTCCCAAGCTAAGAGTCTTTGGACCCTATCTACGAAGCTCAGTTGACACGTGGGGAAGCTGTCAGGCAAAACGACTTAAGGCCACTGAGCACTGAATAGTTGAGCTGCAAACCCGAGTGGGGCCATCTTACAGCTGCCTTAATGAACATTCCAAGCTTGACTTTCATTCACAGGGGGGACAGTACACGGGGACTGAACAATATGGTAGGAGAGCCTCCCTGGCCTGGGAGACAGCTGTCTGTGTGGTGGGGGAAGAGAAGCTGAAGGAGAGAGAAAGTGACAAAGGGATGAGGTGAGGAGCTGGCCAGCCAGAGAAGGGCCTGTGGCGATGACCACTGTGGTAGACAGAGGCAGGCACTACAGTCCTGATGCAGGGAATGGGGTGGGGGTGGCGTGACTTGGAATTAAGGCTTCCACGTTGGTCCAGAGTATCTGTGGTGGTTCTGGGGGGCTGAGCACTGTCCCCCTGGGACAGCCCTAGCACCTTCCCAACACTGTACGCAGCTGACTCTTCCACAGTTTTATTTATTGCATGAATCTAAGTTATTCTCACCAGCCAAGTTCAGCTCCTCTTCCCTGGGAAATATGTGGGCCCTGAGCTGGACTTATATTTTATATCTACAAATAAATCACATTTAATCTTATATTTAGGGAAAGCTGGATGGCAGCAATAGGTTTTTAAAAAAAAAAAATTGCCCAGCTCCCAGAGTTTATTTATTTTCTGACTTCAAGTGAGCCAGTTACCTGCCTTGAGTATTTTGTAGACTTTCTGAATAAAGTCAAGTTCTTTTTCCACAAGAGAAGTGCATATCCTGGACTATTTTGTGTGTGCTCTAAATGAGTGGCCTCAGATGGGCAGGAAGGGACTTCTGGGTCAAGGGAGGCTATATCCCATTGCTAGCTCTCACAAGCAGGTGTGGATGGAGACAGGCCACCAAGAGCCCACACTGTACAGTCCCAGGCACAGAGAGGTCCTACGTTTTGAAAACTCTTCCGACTACTTTCACATGGGTCTGATTTTCTACAGCCCTGTGGCAACTACTTCCCAGTGTACAGAGAAAAGTGAATTGCTGAGTTCTAGGCTTAGGCTTCAGTCTTAGTCAGGGGAGGGGTGTGTGTGCATACTCATTGACTCAGCCACCTGGTGAGGAGTGGAATCCTACAGCCAGGGGAGTAGGGTTTAGACCCAAGCGGTCTTTTTCTGGGTGGTACTTCCTGGTTTCATGTAGCTCCAGTTTACTTTGAAACAGCAGTTCTCAACCTTCCTAATGGTGGGACCTTTTAATACAGTTCATGTAGTGACCCCCAACCAAAATTTGTTGCTACTTCATAACTGTAACTTTGCTACTGTTATGAATCATAATGTAAATACCTGATATACAACCCCTAGGAACGGATTGGTCGAGAACCACTGCTTTAAAATAAAGGCACTATAGAGAAATAGTCTAGAAAGGCTAGAAGGGCTGCAAACCCTAAAAGCAAAACAAACGCTAGTCCTGAGGACTAGGGCTAGAATCTGGTCTATGGCTGGTCAGGGAGGGAGAGAGGCTAAGGAAAGGGGCAGAGGGGAAGAGCCAGATCACGTGACTTGGCTGGACCCAAAGAACTTTCTCCCCCTCAGACTGGGGCTATGCCAAGACTTCTTCCTGAGAGGCTAAGCTCAGGCCTGGCAGCAGGAAGGGGTAGCGGGTGGGGGTGGGCGTGTGCGCAGATGACGTAGCCTGTTTACCTTCAGGTTATAGGCTGCTTAGGAAGTTCCCCCACCCACACGCATTCCAGCCATGCCTGCCGCCCATAGGACAGGCTCTTTGAAAGGCATGGTACCCATGACCAGGTAACCCTGCCCTAGGCTCCTGGTCTCTAAGGATGGAGGATGGGCTCAGGGAAGCCAAGGTGGGTGCGAGAGTCTTTCATCTTCTGGGAGATACCTATTAAAAAGGTCACCACCTGCCTCTGGAAAACAAGGACTGAGGCCCAACCCTCTGGGGGATGGGGAGAGGAAACTCCTTGTGTTAGGCTGTGAAGAAAGGAGAAACTGTCTAATAGGGATGTGGAAGCTGGTTTTAGTCCCAGACAGTGTAAACACCCTCAGGACCTACATCTACTTCACACACAGGAAGAGGGTGGCCGCCTCTGCCCATGGCCACCACACTTCTCTCTCCCAGACAAGAGGGGAAAAGACAAATAACCTCGCTGGCAGGCAGAAGAGATTTCAATACAATCTATATTATCTCATATATACTTCTTCCTGACTTTATTTGCTTGCTTCTGTCACGCATTTAAAATATCACAGAGACCAAAATAGAGCGGCTTTCTGGTGGAACGCATGGCAGTCACACGACAAAATACAAAACTAGGGGCTCTGTCTTCTCATACTTCATACAATTTTCAAGTATTTTCTTTATGTACAAAGAACTATTCTATCTGAAAAAAAAATTAAAAAATAAATGAGACAAGATAGTTTATGCATCCTAGGAAGAAAGAATGGGAAGAAAGAACAGGGAAGTTGGGTACAGATTCCTGTCCCCTGTTCCCATGGACCACTAGCTTCCTGCCACTGAGCTCCCCCATGGCCTCACCCATCATGTCAGAAAGTAAGCGCCAGGGTGGGTGGGGACCAGTGGGGACAGGAACCAACAACATACTTTGGCCTGGAAGATAAGAAGTCTCAAGAAACACACTGGTGGAAGCAATCCCAGGAGGGAACCATGGCCGTGCCCTAAGGAGCTCCCACCTGCCTGCTGCCTTCCTGGGCAGCTTGGGACCAGGTGGCCAGGCCCTCGGGGTGGGGCAAAGAGCTGGCCTCTGGGCTATGAGGAAGGAGGGAGGCTAAGAAGGTGGCTAGGATGCATCAGCCCCATGAGATCCCTCCCCATGGACCCCAGGATAGGAACCTGTTTGTTCCAGAGGTGACCAAGGGAAGAGCATCCAGTGAAGGCTACAAGGTAGGGCTCTTCACCACTCCATCTACTGGAGCCAAACCCAAGTGCTGCTTGAATTCTGCTTGCCAGGCCCCTGCCACCCTATCTCTGAGGTCCCAGCCTGGGAGGCAGCTCTGGGATTGATGTGTAGAGGAAGCCAGGGAAAGAGTGGGTAGTTCAGACAAGGGTGTCCGACCCAGCGTTGCAGAACCCTGAGTGCCAGCAGCTCAACAAGGAGTGCCTGGAGCAGACAGGAACTGGGGAGGGGCTTTCATATGTGACTAAGGCACAGAAGAGATGGGCCAGGGGCCAGGGGCCAGATGGAGCAGAACACCAGGCCCTATATGGTCAGGGGACCCAAGAGGGTCTGAGACCACCCCTACCTTGGACCCGCTGCATAACCATCCCTCCAGCCTCCCTCTGGAAGTAATCTGCAATGTGGAGACTCAGACTTCCCGTGACCCAGGAGGGATAAACCCCAGGGAGACCAGGACTTAGCAGGAGTCTTGATTGCTCCATTAAGGAGGTGGTGGGGAACCCAAGCCCTGGCACAGTCAGGAAGTATGGGAGGTGGGGTTGGGGCTCTGCCCCAAACTATCAAGAACTGGACCCAAGTGAGTGGGCAGTGTGGGCTGCTGGCTGTCCTTGGCAGGCAGAGTGGCCACGGTGAGAACACCCAAGGATCCAGAGCCCCACATGTCACCTAAGGGCCCATAGGCACAAGACATCCTTCCTAGGTGGGCCCTGAGGTTCCTGGGGTCTGGCTCTGATCCCTGCAGCAAGCCAGACAGGCCTAGGTTGGGAGAGGGGCAGGGTCCACAGAGCATTCACATCTCTACCTGCCCAGAATGTGACAAAACTCACACTGGACAAGGGTGAACAGGGAGAAGCGGGCAGGTGGGAAAAGACCAGGCTGGGTCTGGGTATTGCACGGTGTAAGGTGGGCTGGGCCTGACAGCTAGGCAGATATCTTGTTGGGGAGGGGGCTTAGGATGCAGCTTCTGGCCAACACACAGTACAGGATGGGTAGCAGAGATGTGACAGCTACAGCCACTGTCCTCTGCTCCTGTCCCAGGTAGTGCAGGGTTGGCCAGGTAGAAATATTCCTGAGGCCTGTTCCTCTGGAAGTGATATGCAAGTTTCTGGTCCAATAAATAAGAGGGCAGCAGCCACTCTGTGCTGGCTGCTCCCCAGCTGGCCACGCTGTGCTGGCAGCTGGAGGAGGCGTCTCTCCTTCCCCACACCGCCCACACCTAGAATTCATCATCAGAGCTGAGCAACAGAGTCTTCTCATTGTCGCGGGCACCACTAAGGCTGTGGGACCGGGAGAGGCCATGGGTGCCACCACGCCAGGTGGGCCCAGGCTCCAGCGTGGACTGCTGTGTGTACTGCTGGTAGGCAGGCGAGAAGTTGTGGATGGCATCCTGCACGATGTCATGTGGGTTCATGGTCTCCTTGAGGCTGCTGGAGATGCTCTTCATGGGGGCGCAGCGGCCTGCAGAGAGGAGGCAGGTGGGACATGGGGCCGGGGCAGGAGGAGGAAGACTTGATCACTTCCTGCCCCAGTTCCTGGGACAGACCCCACCCCACTGTTCACTTGCTCCCTCCTAGGACATGAAAGGGTAGGACACCAAGGCTGCTGCTGACTAGGAGAGACCTGGGGAACTGTGAAAGAAGCTAGGACAAAGGGGCAGAGCACAGCACTCACAGGGGGAGAGGGCAGGGCAGAGACAGGGAAGAGGCGGTCACTCGGCTCACCGAGCTCCAGTGCCAGGCTATGGCCCCGCCTGGGAGGGCTGCTGAACCAGGTATCAGATGCCCCACAGCAGCAGGCTGGCCTGTTGGCTGTCCCTCTGAGAGGGTAGGAACTCGCTACTTGACATGCTTCTGACTCATCCATCCGATTATGTGCCCCACAGTAGCCAGGTAGGGGTGGGAGCACAGTGTAGGCCACCAAGCCAAGCTGGAGCGAAGAACTCAACCCTGGGCCCAGGTCTTGAATGGGACTCACAGTCTCTCCACCCTGTCTGTTCTGTCTCGGAAACACTGCTAAATGCCCCTATCATTACTCTAGTGGGGGCACTGTGCCCTGGAACCTAGTAGGGTGTATTTCAAAACTAGAGAGTGGAACGAAGGCAGCCCAGCTCTACAAAGGCAGCCCTCTTTGTCAGGTGCTCAGGGTTCTGGCTCAGGAGTGCCAGCTTGGAGGAGTTGGGTACACGAGGGACTACAAAAAGGCATGCCAGTGACAGGAGTAGACTGACGTGCAGGACAGACGTGCAGACAGAGCAGAGAGCAGACCTACCGTAAGGGCCGTATGTCAGCACTGCCCGAGGCCAAACCCAGAGCAAATGCAGAATAAAGGGGCAGGGAGAGAAGCCGGAGGGATAGAGAAGACAAGAGACAGCTGAGTGAAAATTGCCTGCTCACCCCAGGCCCAGTGACACTCCACCCATCCCCCACCCAGGCTGCCCCTGAAGGACAGTGCTCATGCTAACAGGGGTCACCCCAGTGGAAGGGGAAGTTCCACCCCACATCTGAGGGCCTCTCTTCCCACTTCTCCTAGGGTCTGCTGGAGCTACGCTAACACAGAGCCCTGTGTCTCGCAAAACTCACTCCAACGTTATAGCTTTGGAAATCAAGGCTCAGGGGACAATCACAGCATGTTCACCCCAGCCTGATGGGAGGCGCCATGGTTAAGACAATGAATGGACTACAGCCCCACAGTAACAGCAGCTTGTCTTGGGTGGGCTGTTTCTTCTAGGGTAGGCGCATCTATAGGGTCCCGCCTGAGGGAAGACTACCATGTCACCAGTAAAGTGCTCCTGCAGAGCCTCCAAGACACAACATCCCTCTGTGCAAGATAACCTGGCTTGCTTCTTTTAGCAGCCTAGCTAACTAAGTTTAAGGGACATGGGTAAATGTCCATCAGATCTTTCCCACTGGGGCCTAGTAGGAAGCGGGGTTGGGGAGTAGGGGTGGGAGTGGGGGTGGGACCAGCCAACAAGTGGCTCAGCACAGAGTAGGGTGCCCTCTAACACCAGGGTGGCAGCTAGAGCACCAGTATGTCAGGGATCACAGTCCAGCAGAGGCAGCTGAAGGTTGCTTCCCAACCATGACCAGTAGAGGGACTGGGCAGGGAGTCCTGTGCCTGTGAAGCCCTAAGATTCCCCATGCCAACCACAGGGACCTATGGTGGGCACTGAGGCTTGGGGGAAGGGTTTCTGGCCTCCAGCCATGAGGTAAAGCTGACAGCAACTGGATGGCAGATGCTTTAGTCAGGAGCCTCCCTTTCCCGACCCTGCAGTCTCTCACTGGATGGCAGCTTCAGGCATTCCCCTCAGGGACAAGCCTTCTGCACCCCCAGGCCCACTGTTTCTCCACACACCTGCACTAGCCAATCACAGAGGTGCCCAGGGTGGGCCCTACCCACCAAGATCTTTCTAGGGCAGTCTCCTGCACACCAGGGGCTGTAGAATACTGCCTTAGCAACAAGGATTAGCTGTGTGAGAGCCAGCGGTGGAAACTGCCTTCTGACCCTGCTTCTCACAGGGAAGCAGCGTTTCTGTGGTTAGTTCCTTGAAGACCCTCAGCAGACAGAAGACAGGCCCGAGCAGACACTATGCAGTGGAGTCCACTAGTCTCTATCACAACTTCCTTTTTTCATTTTTCTCAAACTCACAGTAACCCTCCTGCCTCAGCTTCCTGATCGCTGGGATTCTAAGTATATATCCTGTGGGTCTCCACACTAGGACCTACATGGGTGAACTGAGCTTCTAGAAGCAAACTGGGGGTCCCTCGACTCTGACAGCCCCTGTGCTTGACCTCTTTCTTTAGCTCCTCTTCCAGTACAGTCAACCCTTACAAGTGCTGGGTGGTGGAGGTCTCATGACACTGGGGTCCCGCCCTTGGTAGGAACCTGGCTCATACCTTGAGCGTCCAGTCTCTTGTCCGCGTAGACCTTGTAGGTGAAGGCATGCCGCAGAGCCAAGGCTGCGAAGAACATCTCAACACAGATGATGAAGTCCTGGTAGCCAGCAGCCACAGTGCCCTCACCCACTGACACACGGGCTGAGTTGATCTTTGGGATGGCCCCACACTTCTCTAAGATGGCCAATAGCATGCCTGGACAGGGAGAGGCACTGTCTGGTCACACACTGGACCCCTTCCCATGCCCTTCATCCATGCAGTGCCACCCAAATAGCCACACACTCCAGGATACAACAGGGCTCATTTGCTCCTGGAGGCAGGGATGACGACACCAAGGACAGGACTTTCCTGCAAGCTTTACCCCTCCCAAGTGCCCAGTGGCCAAGGTATCTCTGAGTTCCAGGCCAAGATCTTAAAGGATAGCACTTTGGCCTGGGACCCACAGTTCTGGAAACATGAACAGGAGTGGGAGATGGGACTGAGACGGAAGTGGGCACTGGGCTGTGACCACCAGGCTGAGAGGAGGCTGACCTTGCCAGAAGGAGAGAAAGATGACAGACTTGACCATGAAGAACTTGAGGACAGGGCTGTAGGGACTGAGCAGCTCCCGCGTGGCGAAGTAGAAGAGGAAGAGGGCGTAAAGGGCCAGGCTGACGGAGATGTTGTAGATGATGGTCACGTAGAGGTACCCACTGGTGACACTGTGGGACAGGCACACTGTGTCTGGGACCAGCCCTGCGAGGGCAGGCTGCTCCATCCTTTACCCTGCTCATATCCTCTTCCCCATGGTCAGGGCCATGCTTTCCAGCAAGGTACAATGACCCCCTGGAGGGAGGGGACAAGGGATGGGGACATGGTGGGAATGGGGTGCAGGGGTGTACCTTCAGCCATTACCGCTTTACCCGCTCACATGGAGTCCCTGCTCTGAGCCCACACCTCATGGAGGACACGAGAGGGAAGCTAGGGCTATGCTGGAGGTGACAGGTGTCACAGTGGGCATCCTGACATTTGTTCTCCTCCTGATCTTGGTGGACTCATCTGCCTAGGTGGGCTGTGGTACAGGTTACAGGCGAGAATTCAGAGCATAGGGCTAGGTGTAAAGTGCCTTTACTAACCCACAAATGAAAAGGTGTGACTGGTTTACACAGCGGGGACTTTACACCGGGCCTGAGAACTGCTTCCCAGGGCTCCTTTCAGAACCTGCCTTAAGAGTGGCCACCATCTTCTGAGACTCACCATGGTTACCACCGTACGTCCTGAACATGCACATGAGCATGACTGGCTAAGAGCTGGCATCTGGACCAAGAGCAAGCTGGCCACTGCCAGGCTTAGGCTCAGATTCAGGGAGGTTTGAGCCCCATGCAACTTAGGGAGACCACAGTGGGCTCTGTCAAGGTAGGGCACCCATTCATATGCCAATATTCCACCCACAGACCCCAGGGAGGACCCCTGCTTACTCAAAGTCCCCGTCCCGGTACTTGCCAAAGGCCTGAAGTACAACGGTACTGACGGCCATGAGTGGCTTCACCACACAGAACTGCAGGGTGGCCTGTTGGGGAGACAGGTGAGGCAGGATGAGCAGGGTTGTTCTGCTTTAGCACCTCTTCTGGCAGATTGGCCTATGTTGGTTGCTAGGAAGGAGGAAGGAACTGCCTATGGGGCATCAAGAATGTGAAAGGAGACAAGAGGAGGTCAGAGACTCAAGGACTAAAACCACAAGACCCAGTGGACCAGGAGCAGAAGACATCTCAGAGAGAGCTCAGAGGTTATGAGGCCTTCAGAAGATGGCAAGGACAGGATCCAGTCAGAGGGAGCAGCTCCAAGCTAGTGATATGCTTCAGGTAAATTGCCAAGCCTACTGACCAAAGTTTGATCCTCAGGACACAGTGGAAGAAGAGAAACTCCTGCCAAGCCACACCGGTGCACTTGCAAGCATGTACGTACACACACACACACACACACACACACCAAATAAGTAAGTAAATAATAAATAAGTAAACAGGAGCCGTCCATATTGAGCTCGTTCAGGGCAGAATGTGAACAAGGTGGTCAGGCTGCAGCAGCAGGGAAGGAAGACCTGGTCACACAGGGCTCTTAAGGGCCTCCATCTTCTCGTCCTCCCCTTCCACTTCCTTGCCCACGCTCTGGCCTGGGCCAGGATTTCTGTGGAGCTGGGGTCTCAGTAGGCTGGACACTCTAAGCCTTCAAGAGCAGCAAGTGGGGACAGGACACCCCTTTAATATGCACGAGCCCCAAAAGGTACATGAACACTCAGGCAGTCACCTGGTCTTTGAGTAGCCATTCGGGTAAATGTTAAATAACCCATGCCCACAGCACAGAGTTGTAAATGAGTTCAGAAGAGCCAGATGCAGTATCCTCCTGAGGCTACCTATTCTACGCACAGTCAGGCTTTTGCAAACTTGCTCAAACACAGAGGATGTGCTAAGCCAGCTCTGCAGTTTCTGTAATCCAGTGGAGTGTCCATATCACCCACAGACTCACACAGACCTAAAAGCCATCATCCTCAACCAGAAGCCACATGGCGTGGCCAGGCCTAGGACCAGTGGCTAGAGCAGAAGGGCAGCCTGGGAACCCTGCCAAGCCTCTGCTCTGCGGGAGAGCCACAGCAGAGGAGTATGCGGCAGCAGGCAGAGCTATGTGCTGCTATCAGAAAGCCCACAGAAGCCCTGGGCTGCAAATCTTCACCCACAGGCAGTGTGAGGAAGGGAGAAAAGCAGGGGTTCACACCAAGGTGCCAGGTGAGCTGGCGGAGCTGCTCCCTGTGAGGGACTTTCAGCACCTCAGTCACACACAAGGAAACTGAGGCACAGAGCTGAACTAGCAGATGCAGCAATGAAGCCCAAGCCAGCAGACTCCAGAGCTTTTGTCCAACTACACCAGGGGTCAGTCTGAGGTCCACAGACCAGGTGAGATGTCAAAATCATGTGTCAGTCCCAGAGTGGGCAGTCCTTTCTAGAGCTCTGTTGGGCTGGGTTGGGGGTTGGGGAAGTCACTGACCCGAGACTCCCTACTCCCCTCCCTTCCTCTGTCACCCCTCCCTTTATGTCTCCTCATAGGGACAGAACCCAGAAAAACACACACACACACACACACACACACACACACACACGAGGGAAGTGCTTTTCCACTACATTGTAGCCCCTTTTAACAAACGCTCCAAAGGACTCAGACACTGGGCTCTGGGCCTGAGGACATCCTGGCCCACCCTGTGGTGCTGGAATGAAGACAGGACTGTGAGCTGTGAGCGCAGGGTGCCTGCTGGGAGCCATCACATGTTCCTTTCACTCCCTGCCTTCACTGCCAGGTCGAGGTCCAACAGCTGAGCCCCAGAGTCCGGGAGGGAAATGGTCTGTACCTGGTGGCCTGTACCTGGTGGCCATGAGACCCACTGTGTTCTCTGTTCTGCTCTTGAGAGCAAAACTTTGAGGACAATGTAATGATCAAAAGCGGTCATGAGTCACAGCTGGGCCTGGCCTGGGTAGTTGAACCACATAAACAAAGGCTCTGTGAGCCCCACCCTGGACCAGAGCAGTGTTAACCCCTTCTGGACCACTCCATGGGAGAGAACCTAAGGCTCTCTCTGGGAGGCAGAACTAGTAGCAGAACTGAAGCCTAGGCATGTCCACTGAAATGCTGCTATGCAGGTTGCCATGCTGTGGGCCCTGAGCCCTCTACAGAGGCCAAAAAGAGGAATAGGCTGTAGAGCCCCTGGTGGGGGATGGGGATCATTTCTCTCTTAACTACTTGGCCATGTTGGAGGGACTGACAGAGGCAATGCAGAGGCCAAGGGCAGTCATGAAGTCTGGGTGATACTATCTCTCTTAGACAGTATCTCCCTGAATGAGCCAGAGCTGTGCTAAGGACTGCATCCTCCACCTCATCTGCTCTCTTCAGTCACCTCTTGAGGTAAGTATTGCCACCTCATCTTATAGAAGGACAAACAAGCTTAGAGAAGTTAAGCAAATAATGAGGTCACACAGTCAGAGAAGCCGGAAGTCCAACTCTAGCCAGGAAGTGATGACCAAGGAAACCAGCAGCCATGACGCTGTGACTGGGACAAGGGAGAGGGCAGGGGCTGCGTGGTCTGATCTGCTGTGTGTTTTTAATGCCTAAACCTTCTTGGCCTAGAAAAAGAGATGAGTTTTCAAACTGACAGTCCAGAACCTGTGTGCTCCCTGGTCCTTGAACACCCAGCAAGACTCTGGACCAGCTTCTCTGGCCCCAGGCTGCCCCTGAAACTTCTAGGATGTTCACTGCCAGTCTCCACAGATGACACTAACACAGTGTCTCCAGAACAGCTTGGGAACAGCTGGGAGTCCTGGAGACCTCCACAGGTATGGTACAGGTCTGCATGCACACAAGTCACCCTCTAGAACAAAGGTAGAAACAGGGCCCCTAGCCTGCTCCCCAACCTGGGGCTGTCGCTGGGCACATACCTGTTTACAGAACCGCAGGAATCCAATGGAATAGGTCTTTCCCCAGAGGCAGCATGTGCCATACATACAGCTGGACCTGGGAATGACAAGTAGAGAGGGCTGGGGCCAGAGGAGTGGGCGTGGTCTATGTCCACCCAGGTGGTGGGCGAGGTCTGTGTGTCCCCATGCTAGGCTGGGAGGTGCCCACGTGGGGCTCAGGAAGCTGTCATACTCACTCAATGGCCTTCCCTCTGATCTCAGACATGATGGCACTCTCTCCCCCAAGGTACTCATAGCACAGGCTGAGGAAGTTATAGATGACAAAGGCTGTGAAAAGTCCAGAGCAGAGAATCCCAGTCAGCAGAACAGTCCCTCGGAATGGAGCAGTCAGCCAGGGCTGGGCCAGACTGCCCAGCTGTGGACCATGGCTCTAGTACTTAGGAGCTGCATGGCTTTAGGCAGGGTTCTCAAACTCTCTGTGGCTGTTTCCTCATCTGTGACCTGGGAACAAGTGCTTCCTTAGCCTGCTGGGGGGGGGGGGGGGGGGGAAGAGCAGCAAGCGACCATATGAGGCCGTGCTGAAGGCTAAATTCCCAGGACATGCTCCCACGTGCTCAGTAAGTGATGTGACGCTTATTCCAGAACACTCTGCAGGAAGGAACCGAGTCTACCCCAGTACCAAGCCAAAGCCCTGGTACCTGCACCCACAGCCAACACTATAGTCAAAGTCAAGGGGATGAATATGGCACCTAGCCCCAGAAGCAAAGGACAGGGCAGGCCACAGGCCTACTCTCAGACTGGCTGTCACCAGCCCTCCCTCTAGCAGGACAGGGAAAGAAACCTTTCTTGAAATGGATCCACCAGTGACGCCACAGGGCCCAACCCCACCAACTCTTGCCCAGCAGTGTTGCTTTCTTTGGGAGGACCGGCCACCCGAGCTTACACCCTTGCCTTTCTGAGCAGTGTGTGCCTGGTCAGCTACAGCCAGCTCTGACAGAACTGCTCGGATTCCCACTGCACTCTGCTCTCAGCTCAGGACTGTCTGAACAAGCACCTAGAGCCGCCAGCATGCTGTTCACTCCAATCACTAGTGAGCTGGTAATAAATTCTCAGAGAAAGGAGATGAGAAACGACCTCCTCAGACATGACTTGACTGGTCAAATCAGGTCCCCTGACCATCTGGAAAAATCAATCCCTTTAGTAGTAAATGCATAAATCCTTCCTGAGGTTTCTACCCTGCCTTAGACTATTTAAGTTCCTGAATGAAAAGACACACACTGCCTTTATACTGACAATATGCCTTCATCAGTACAATAGCTGGGCAGAAGAGACAGGTGGGGTCTAGGTTTTGTGGGCTTGGGGTCAGAGGAGGACCATGAGGGGAGAAGAAGAGGGCAGGGGGAAGGAGAAGCTGCCATGGGTTAGGTCCTGAGGGCTGGCCGATTGGAGTTAAGAGCAGCCCAGATGAAATATAGTAACTAATAACTCGGGTTATCGATAAGAAAGTAGATTCTAACAGCATGGAGGGTAGATATCTGCCCAGCTCTTGTGCTGCTTAAGGCTTATTAGGAATATAAAGGCTGAGGGGCTGGAGAGATGGCTCAGCGGTTAAGAACACTGACTGCTCTTCCGAAGGTCCTGAGTTCAAATTCCAGCAACCACATGGTGGCCCACAGCCATTTGTAATGGGATCTGACGCCCTCTTCTGGTGTGTCTGAAGACAGCTACAGTGAACTTACATATAATAAAATAAATAAATCTTTAAAATATATGTGCGCGGTATATGTGTTTTTTATCTGGGAACTCAATAACCAAAGGTGGGGGAGAAACCCTGGGCTGGGATTAAAGTAATTCTACAACACCTTCCTTTCCTAGGGAAATGCAGGCTCACAGGCTCACTGGAACAGACCCACCAGTGGCATTTACACGAAGCCTCTAGACAGGCAAGAAACAGACAGGCTGACGCGCGGTCAGGAGTGGGTGTGATTTACCTGCTGCATTCTGAATGTGGCTCCAGACCTGGGCTCTAGGAAGGCAATACCTACCACAGCCTGCATGCCAGGCCATGTGCTAGGCCCAGGGATACATTAGCAATCATGAGACCTACAGTCCAGAGGAAGTGATGATGTCACCTGCTCCTGCCCTGGACTATTGGATATCTAGAACTTTCTGCTCCATTCTAGATACCACATGTCAAGTAACAGACAAGAGTATGCCATCAGGAAGGAAGAATGAGGGTCCAGATGAAACATGAAGGCTTGTCCACACAGCAGATAGGTGCTTCATGGTCTCATGGCAGGTCCCACAAGGACTTCACTTCACAGAATGAACACACCTTTCTCCCTTTCTGCTTTTTAGGACAGGGCTCATCATGTTCACTGAGGCTGGCCCCAAACTGGCAGAGATCCTTTGGCCTGTCTCCCAAACGTGCTGGATTACAGACACGTGCTACCACACCTGATTTGGAAAGAGTAGTTTCTGGTGAGTATCATCACCAGAGAGGGATTGCTCCCAGCTGGTCATTAGAATCAAGCATCAGAAGCAAACCCCTCAGCAGAGACTGTGGTCCCACCAGCCGTCAGTGGCAGCTCCTCTAGCCAGTCATGAGATAGGAGGTAAAAGTCCACACCACTACAGCCCACTCAGTATCTTAGCTGTAGTCCCTACAAACAAACAGTTACAACACTCAGCCTGGGAATTCAGTGAGAACCTGCTCAGAAGTGTCCCTGCAGCTATGCCCCAGGCCAGGAGTTACACACTACTCAATATACACCACTGGCTACCACCCACTACACGACAGGTGCCTTGAACAGAACTGATGGTCTCGAGTGCATCTGGCTGCTCAAAGCCCTCTCCTCTGCTAACCTGAAGGCCTTCCACTGGTCTCTGCCTCTCCTACATGGAGAGTTGATCTGGAAAGACCAAGCTCTCTGGGACATTCCAGATAACTGAGGATATGTTTGGAAAACTGAATTGCCAGCTGGGGACTAAAGTACTTTTTGCATCAGAACATCCCTTCTCATTTTTCAGGGGCATGTGGGCAATCACAGTACAATGGACCGACCCTGGTGGACAGGGGACATGCACTATGTAAATGTGCCCAATTCTAAACCCTCTTTCTTCCCTGTGGCTCCTCATCCTTTGTACATCCTGCCTGTCCTGCTCCCCACACCCCCGCAGGCTGCTTCTGATTCCTCTTCCTTCAAGCCTCTCCCTTTACTCAGATCCACTGAGCTCTTACACTTGTTTGTGAGCTGTGGCCAGTGGCGCCATTACCCACCAGGGTGACCTGCTGGCAGCAAACTGGCCCATGGCTCTCTTTTAAAATTACATTCATTTATGTATTTGTAGGGTGTGTGGACATTTGTATGGAGATCAGAAGAGCTCGTCTATCATCATATGGATCCTACAGGTCACTCCGGGCATCAGCCTTGGTGGCAAACATCTTTACCACTGAGTTCACCCTCCCTGGCTCCCATCCTAGGCTCTTCGTTCATTCACTGTACCCTCTCTGTCAACAAAGACTCAGTATATTTAAAATACAAACTCTGAGGCCAGGTGTGGTGTTGCACAGCTGTAATGCTGTGGAAGGGAGGCTAAGACACAGGGATCACAGATTTAAGGCCAGCCTGGGCTACACAGTGAGACCTATCTCAACAACAAGAATCTGAACTCTGAAATGCGGTGAAGACACTGCATTCCTCCTAGGTATGTAAAATCCTTTTCCTCTCCTTCACCAAGCCCAGCATACATCAAATCCTGGCTGCAAAGCCCCAGGCAGGTGCCTAGCGCTTCATCATCATCAGGTCCTACTTGGCAAGTTTTGCAGCTACCTGCAGCCCTGTTTTCGCACTGTGTAATGGCTGTGTGGTGCATACTCGACCTGGTGCGGGGGAGGGAAGCACGTGCTAATGATGAGAAGAACCTGGGGTAAACTGTGAAGACCGAACAAACATTTGTAACAAAATATACAGCTGGGAGCAGAGGAAGCTGCATCTCCGCCTCTGGCCACTGAGCCTCGCAGGCCCTTAGCTCACCCCAAGCCCATCAGACACCAAAATGCATATGGTGATTGGTTCTCACCCCAGCCCTGTGGTGTATCCCAGAACTGTGTGAACTACAGCCCTTATCAGATGGGTGCTGTATGGAGCCGGGGCATCCTGGGAAAGGTACCCAATATCTCTGAAACTCACCCCTTCCCAGGTTGCTAACTAACAATAAAATTTAAATAATTTTTAAAAGGAAAAGAAAAATATCAAAGACACAAACAAGAAAAGGTCTCAGGCCCTGAGTCGGGGAATTCAAGCCCACAAGGCCTCCCCAGCATGGTGATGACTACTCTATTTTCAATGAGATTTTAGAACTTTGAAGTTGAAAGCAAGATCTTAAAAGCCTAGAAGAATATGCAAGCAGCTAGCAGGATCAGAATCCAGCAGACTCCCTAAAAACAGTAGTGGGAGCTGAAGCCAGTGAGAAGAAGTCTGCAGAGAACAATTCCCAGTCTTGAGGTGTAGTCCCTTCTGAAAGACGTCAATCACAGAGCAATCCACTAAAGACACTTCAGACTTCCTACCAGCATCCCATGGGTCAGCTTTCTCAGGAGGCTGGTGGAAGATGGGCCTCAACCAACCAAGAAAACAAACCACAAATGAAGGAGAAATAGGGACAGTTGACCCACACAGCACAGGAGAAGCCAACACAGGTCCAAGAATGATGGTGACTGGCAGCCTGGGTGACAACAGAGGAGACCTTGAAAGCAGGCAGTGCAGACTGCAGAGAGGCCTGGTCAAAGGAAAGCCAGTGCTAACAGATTCACACTTGGCCACCAGAGGGAAAAGACTGGTTATTTAAAAACCAGGTTGTAGTGTTCAGGGATAAACGAGAGACAAGGAAAGGACAGAAAACTGGACAAACCCAAAATTAAGACAAGTAGCAAAACCCAGGCTTCTACACAGAAAGGACAGAGAGAGAGAGAGAGAGAGAGCGCTGCAAGCCCAGCACTCAGCAATGGAGGCAGAAGTGCCTGGCTGCATAAGGCATAAGGACCTGGTCCCCAAACCAAAGGAAATGAAAGGAAAAGAAGAGGGGGGTGGGAGAGGCAGTGCAAGGCTCAGCTCTGGACAGCATTTAAACACAAACACCAAATTCTAAATGCACACCTAGAGAAATTTGTAGTCCAGTCTCCCCAGCACTGTGAGGATAAGAGAAGCTTTTGTGCATGTGCATGTGCGTGTGTGCACGTGTGTGCGTGTGTATGTGGTTTTAGGTATGTTAGAGGCAAAAGAGATCGGAAAGGAAGTACAGAATGGACAGGTGAGAGTGAGGGTCAGGTGCTGAGTGCTGTTTGTAAATGTCCTGGGAGATGACAGGCCAGAGACAACAGCGTTGCTAGGAGACGGGTGGCCGACTTCCTGAGTGGACCCTTTCCCTGGCAGTGGGCTGGTTAGGGCAGGTGGAAGGGACAAAGGGGCTTCTGAAGTGGGGTGCGGCCCACTGTCTGCCGCTGCTCTGAGGTGTTGAGGGAGGACAGACTGGCAGCCCCCACCCCCATGTCCCCACCGTTTACTACAGGTCTTATTTTCCGGGCCCTTAGATTACACAGGACACAGACAGAGACACACGCATATGCAGCAAGGAAGAACTTTTTCCTCCTAAAAGAACCAGGGGAGCAGATGCTGGTCCAGGTGCCCACTGGAGGCGGGCATCTGCAGGGAGGATGCTCAGCTCCTCTCTTCCCAGCCAGAGGTTCTGAACTCGGGAATTTTCTGCTTTCAGGAATATCACGCACAGTGAAACACCTGCCTCCATAATCTCTCCTGGAAGGAACTTGAGAGAGCACCAGCCAGGAGGAGGGAGCCTGGGAATCAATGCAGGCTCACAGTGAGCTACTCAAGTCCCTTTATTCAAAAATTATGGGGTTGGCTGAGGTTTAGCTTAAAGAAAGAGCACATGCCTAGGATGTATGAGCCCCCCGTTCCTCCAACACACACATACACACACACACACACAGATACACAGAACTGGATTGGGGATGTATTTTTTAGTTAGTAGAATGCCTGCTTAGCATCTAGAAAGTCCTGTGTTCCATGTCCAGCACCACATAAGACAAGGTGTAGTAGCATACACCTACAATCCCAGCACTTGGGAGGAGGAATAGGCAGGAGGATCTCTGTGTTCAAGGCCAGCCTGGTCTACAGAACAAGTTCCAGAACAGCCAGGGAGGGCTCCATAAAGGTACCCTGTCTCGGGGGCAGGTGAGTTTGAGGCTAGGGCTGGAGAGATGGCTAAGCAGTTAAGAGTATTGGCTGCTCTTCCAGAGCATCATTCTGGTTTTCAATTCCCAATTCCTTCTTCTGGCCTCCTGAGGCACTACACATACATGGTACACAGACATACACACAGGCAAACACTCATGCACATAAAAGATAGACAAAGAGTATAAGGTGCACAGCTTTAATCCCAGAATTAAAGAGGCAGAAATAGGCAGATCTCTGAGTTCCAGGCCAGCCAGAGATATAAAATGAGACCCTGATACCCACCCCCACCCCCAAAGTTTGAGGCCAGCCTAGGCTACATGAAGATCCTGTCTCAAAGGAGGAGAGGAGAGTCCACTGCTGTCATGTACCTGGCTCTGTTCCCACAGAGTGAAGCCTCCTCTCAGGACTGTATCCACTGAAGGGATAGACAATGTTTGCAACCATGCATGGACAAGGATATGACATTGGGGAAGAGACAGGACGAGGGCCAGTTCCACACATGGCTGGAAAATCAGACCACACCAGCTCCCAACACCAGGGAACTACCTTCTGCTGAGCTGCGGTGAAGGTTGATGTGTCTCCTGAAAGGGACGTAGTGGGGCACACAGAAATAAGAGGGGTCTGGCAGAAGGCCCTAAGGAGGGGGTGCCAGTTCTTTCCTTTGAGATACAACAGAGCACCACATGGGGTCACGTGAGCTTATGGGCCCAGCTGTGTAAATCTTCCCCCAATACCTGTGGTTTCTATCCATAGATGGACCATTTAGAAGCTGCCAACCCAGCTAGAGAAGCCAGAGCTAAGAAATAAATAAATCAGAGGTAGAGCTCCTGCTTCTGGGCATCTGTGAGGGCATCCTGGGATCCCCCAAACCAAACCATGTCTGTAAGCAGAGACTTGGGCTACATGTGGACGGTTACCCATCCATTGGCGATAGATAGACGGACAGCCATGTAGGAAAGAGGAATCTAGATCCATCCTTGTGAGGCTGATCCAGAGACTCCTGGGGGACTGAGGAATGACATGCCAGCCTCAGATCTTGAGATGTAGGAGGGGTGTGCAGCCCCCTGGCCCCATGACCCCAGCTCCCCAGCCTTCCCTCAAGCCCCGTTCCACAGTATGCTCACCTTCATAGCAGTCGCGGACGGTGCCAAAGTACACATAATACTGGTCATTGGTGAAGAAGAGGAGGCTGAGCCAGGAGTCGAAGGCGTAGATGGGTACGATGAAGAGGATGCGCACGATGTGGCGCTGCTCGTTGGGGCGGCTGTAGCAGCGCAGATGCATGTAGATCTGGGTGGAGGATACCAAGTCAGCCAAGTCCCACTGCCACTACACCTGCCTCCCATCTGCCTGTCTGCCCTCTACCTGCCTCCCACCTGCCTGTCTGCCCTCTTATACCTGCCTCCCACCTGCCTGTCTGCCCTACACCTGCCTCCCACCTGCCTGTCCTACACCCGCCTCTCACCTGCCTGTCTGCCCTACACCTGCCTCCCACCTGTCTGCCCTACACCTGCCTCCCACCTGCCTGTCTGCCCTACACCTGCCTCCCACCTGCCTGTCTGCCCTACACCTGCCTCCCACCTGCCTGTCTGCCCTACACCTGCCTCCCACCTGCCTGTCTGTCCTACACCTGCCTCCCACCTGCCTGTCTGCCCTGTTATACCTGCCTCCCGCCTGCCTGTCTGCCCTACACCTGCCTCCCACCTGCCTGTCTGCCCTGTTACACCTACCTCACACCTGCCTATCTGCCCTCTTCCTCCCACCTGCTCCATGGGAAGAGGATGGCTCCTAACATCTGTCTCTACCCTTCCTTGCTCTATGGTCTGATGCAAGTTACCCACTCTGAGCCTCAGTCCTGCTCCGTTAAATTAGATGATAAACTTTCCATCATGAGAATCCAATCAAAGGGACCACATAAAGCTGGTGTGGTGCTATCTACAGGCCACCTTCAGCTACAGGAGTTAGTAAGGCCGCAGTGTTATTGAAGCTGTGGTCTCAATGTGTGCTCCTGTGCATTCTGCCTCCCCAAAGCCAAGTTCCTAAGGTCTCATAGCAGCAGCACTGAGTTAACTGAAGGGCTGATCAGGAGCGAGTTGAAGCCATCTGGCTGTGGCCACTCTGCCTTGTCCCTTCACAGATGCTAGAGAGGGTGAGGCAGCAGAGAGCCTCCCTCTGGAGGATGTGGACACAGCGGTTCACTCACACTATGCCTAGTTCCTCAATCCACTAAACTAAGGCAGCACTGCAATGTCCCCAGGGAGGCAGGAGAAGGCAGTGCAACTCCGGGGAAGCAGAGCTAAGGGCACAGCCTCAGTGCCTGGGCCTGACTCTCATGACATCACTCTTGGCCCAACCCAGGCCAGCCCTGACTAAGGAAAAGGACAAGATATTTCCATCAGCTGTGAGCCAATTTCCTCGGACACTAATGGATCTAAAAGAGACTGAGATGCATGGCAGCTGGTGAGGGGCTGCCAGGGGCCTGAGCAGACTCACCCAGCCCTCTACATGGGGACTCCAGCAAGCATCCTCCTTGGGCACCCAACCTCCCAAGGCTGTGAAGACAGGAGGCCTGACTTTTCTCCCTGAGCTGCAGCCCACACATAGTGACCAGCTCCTCTGCCACCTCCCTCAGGCTCCCCAGACATGTCTAATGTTAACAATTCCGTGGCTTCAGCTGCATATGCACATGGCCAACAGATTCTGAACAGATCACAGCAGACAAGTATCTGTGTGTTTCCTCACAATCCTATTGGACTGAAGGTGAATCCAGAGCCACCACCTGCCTGCAGCTGAGCTGGGGTGTGGGAGAGAAACCCTAGGAAGCAGAGCTTATACTACTGTAGCCTGGCTTGCCTAAAGCGTGCTTTGTGGAACTAGAAACCACTCGGAACACTTAGGGATGCTCCCCCGTCACACCTAGGTACCTGGTGGCAGGTGATGAGTAGAGCTGTCCACACAAAGAAGCCGGAGATGGCCTGGGCGGCAGTGGTCATCAGAAACACAGGGTGCTCCATGGCTGTGGGACTGCCCTCGGGGGTGGCAGAGACACTAGGTGAAGCTGCTGTGGTTGTGGGTGATGCTGGGTCTGGGGCCAGCGCAGCCCCCCTCACTGTCATGGTTCCCAGCAGCAGTAGGCTCCCTGAGAGAATCTCTTGCAGTGAGTGGCAGGCTGGCCTAGAGAAGAAATGGGAGTGAGCGACAGTGTTGTGAACAGCCCTTCCAGGACTGCATCATGGGCCCTAGCAATGCCCCTTCTCAGCCCTGGCGCCTCTGGGCCAATACACAATGGCCTTGTGATGTTCTGGGACCTTTGTCAGACAAGACCTTTGTTTGCCAAACGTCCTCAACATTCCCTGGGAAGTCAGGAGGCCAAAACACAGCGACGAGGGATGTGGGGTACAGACAGAAGAGTGCTGACCTATAACTGTCAACAACAGCTTGCCCACCTGCTACCTGGCAGTCCCTAAGTACTGCTGCTGCAAGCTGGAGCCCTCATGTGGCACACAGAATGATCCCATGAGCCTCTTGTCACTCTCCTTTAGAGGCAAGGTCTTGCTACGTAAAGCCTAGGCAGGCCTTGAGCTCAAATCCTCCTGCCTCAGGCTCCTGATTACTAGGATAGAAGACACATACCACCCTGATGTGGCAGAATTGTTTTTGTCTTTTTTGTTGTTGCTGTTTTGCTTTTGTTTATCCAAGACAAGGTTTCTCTGTGTAGCCCTGGCTGTCCTAGAATTCACTCTGTAGACCAAGCTGGCCTCAAACTCTCAGAGATCCACCTGCCTCTGTCTCCTGAGTGCTGGCACTAAAGGAGTGAGCCACCACTGTCCAGCTTGGCATAATTGTTTTATTGCTATGGGAATCTACCTGAAGGGCTTGGCTTTTGAGATTTCTCTCTGCCGTCCCTAATGGCTAACAGCCACCCATCCCTTTGGGACCCAGCTGGGCTATCTTGGAGACTTTATGGCTCTCCCAATTTGTATATCTTCAAACTTCAAGCTGTAGAACCCCGGGTTTGACACATGCCAGGGAAGTACTTTACCACTGCCCCTACCCAAAGGCTAAAAACCATCTTCTAATTCAGTGTGGGAATCCTCTTTCCTAAAGCCCCACCCAGACACTTCCCCAACCAGATACTCCAGTCCATCTCTCATGCCCTAACCATTCTCTAAGGAGCACATGGTCTGCGGCCAGTCCACGGGTCTCTCTTCCTGTCTACACAGAGGCAGTAAGTCCCCTATTCCCATCTTTGCATCTACAGCACCAAATCCAACACCCAGGTGATTTATGGCAGAACTGAGGAAATGCACATCAAGGAAATTTCTAGAGGGAACAGGAAACAAAGGGTAGATGGCGTCTCTGTGGAAGCAGAGCCTTTCTATTTCCAGCTAGAGCTGAGGTAGGTACCATCTGATATGGAGAATAATCCTCATCCAGCCCAGAGAAGAGCCGCTGACAGGTACCCACCACATGTTTGCCAATTAGGGCAAGGCTGGGCCAGAGACCGGAGCTACTTTCAAAGAATAAAGCTTTCCAGGATCATCAGAATGTGCTCTTAGGAGTGTGATGCCCCAGAGTGACAACCACAGTGACAGCATTAGGAGGGTGTCTTTGGAAGGTTGGGAGGGTGGCATCCTCATGAAAGAGATTAGTACCCTGGTGTGAGACTCCTTCTCTGACACTTGAAGACAAAGAAGAGTTGCCTACGAACCAGAAATGGGCCCCACGGACAGTGTGGTTAGTGTCTGGATCTCAACTGCCCAGCCTCTAGAACAGTGAGAAACAGGCCAGTTTCCAGCATTTTCTTTTCTTTTCTTTTTTTTTTTTTAATGGTTTTTCGAGACAGGGTTTCTCTGTGTAGCCCTGGCTGTCCTGGAACTCACTCTGTAGACCAGGCTGGCCTCGAACTTAGAAATCCACCTGCCTCTGCCTCCTGAGTCCAGCATTTTCTTATGGCAGCTAGTGGAGTCCAACTGTGCCTTCTACCCTGGCATCAGAGCCCTAGGAGCCTTGTCCTCCTCAGTGCTGCCACCTACTGACAGCAGTCAGTGCTACCCAGCCTTCAGGTGACCTGCAAGGCCCAAACCATAGACTGGCCATGACCCACTCTGCACCAGTGCACACTTGGCTGAGAGGGTAAGTGCAGAGAGTGTGCACATCACAGACATTGGGAAGAAGCCTGACTGAAGCTTGAGTCCCCAGCTTCAGCATCAGCATCAGCCCAGGTGGCCAACCTCACAGTCCCTTCCAAATCCCAGAGCTGACATCCAGGCCAGAATGTAGTGACACCTGAAGAAGTTACCTCCCCCCCCATCTTTGTGGGGCCCAGACTACTCACACCTGCCCTAAGGTCCAGAAGCCACCTTGCCTGCTGTCCACCTGCACTTCTCCTTGGCTCCCACTACATCCAGTCTCCACATCTAGCTGTCAGAACACTGGGACCCAGGCAGAGCCCTTGGATTGCTCTCTTCCACAGAAACAATCCCTAACCACCAACTACAAGACAGATTCAAGACTCAAAAACAAAGAAGGCATCTGAACTGGGAAACTGAAAAACGTAGAAGGTGCCCGTGTATGAAGACTGGTGGCAAGCTCTGGAAAAGAGACACTGTGGCAGCCTAATAATAGCTGCTGCAGGCACGGCTGCCAAGTTGAAAGCTGGCGCGTGAGACATTTCTTTAGAAAGGTTTGCACTGTGAATCAACGTCTTTGCCTGTCACCGCTGACTAAAAGGATAAACATGGAATGAGCAAAGATACCCCTAAATCACCAGCATTTCCCCCAAATATTAGCTTATGTTTGTTTTCTTTCCCCTCGTGGCAACTTTAAAGTGATACATCTTGAAAATAGAATAAAGATGTAAAACTTAGCTTTCAGCCCCCTACCAAGTGATTTAAGGGTTTCTAGAACATTTTCTCAGACAACCGTTAAAGCAGTGCTCTCACACTTAGACGTTTGGTCCCTGGTCCCCTTAAAAGGCAGGTGTAGCAGCTCCTCCACTCAGACCCAAGACCCACATAGAGGCTGCCGACCACATCTGCAATCCAGTGTACATCACTCTAAGCTCTGCAGACTGCTCACAATGTGCACAGAGGATGAGAGGGGAGTAGATCCTGTATACAGGACAAGAGAGAGCCTGGGGCCCACTGTTTACAGTGTGTATAGGAGAGATCCTGGGGCCCACTGTTTACAGTGTGTATAGGACAGGAGAGAGCCTGGGGCCTACTGT
>JADRCH010000174.1:1087858-1148082 GCA_019843965.1 Rhynchomys soricoides
TCAGCCCACCCCAGGCAGGAGCCCCACAGATCAGCCCACCCCAGGCAAGAGCCCCATAGATCAACCGGGACCCTCATTACAGTTTTCCACCTCTGGCAACTTGGTATGCCAGGCTTTCACAAGGGGCTGCGATCTCTCTCAGGGAGAGCAACATTGGTGGTCACTCAGGCCAGGAAGAGCCAGAAAGCCTGCTTTCTTCCAAGGACCATAGGCAATTCACCCTCTGAGTCTCAGTCTCTCCATCTACAGAATAATGATTCTCAGGGTCAAGGCCTGGGAAGTGTAGTCTGCAAAGCCCTACACAGATCATGTTGAGACCAGAATCAGAGTAGTTACATGGTAATATTAACAATCTAAAAATGACCATGCTTTTTTGCCAACACTCATCACTGTGCAGTGTAGACACCCCCACTGGGTGCTGCTGGGATCCCCTCGCTGCTCACAGGATGAACAGAGATGGAGACCAGAGGCTAGGGCAGCTATAGCAGGGCCGTCAGAGCTTTTCTACAAATGACCATGGGCCCTGGAGAACAGCTGCACTCTGCAGAGTGGAGGTCCTCCGCCATCTGCCACAGGACAGAGCCTCTCTTGATGTAGCTTGTCCATGAGGGAGTCCATCAGAAAAAAAATCGAGGTGTATGTTCCTCAGGGTGGGGAGGCTGTGTGATCTGAAAATCCCTTTTGGGGTGACAAATGTAATTATCTCAGGAGGGATGGGAAGAGAGGAGAACAGCCATCTTGGGATGGGCCATGACACTCAAGGAAAAGACCCAATAGTCTCAGCAAGAGAAACAGTCTTCACAAGATCTCTGCTTAGACTTCAGGCTGTGAAAGAAACAGGGGTGTGTGTTCGCCCTTCTTCACAACCATGAGACCTGCCAACCTGGCCCTCACCCTGGCGACCAGCTTTTCTGACCTGGGAACCCACCCAGCACAGGAAGGTGAGCAAATGCCCACTGTGAAGCTTACAAACAGCAAGAGGCCTGTATAAGGCCATCCCTCCAGTTTTGCCTCGGCCAGGATAGAGGCAGGGGAGCTCATTTCCCCCACTGAACTTCAAGTAAAGTGCCAGGACCTTCACTCTTCTCAACCTGTGGTCAACTTAGGCAAACACTTATGACCCACACTCAGTAAACAGTGAAGCAGTATAAGCTCCTACCTAGAATGAACATCAAACTCAACAGCAAAGCCTTCTTCTCCCGGGAAGCGTGGAGAAGCTGAAATGGAGTCCGTGTAGCCGGGGGTGGCTTTAGTCAACAGGAGCTTTCCAGCAGCGCACAGGACAGGTATCTGCATGGGAGCATCTTGCGGTCAGTGTTCAGCTCTTCATGTGGGACTCCAACACACAGGAGAGCCGGAAGTGACTCGGGTCAGGCACAAAGGCTTTCTGGGTGGGATCTTCCCCTCTGGTTTCCAACTCAGAGAAGGAAAAGGAGGTGTCTGCTGGGCTTCCTGCCTTCACACAAGCCAGAGACTTCCCTCTCCCCCTGTAGGCAGATACTGGGCACTGCTGGCCTCCAGTAATACAGCCCCAGTTTTAACAGACCATCCTGTTCTAAGTTGAGCATGGCAGTGCACACCAACGCTCAAAAGTTGAATGCAGGAAGATCAGGAGCTCCGAGCCAGCCTGGGCTACATGACACCTTGCCTCAAACAAACATCAAACCAGGCATGGTGGTATACACCTTTAATCCCAGTTAGGACACAGAGACAGGTAGAGCTTTGTGTCCGAGGTCACCTTAGTCAATGTAGCGAGTTCCAGGCCAGCCAGGGATATACAAGGAGACCTTGTCTAAAGCAAATAAATAAAATTGTCAAATAAATGAAAACTAAATCACTGGGCATGGTGGCACTCGCCTTTAACCCCAGCACTCTGGAAGCAGAGACAGATGGTTTCTGTGAGTTCAAGCCCAGCCTGGTCTATATGATGTATTCTAGGATAGCCAGGACTATGTAGAGAGGCTCCGTCTCAAAAAACAAAACAAAACAAACAAACAAACAAATACCAAAAACAACCCCAAGGAAACAAACAGAACATCCTATTCTGATCACCGTGGAGGAGCCATTACACTGCAAGGATAATCTCAGCCCATCGTGAGCAGCAATGCATTAACCATCCAGTGTTCCTTCTGCCCACTGGAAACCCTCCACACCTGCACTCAGCACCGGCTTCATGCCAGGCAGTGGGACACCGCTGACTGAAGGCAGGAGGAGTTCAGCGTGTATGCTGCTCTCAGGCCACAGCCTGGGCCACACGATCACAGCAGCATCTAGGACCGTGAGCAAACACTTCCATGACTGCTCTGCTCAGTCCAGCTCCTGAGCACCCCCTGCATGTGGCTTTCTCCACTCTGAGACTTTGAAGAACAGTTCCAGGAGTGGCTGTTGAGAACACTGCTGGCTGGGGGCTGCAGAGATAGGGCCCAGTGGTTCAGAGCACTGGCTGCTCTTGCAGAGGACCCAGGTTTAGTTCCCAGCAGCCATGTGGCAGCTCACGATTATCTGTAACTCCAGTTCCAGGGGATCCAACACCCTCTTCTGACCTCCCTGGGTATGCTGGACACATACATGCATGAGGCAAACACTCACATATACAAAATAAAAGTTAATAAATCTTTAAGAAGAAAAAAACAAATGCTGTCAACAACTTCTCAGTGTGTGCTGCACAAGAATCTACCTCACATCTCATAGAGGAGAGCCATCCAGGAGGCCAGAAAACCTAAAACCAGAGGCTTCTGGGTTCCCGCCACGGAGCTCCCAGTCTGCTTCTTCCCTTTCTGGCCTCTGTGAGGCAGAAATCACGTTCAGTGAACATGGATGACAGTCCTGCTAGGGACCGGTTTGTACGGCTGCATTGATCTGTACGGCTGCATGGTTGCTTTTGTGACATCGATTCAGATCACTGTATAAGCTGTTACCTCTGCCTGAAACCCACTTTCTCCACCTTTCCACATGGTGACACTGTAACTGTCACTGTATCAGAAAAGCCCCTGCCCAGGCAACAACGTCCTCTCAAAGCATCCATGACAACTGTAATTGTCCTGCAGCTGGTGTCTCTCTCTCTAGCTGGATGCATCTCCCCATGTTGGGCCTGACAGACTGGAGTACTGAAGAAATTAAATAGCCTGCAAACAAACAGCAAAAGCTGGTGAGAACAGGAAAGAGAGCTTGGTCCGTAAAGTACTGGCCGCACAAGTCTGATGATCTGAGTTCGATTCCCAGCATCCATGTAAAAGGCTTAGTGTATTGATGCACACTTATATTCCAGACTGCAGAGACAGACAAGTCCCTGGGGCTCCCTCCAACTTACCTAGCCTGAGAGTTCCAGGTCCTACTGAGAAACCTTGTTGCAAAAAACAAGGTGGATGAAGAACAATACCCAAGGCTAACCCTCTAGCTCCCATGCACATGCTGTGCACTAACGCAAACGCTGGGTCACGATAGCCCTATAATGCCTATGCTACTGGTATTTTCATTCTACAGATGAGGCAAATTACAGCTCCTGTCCAGGCTGGCTTGAACTTATCCTCCTGCCTCAACCTCCAAAGTAATATGATTACATAATGTGCAATAATTTTATCTATTTATTTATTTTTTTACTTTTTACCTTAATTTTATCTATTTATTTATTCTTTGCTTTATTGTCTGAGACAAAGTCTCACTATGTAGCCTGGCCATCCTGGTACTTACTATGTAGACCAGGCAAGCCTAGAATTCACAAAGCTCCATCTGCCTCTGCCTCCAGAGAGCTGGGATAAAGGAATGTGCCACCATGCCTGGCTACCTTAACTTTAAGAACCATGAATTATACCTGGTAAGCGACCTGCCCAAGGACACAGTGCTAATAAAAGCAAGTATTTAACCTGCAATTCCTAATTCTCTTTCCAGGTCACAGGAACTACTCAGCTCGTCAGCTCCCTCTCTCCTGCTCCCACATTTCAATCTGTTTGCAAAGTCTCTAACTTTACATTCTAGTTATCATTACATTGGTAGCATGTGCATGTGCGTGTGCGTGTACACATGCATGCCACAGCACACGTGGGCAGCTTTCAGGAGTTGGTTCTCTCCTTCCACCACAAGCTCTGAGAACCAAAGCTGGGTCATCAGCCTTGCACAGAAAGTGCTTTTACTCACTGAGCCATCCTGCTGGCCCAGATTCCTGAACCCTCATCTGCCTATGCTAAGGCACCCACTGGGCTTTCTCCCTCAACTCCTCTGCTCATATCCTACAGCCCATCAGCCCCCACCTCCTGGCACAACTGTGCTTCTGCAGGACTCTGCAAAGACCTCCTAGTGGAGCCCAAGCCATCTCACAGACTCTGCCCAGGGAAGGGATGGTTGTAATTCCTCATCCAGGCAGGCTAGCAAGTCACTGCACCAAATCCAGCCAGCCTGGCACCTGGAAAGTAGAGCAAGAAGTCTTCCAGGTCACAGGAACTGCTCAGCTCGTCTGGTCCCTCTCTCCTGCTCCCACATTTCAATCTGTTTGCAAAGTCTCTAACTTTACATTCTAGTCATCATTACACTGGTAGCATGTGCATGTGCGTGTACACATGCATGCCACAGCACACATGTGGAGGTCAGAGGGCAGCTCAAAGGAAGACACAGCAGCTACACTCAGCTTGCCTGGCTCCATCCCCCACTCCTTCTGCCTGTCTCCATAGAGCTGAGAGGTCCAAGCACAGATGGTAGGTGACTGACCATACCACCCAAGGTAACAGAAGAAGCTAAGAGCCCAGGAGACCTGGGAGAATCAGGGGTTCAATCCTTAAGAAAACAAATTCAGGGCTGGCTCAGCAGCTGACGTGCTGCCCTGGCATGGTAGCACCATATTGATTGGGCAGGCAGCACATACCTATAATCCTAGGCATTGGGAGGTAAAGGAGGGAGGGTCAGAAGTTCAAGGTCATCCTCAGCCACACAGTGGATTCAAATTCTGCTGGGAATACATGAGACCCTGTCTCCAATTTAAAAAAAAAAATAAATAAATAACAAAAAAAGTTTTAGTTCAGTGGAGCCAAATGACAGAGAGCAGAAGAGGCCAGCAGGAGAGGAGAGCCTGGGGCGCAGTAACCTTCAGCCCAGAAGATGCAAAAGAAAAACAGAGCAGAGACTAAAGAGACACCAGGGACCAAAGGGGCAGCAAACAGGAAGGAGGCAGGTCATCTTGGAGTTATGTGCCAGAATGAACGAAGCATGATGCAGGGTGATGATACAGCCTCACAACACGGGGTGTGCGTGTCACTTCCTCTCAAACTTCCAAAGGCTTTTTGTTGACCACACAGGGATCAAATCAAAACCCTCCGAGGGAGACTTCGAAGGCCTCCCGCCTGCCTGGGGCTGCTGATATCTCCTTCTCAGTACCACACCTCTAACTTCAGGACCAGGAAGACAAAGAGCGTACAGAGGGGCAGACAGGAAGAGCCAGGCTTGGAGATCGGACCAAAGGAGCTGTGATATGGAAGGTGGCAACCCCACCTCACCGGACAGTGGAGGATGGACCGGTAACTCATGAAAGCCCTTTGAAGTGTGCCTGGCACACCGTGCGCAAGAAACAAGCTGTTGTTCCTACTGTCCTCTGGGCCCCTTCAGAGCCCTCCCCCCTCCCCCGTAGAACACTGTCTCAAATGTATTGGTGACTTGCTGGGCTACCTCAGCCAACCACAGCCTTTGACCGGGGACAACCCAGGTCTCTGACCTCTCTTCCCTGATGGCCGGCAAATTCAGGGCACACAGGAGGTATTCAGTAAGCACCTGCTGCCCCCACCCAGAAGCCCCAACCAAGGTCCTGGGGGCAGATCCCACATAGGTTCTGAGCCTAGCTTCAGCCTTCCCAACGCTCACACCAAATCCCCAGTCTCATTGGCTGCTATTCCCTTTCAAAACAATAAAAGCCTGGGCCCTGCCCTGCCTAGCAGTTTCTACTCCAGGGAACACACTGAGAGAAATGAGCACAGCAGGGACTGGAAATAGCACTGAGCCCCTCTTGGGGAGAGGCCTGAGCAGGCCAGCTGGCAAACAGGAGCAAAACCTCAAAGGCAGAGAGTGCGAGAGGGCTGAGACCATGGCTCAGTGGCACACTGCCTGCCTAGAGTGCTTGAGGTCCCGACCCAGTGCACAGGACAAAAAAGAGGAAAAAATGGGAGAGAGCATCAGGCAGGCAGGAGACCAGGTCCACAGAACTAGGACAAGCTGGTCACTGCCTCCCTCCCACCCGGAAGCTCTTCTTTCCTTCCTAGTTCAACCCTACCACCCTGGGAGCAACCTACAAGCCATCCCCCAGGACTGCACAAGGATGCCCAGGTCACCTATGGCTCTTAGGGGAGTATTTAGAACCTCACCACCCACACTGGTCAATGGGGTCACCATCGACGGCTACCTCCCCAGCAGACTGGGAGCTCTTCAAGCAGGTACTAGATCCTGTTCCTCCGTGTCCTACACCAGGGACATCAGGGAGAGCAATGAGCCAGCAGGGACTGGAGGCAGCCCTGAGCCTGGCACATAGTAGATGCTCAGTAAGTTACAAGGCAACTTGGCAAGACACAGGGATGAAGGATGCTACCAGAATCTACTAGTATCGCACTGACAAATGAGTCACAAATCCCCAGCCCACCCCACCAGCCTTGACCTGCTGCCTCAGTTTCCTAACCCACAACTAGGCCTGATACTTCATTCATACAGCTGCCTTGAGGACAAACTGGGAAAATATACATGGAAAGCAAAAAGCCTCTGAGGAATGTCAGTCACCCAGCTTCGGCTCAACTGTCCCTTTGTAGTGATGTCTTTTTTTTTTTTTTTTTTTGGCTGGCCTGTCCCCCCTCACCCCACCCAGCACTGAATCCACCTCTGTACTCCTATGTCTTTGTCTTCTGTTTCTGGGATCCCTGTAGTTATTTCCAATTCTGATTCTGCCCAAGCACCTGAGATGAGAACTCCTGGATGCCTGGCTCCTCTCATCTGTGTGCAGGTGAGCACCAGCCTGGGGCTCTTCCACCCTAGGGTTCCAACTCTGGCAAAGCACAGAACTCTCAAGGTATTCAGATGTGCAGAGGCCAAGGGCCCACCAAACTTGTTGACACAGAGAAGGATGCTGAAAACAGCCCATCAAGAAAGCCAGACCTCTGAGATCTGCATACCTCCCTGCTCCTGCTGCTGCTGGGATGTGTGTGTGTGTGTGTTGGCTGAGTCTGCAGCACTAGCCTCAGGGGCACAGATTGCTACTTCTCTCCTTACATAAAGCACCTGGCTGCCAGATGAATAATACATGGACCTTCACCTCACACACAGGTATCAGGCAGGCAGACACCTACTTTGCCCCACCAAGGCCTCCAAGGGAGGGACGGATGAGATGTCCCGCCTCATACAGTCCTCCAGAAAGGATACAAACTAAAAACCTGAACCTATTCCCCAGACTCCCTTGCTTTGGCATTGCCTGGAGCTCCTTAGTCCCGGAGTCCTATCCAAGCAAGGTGTCCAAGGGCGTGCCCAGGAAAACAGGCGCAACACACTCAAACCAATCTCTAGGGTTCCTTTGAACACCCAACATCCTGGGAGCCCCAGATTCCTATCTGTCCCCCTCCAAATCTACTGACCTGTGTGCAAATGGCGCGCACACCCCCATTTATGCATGTACCACTTCAAGGGCCGACCACCCGGCTAGGTCAAAGCCACCGCACTGGGGACCAACGCCTCCTCGCCCCGTTCGGTCGTGCTAGGCAGCAGCACACCCACCGCTGCGCGCACAGTCCCATCGGTAAGAGGCTGGGCCCCGCGCCGCCCACCCCGGCTCCCCCACGAGCAGGTCGGGTTACACTCTGGGCCCCGCCACGCTGGCGAAGCGGGCACACCCACGGGCCGCTCGGGGGCCTCTGAGTCCCTTCCTCCCCGCGGGAAGTCCCCAGAGTGGGGTTCTCCCCAAGGTGCAGCTCCCGCCCGATCCCCTTTCATCCCGCGCATCCCGCCGCCCGGGTACCTCAGGAGCCCATGGCGCTGGAGACTGCAGGCGGAGCAGGCGGCGCCGCAGCCCGGTACCTCCGCCGCCGCTGGCGCGTCCGGAGCCCAGCAGAGTGCCGCCGCGATGCGCCTGCGCACTCGGAACGCCGCTGGCGGGGGCGGGGCCGGAGCGCTCGGCTTAGGTCACTCGCTGAGCCTTAAAGGGGCCGCGCGCTGAGAAAGCACGCGCAAATCTCGGGTCCAGATAATGATGCCGTCCTCTCGCAACTCGCAAACGCACCGCGAGAGACCTAAGGCCCAGATTTTCGAGTCCCACCCACCACAGTCCTGGGATGCACAGTCTGACCCGCGGGATACTGACTGTCCCGGACCCTCGCGGGCTAGCTATAGCTTCAATTCTCTGAAAGCCTGGTGTGCGCCAACGCTGAAGGTGAAACGAGATCTAGTTGGTGTTTGAGATGGGAGGGTGAGTGTGAGACTATGGAACTGACTTCCACGGAGCGTTTTGTGTAGTTGTGCAAAATGAAACTGCTTCTGTGGAGCTGCCCTACCTCGTTCCTGGACGCCTAACTAACTGATTCTGGAGGTGTCATTCCAGCCCCTATCCCAGATTTTTTGATTTGCGAGGTCCCTACGTCTTACCCAGATGACTGAAATGCGTAATATGCAACCAAGTTTATTTTTATCTCCAGCTCCAAATGTCTACCGACGCCTCTTACTTAGCGTGCTCAGCTTCTACACACGTTTCTTCACAGCATTCCCCAATCCCTGCTTCCAGTTTCCAAGCCACAAGGTCTGGAATCATCCTTGAGTGCTCCCCTCCCGCTCCCCCTCGTCCCATTTGCTTGGGCAGAGCATCCTGTATCCCTAGACTCTGACCTCCACCCTACCGTATTGCTGCCATGTGGTCCAGGCTCTCTCCGGGTATTGTGGGCATCTACTAAGACAGTCCCGATTGTCCAACCTTGTCCTCTGCGGGTCTGGCAATGTGAGAATCGGGGATTCCTTTAAAAATCTAAATCAGTGGAGGAATGCTTGCTTAGTATCCACCAGACCCTGGGTTTGATTCTTTGCACCAAAGTAAACAAACAAACAAACAAACAAAAGAACTGTAAGGCACTTTGCTCAAAGCCCTCAACTAGTTTCTCACGTCATGACTTGAAGCCAACATCTGCAGATCTCTGCACAGCCTCCATCTGCCATCTCCCTCCGCAGGCATGCCTGACCTCATCTCCTCCTTTTCCTGAACACTGGCCTCTTGCTTTTCCTACAGTCAGGTGGAGGCATTCAGCTTCCGTGCCTTTGCACCTGCGGTCCCCTCTGCTGAGGTTACAGTTTCCCCAGATGCGCCTTCAAAGGCTTGCTCTGTTGGCTTTACTAGGGAAGCTGAGGCAGAATTGTTCTGAGACAAATATCTCCTACCAGAGTAAGGTTGCTGAGCCCCTCACATGCACTCCATATTCAACATCTCACTGTGCCCTGTTCTCCCAATAAAATTTAATTTCTAACGTGCATCGACCGGTTTTCTATCTTGTATTCATCTTCCAGGAGAACACAAGTTCCAGAAAGACTGTTGCATTAACTTTGTCTGGGGAGATGGGTGCCCCAAGTAAGCAGGCACCCAAACAAACCAAAGATTCTACACAACTCTCCCTCCATGAACTATGGCAGTATGGGTCGGGGGTTACTGGTGGCTGTAATACGTAACTCACCCGCCCCCCAGCTGAATTGCCTTTGGGAGTTAAGAATAGAAAATTGTAGAAGTGAGAGTCACTCCCATGAAGCTGTGCGTAGGTCATGACCCATGCTGGACTGGGACTTTTTTCTTTTTCTTTCTTTTAAAATTCATTTATTTTATGTATATGAGTACACTGTCGCTATCTTCAGAAACACCAGAAGGGAGCATCAGATCCCATTACAGACGGTTGTAAGCCACCATGTGGTTGCTGGGAATTGAACTCAGGACCTCTGGAAGAGCAGTCAGTGCTCTTAACCACTGAGCCATCTCTCCAGCCCCTTGTTTTGTTTTTTTAATCACTCCTAAGCAACTGTTCTCTCGGGCTCCTATAAGAACTGTAAGAGACTCGTTGAATGTTCATTCACCAAGCTAGATTGGGTAGAATCATTCCTTTATTCTGTGGTTAGTCCCTTACCTGGGATGAGTAGATATTTGATCGTGTCTCCCCAGAAAACTGAATGCAGCAAGGACGAAGACGTCTGACGGTTTTTTGTTTCTTGGTGAAAACTAGTTCTCTGCACTGGGGTTGATGTGGCAATCGTGTAGAGAAAGTATCTGTAACATGGACAAATATAATAGCTAGGTCCTAAGGGGAAGCTCGGGGTAATGGTACCCAACCCCCATAACTGCATGACTGAAGGAGAAAACCAGCTGTCCTCTGTCCCAGAGGCACACACAGTGACCTGAACACACACACACACTCTTTAAGTAAATAAATAGATTTTTTTTTTCAAAGAAAAAATAGCCAAGAATAGTAGCCTTTAATTGCAACGTATGGGAAGCAGGAGCAGGATGTCTGCGAGTTCAAGGCCAGCCTGGTCTATGTAGCAAGTTCTAGGCCAGCCATGGCTACATAGTGAGACAGTCACTCAAAAAGTAAATAAGCTGAGTGATAGTGGCACACACCTTTATTCCCAGCACTAGGGAGACAGAGGGAGGTGGATCTCTGTGAGTTCAAGGCCAGCCTGGTCTACAGGATGAGTTCCAGGACAGCCAGTGCTACGTAGAGAAATCCTGTAGATAGATAGATAGATAGATAGACAGACCTCTTCTGTCTTAGTCAGGGTTTCTATTCCTGCACAAAACATCATGAGCAAGAAACAAGTTGGGGAGGAAAGGGTTTATTCAGCTTATATTGCTGTTTATCACAAAAGGAAGTCAGGACTGGAACTCCCACAGGATAGGAACCTGGAGGCAGGAGCTGATGCAGAGGCCATGGAGGAATGCTGCTTACTAGATTGCTTCTGACTTGCTCAGCTTGCTTTCTTAGAGCCCAAGACTACTAGCCCAGGGATGGCACCACCCACAAGGGGCCCTCCCCTCCTTGATCACTAATTGAGAAAATGCCTTACAGCTGGATCTCATGGAGGCATTTTCTCACCTGAAGCTCCTTTCTCCAGCTTGTGCCAAGTTGACACGAAACCAGCCAGTGCATCTTCCCAACCCAGGTTTGTAATTCACAACTTCCTAGTTGTCCCTGCAGAGTTGCTAACCCCTCTAGGCAGAGTCCTTGCCCCAACTGTCACCGTATCTACACCACTTACAAACCAGACCAGTTTGACAGTCCATACCCACTTACAAACCAGACCAGTTTGACAGTCTGTACCTTATCCAGAACTGTTGGGCCAAGCCATATCCAAATCCAGATTCTTAGTCCCTGCACCCCAGGGGTACTCATGGTTCTCAAGTTACAGCTGCCTTGTCTAGCAGGGCACAGGCAGGTGCTGGGTATTTTTAGGCATGTGTTGCCAGAAAAGGGTCTCAAAACAGAAAGTCACCTGACCTGGTAACAGAGCTTTTGACAGGTGGCACTGGGAGCCGGGGCTAGCTGCTCCCCTCACCACTTAGGCCTTCTGTAAAGATAAGGGCCAGCGGCTTGGTGGTGAAGGCATTTGTTGCCAAGCTTGAGGAGTCGAATTAGATCCCGTGGACCTACATGATGGAAAATAGGGCACTGTGCCATGTGAGCCCCTCCTCCTGCCACATCATACACACACAAATAAATGTATGTGAGAATGGAGGTAAGGGGCTGGAGAGATGGCTCAGTGGTTAAGAGACTGACTGCTCTTCTGAATGGTCCTGAGTTCAAATCCCAGCAGCCACATGATGACTCACAACCATCTGTACAGCTACTGTGTACTCATATACATAAAATAAATAAATATTTTTTTAAAAAAAATGGAGGTAAGAAGAATACACCCCCCCCCACCCCCGACTTCATACAAACTTACTCTCAGCCTTCTGCCTGTCCTTTCTACTCAAAGATCTCTCGCCAGTCTTCTCTCCAAGTCTGTGACGACCACCCTGCTTCAGCTTCAACTTTTAGGCCATTCTCATTACACCTTCTCATTACGGATGCTGAAGGAACATCTTTTCCCACCCACAGCTCCACCCCCTTTCTCTTCTGTGAACGACCGACCCACAGCAGGGGCAGTTTCTTGCTCCTTTGACTCGTTCATCTTTTTGCTGCAGTGACTAGAACCTGGGACCTCTGCATGTGAGGCACACTGCTGTTGCATCGAGCTAAACCACAGCTACTAGACTTGTATTTTTGTTTTGAGACAGGGCCTCCTCCTTGTTCTGTTGCTTGTTCAGTTCAGCGCGGAACTTTCTAGGCAGCTCACACAGGCCCCAAGCTTCCCTAGCCTCCCAGACTGTGAGACGTCCCCGTTCTGATCAGTTCGTTTTTCCCTAAGGAAAACTTAGAAAGAACCCGAAAGCCACTGAAGAAAGGTTAAAGAAATCGAGTGATCCACACAACAACATTCAATGTAGATAGTAAAACAACCTCTCTTGGGTTTTGGTTTTGGTTTTGGTTTTTATGTGCATGGGTGCTTTGCCTGCATATACAGGCCTGGTGCCCTCAGAAGGTACAGGTGCCCTGGAACTGCAGTTATGGTTATGAACTGTCTTATGGGTGCTAGGAATTGATCCCAGGTCCTCTAAATTAGCAGCCGATGCTCTTAACAGAGGAGTCATCTCTCCAATCCTTAAAAGTCTCTGAATGGGGCTGGAGAAAGACTCAGCGGTTAAGAGCATGTGCTGCTCTTTTAGAGAACAGGAATTCAATTCTCAGAACCTCTGCTATGGCCTCTGTGGTATCTGTACGTGTGTGTGTGTGTGTGTGTGTGTGTGTGTGTGTGTGAGAGAGAGAGAGAGAGAGAGAGAGAGAGAGAGAGAGAGATGGCTGCATTCCCAGCTGCCCTTTCACCCCACTGACTGAGAGTGCTCCTCTTTCCCAAGAATTTCTGTCTGTCCCAGGATTGCCTGATTGGCCCAGCTGGTGGTAAGGTTCCATCTCTGAGCCAATCACTGAAGAGAGGAAATGCTATGTGCGATGAGCAGGCCTGGATGAAGATTCCGCCCTGAGAGACAGGAGAAGGAGAGAAAACTTCTGAACTCAGGGTATTCAGGATGGATATAGGGGTACCTAAAGAATGTGGGTGTCACAGCCAGACGGGAGAAGGAGTGCTGGGGAGGAAGCTCAGAAGGGAGCAGATCAGGAAGTTGGGGTTACTCTCCCAAGGTCACTTAGAAAAGAGCAACCTCACCCAGAGCAGAGTAGGAAGTAGCCCTGAACCAATCGGTCTGGTTTGAACCCCGGCTCCAGCATTGACAGGCAGAGGGAGCAACCGCAGACAAGTGCTTAAGTCCCACTAAACCTGTTTTCTTGGCTGTACCATAAGCCCTCTATCAGGGCCAGTGCCAGTCTGCCTAGAGGCTGGTTGGAGCCATGAAAGCATGCCTCTAACATCAGTTCTTGAGAAATAAACACAGAATGGCGAGAGACTCCCAATCCGGCTTTGGATATACAGCAAGTTCAAGGCTACCAGCATATGAGAGAGACCCTGTCTCAAACACTTGTAAAATAAGAAGAGAAAAGGCAGCATGCAGTAGCTCACGCCTGTGATCCAGACACTTTTAGGAGGCTGAAGCAGGAGGATTGCCACAAGTTGGAAGCCAGCCTAGACTACATGGTGAGTTCAGGTTACCCTGGGCTTCATAGTGAGATCCTGTCTTGAAAGAGAGAGGGGCAGGTAAGATGGCCCAGTAAGTAAGGGTGCTTGCTGCCCAAGTCTGATGACCTAAGTTTAGTCCTGAGGACTTACACATAAAAGGATAGAAGAGACTCCTGCAAGTTGTCCTTTGACACATGTGTACACACAAAATAAAAAGTGGGGGAAATATGGAGGGGAGGGAAGAAGGGAGGGAGGGAGAGAGAAAAGAATACATCTTTAAATATTTTTTTGAGACAGAGTTTCTCTGTGTAGTCCTGGGCTAGTCTGGAACTTGTTCTGTAGACCAGGTTGGTCTTGAACTCATAAGAGATCCACCTGCCTTTTGCCTCCCAAGTGTTGGTCTGGCCATCACCCCCTGCCTAATTAAATCATTTTTGGTAGGGTTTTTTGTTTATTTGTTTGTTTGTTTTGTTTTATTTTTCAAGATAGGGTTTCTCTGTGTAGCCCTAGCTGTCCTGGATCTCACTCTGTAGACCAGGCTGGTCTGTCCTTGAACTCAGAAATCTGCCTGCCTCTGCCTCCCAAGTGCTGGGATTAAAGATGTATGCCACCACTGCCCAGCTTCTTTTCTTTTCTTTTTTAAGACTTATTTATTTATTTTATGTATGTGAGTACATTGTTGTTCTCTTCAGACACACCAGAAGAGGTCATCCCATTACAGATGGTTGTGAGCCATCATGTGATTGCTGGGAATTGAACTCAGAACCTCTGGAAGAACAGCCAGTGCTCTTAACTGCTGAGCCATCTCTATGGCCCCTAATTAAATCATTTTTAACAAAAGAAAAAAATGTTATTTATAAAATATACACTAGATGTCTTATTTGTGCAAATGTGTATATGATTTAAAATATGTAGGCATTTTCTTTAAGATATTTTATGGTCACTCCTTTAATCTCAGAACTCCAGAGGCAGGGGCAGGTGGATCCCTGTGAGTTCAAGATCAGCCCGGTTTGCCTAAGGCTACAGAGTAAGACACTGTTTCAAACAAAGAGAAAAGTTTTATTTTATTTTATTAATTACATGTATGTGTGTGCATGTGTGCAGAGACCCAGGAGTCAGAGCCTCTGGATCTGTATAGTTACAGGCAGCTGTGAGCCACCTGCCCTTTGTGAGTGCTGGGACCCAAACTCAGAAGAGGGCATCAGATCCCCTGGAACTGGAATTACAGATTCACAGAGCTTAGCAAGCCACAGTGGCTGCCATTTGGCAGATGAAGAAACTAAGGCTCAAGGACACAATGTTACTTGGCATAGCTCACCCTGAGTGGCCCTGCACACAGAAAGTCTAATGGCTAATTGTGAAATGAATCTAGGGTACTTTCCTGTCACAAGAGATGAGACTAGTCAGCAAGGAAGAGCCCAGGCAACAACACTTCTTGTGGAGATGTTACATTCAGGAATCAGAACAAGGCCAGTCCTGGGGAACCATGTGTGGGGGTGTGTGTGAATAAAGAACTCTGCTTTCTCTCAGTTGTGCCCATCCCTGTCCCTGCAGGCTGAAGAGGTGAAGCCCTCCACAAACCGACAGACAAACCGTGCTAACAGAAAGAGGTCTGGCATCAGATCCTTTACACATCCCTAGGTTGCAGCAGTCTGAGAGCCAGAAACACAGCCCTCAGGAAAGGAAGCTGATAGCTAATCCTGTCAGCTTGAAGGGATTTAGAACTTCTGGGTGTAACTCTAGACACCTCTGGGTGGTCTCTAGAAAGGTTTAACTGAAGAGGGCAGCATTGTCCTATTGAACCGAGGGAGCCAGCCAGCGAGCGAGCTGAGCACTAGCGTTCATCTCTCTCTGCTTCCTGACTGTGGACGTCTTGCGAGCAGTCTCTCTGTACTCTTGATGCCCAACCATGACAGGCTATACCCCCACAATATGAGCCCAAATAAATTCTTCTTTCTTTAAGCTTCTTCTGTCTGGTGTTTTGTCACAAGAGGAAGAAAAGCCAAAGAGGACATGTGGGGAGTTGAAGGGCTCGTTCTGGATGCCAAGGTGTCCCAAGTCTAGGCCTGCCCAGCATAAACCTGGATGATTTGACTTCAAAGGAAAGGGTGGAGCTCGCCAGAATCACAGGTGCTTTGAAGGCCAGGATGAAAAGCCTGGACAAATCCGGGAGATATAATTACCAGAGAAGCATTCTCCAAAGGGCAGGGAGGAGCCCCACTGCCACCTGCCAACCCCGTGGTAAGGGTCTCCAGTGAGGCCTTCTTAAAGGGACAATGTTCCTCCGTAGAGCCCCAGGATGGGTCTTTAACATCAGCACAATTGCTGTTTGTCGAATATGGCCTATCTGTGTGGAAAGCAATGTAGAAAATGGGAATACCATTCAATCCCTCCAGCCTGTGATGTGTGGGCACCCAGCTGTGTGAGACCCTTTCAGTAGAATAAAGTGGTCCTGAGGCTGGAGAGATGGCTCCGTGCTTAAGGGTGCCTTCTGCTCTTCCAGCCTACCTGAGCTTGAGTCTCTGTCCTCTCCACCTTCAGGGATCTGACACTTTCTTCTGGCCTCCCAGGGTCCCTGCCCATGCATGTGACATCCCCTCACACAGACACACACGCAAATAAAAATGTGGGTTTTTTTTTTTTTTTTTTAAGGAAGTAAAAGGAAAACGGGTCAGTAGAGACTTCCTTTCCGCCAGGCTTGATGTTATTTGAACCCACTGACCACAACCCTTATTCCGGCCCCCTCATAGCTGCTTGCCCCTCCAGCAGCCCCTCCCCACCTCCTAGCTTTCTCTCTCTGCTCTCATGGCTTCCAGAAACATAACCCTAAAGCCTCCAGACCTCCCTCTCCCAGACTGCCAGCAGTTCAAGCATCCTTGCCTTCTTCCTGGGTGGTGACCATAGCTCCTTCCTCCAGTCTCCCTGCCCACTGCTGTCCTCCAGTGAACATCCTTCATGTCTGTTCTACCTCACAGAGGCCAGTGGGGCCTGAGATGGCCAAGCAAATGGAGATGGTGGCCCCTGAAGGGCATTAGTATTCACTTTACAGATGCAGAAGCTGGGGCTCAGGGGAGACAAGCTGCCTTAACTAAGACACAAGACTGCTGTACATTTTTAAATTTTTTATTTATTTTATGTGCATTGGTGTTTTCTCGAATGCTCTGGAAGTGGGGGTACAGACGGTTGTGAGAGATCATGTGGGTGTTGCAAATTGAATCCGAGTCGTCTAGAAGAGCATCTTCTGGAAGAGCAGTCAGTGCTCGTAACCACCACGCCGTTTCTGTTTCGCCAGCCCCAGGAGAGTTGTATATTTAAGAGGCTAGCCTGGGCTACAAAATGAGACACTGGAAAGAAAGAAAGAAAGGAAGGAAGGAAGGAAGGAAGGAAGGAAGGAAGGAAGGAAAAGAAAGAAGGTGGGCTGCAGAAATGGCTCAGTGGTTAGGAGCACTTGCTGCTCTTGCAGAAGGCAGGAGTTTGGTTCCCAGAACCCACATCAAATGGCTCACCACTCTAACGGTCAGCTCCAAGGGATCCAACACCGTCTTTCTGGCCTCCGTGGGCACCTGCATGAACATGTACATATGCACCAACGTAGACATAACTTTTGGGAAAAAAATCAAGAGAAAAGGGTTGGAGGAGAAAGCTGTCAATAGTGTCTGTTGCCTGAACTTGAAGGTCCTAGTTCCACGCCCAGCACCCATCTCAGGACAGGCCTGGCAGCACATACCTAGACCAGTGCTGGGTAGGTGGAGACAGGCTGGTGTCAGTCGGCCATTTGGAGAAGTCCGAGTTGAGGGACAGTCTCCCTCAGAATATAGGGGAGAGCAAGACACCAGCAACTTCTGGTCTCCACACTAGGGCATACATACCTGCATACTTACTGCTTGCACACTTGCACACACACACACACACACACACACACACACACACCATGCCCATTCTCACTCGTGTTTGTTTTGTTTTGTTTCCCTTGGTTTTAAAGATGATCTGCTTGCAGAGAACAGGAAGTGCGAGGGCCTTCCGGGTTCAGGTCCACATCTGCGTGTGACCTCAGCCTCGTCAGCTGCTGTGGATTGCCTAATTTCTCCCACTACCCACCCCTACGCCCAAATGTCCAGTGAGACCAAAGCTCTGGGCCTTGTCTGCCATGTGGTTTCCCGGCTGAGAACAATGCTGTTCTACTCAACCCCAGCAGACTTCTACTCCCATTTCAAGGCTCAGGCCAAACATCTCCACAGCATCTCCTCCACACTGTACACCTTCCCTTCTTCTCTGGGCCTGTGTGACTGGAAGCTACCCACATGATTCTCATGCTGTTGATGGAACCCAGGGTCTGCTCATATATGCTGGGCAGGAGTTTTATCACCGAGACACATGTCAAGACCAGCATACGGTGTGTTCTACTGTGAGATAAACCAATCTACTCACCGGAGTCTGTCCTCTTGACAAGGTGCCTGGCTATAGTGAAGGTTCAGAGACTGGGCTGAGGAGCAGGGACCATGTCTTGTTGCTTTGGTATCTGCATCCATATAATGGGGATTAGAGATACTAGCCAGGCTGGGTTGTCATGGCTCAGCACAGGTACCCTCTGGGGACTTAGTCCTGTGTCCCATCTACACTCTTGTTTAGTCCTGACTATTCTTAGAAGCAGAAGTGGGCATCATCAACCTCACCTTGCACAAGAGGAAACTCAGATGGCGTCTGGGGTCACAGAGGGGCCACATAGTTCTCTGGAATCTATCTCTGGGCATCCAGCTCCTCCTCTGGCCAACACATGGCAAATACCTCTGAGCCCCGCCATCATGCTTGCTATGTGAGTGACGGTGACTCATCAGGTGGCACAGCTGCCCTCAGTCTGAGTGCAACTTCCTGGTGTTTGTTTATTTGGTCTGAATAACAAACTATGGCTGCTGTGTCCTCCAGTCTCACTTCCCTCCTGTCAGCCACTGACTGTCCCTCATACAAGGCTGGGGAGGAATAGAGCTGGTTCTGATTGTAACTTTTTTGTTTTTAGCATTTGTGTTTTGGGGAAGATAGGGTTTCCTCCTCTGCACCCCAGGCTCATACTATCCTGTTCTTGTCACCATAACCCACCTTGCTTTGATTATGGATATTTAATCACCTCCAGACAAATTAAGCCAAATTGGGGGTAGAGCACTAACTCATTAAAATGTATGAGACGGCCAGGAGATGGATGACATCAAGTCAAGCCCAACTCTGACAACACATCCACATACATCCTAAGGGTAAGGAAATACGATTTTCAAATTATTTACTCCTTGCATGTATTTTAAAAATTTATTTATCAAGTTCTCACTATGAAGCCCGGGCTGGCTTCGAACTCATGGAGATCCATCTACCTTCGCCTCCCAAGTGCTGAGAGCAAAGATATCTCCCACTGTGCTTAGCTATAGGCTTTTTTATGGTAATAGTAATATTAAAAGTGTTTTTGGATCTTTAAATTTCTAATTTTTGTGAAGTTTATGTCAGAGAGAGAGAGAGAAAGAGAGAGAGAGAGAACATGGCACAGACAACTTTCAAGAGTTCAATTCTGGGTTCTCTCCTTCTACCACCGTATGGGTGCCCTGGGAATAGAACTCAGGTTGCATGTCGCCAGCCTGGTATCTTTGCTCTCTGAACCATCCCCCCACTCCCACCCCAAGTCCTGTTTTGAATCCTAACTGTGCTCAAGAAAATAGCAAAACCAGATACATCACTGTCATTAAGAACTACAATTTTGAGCCAGGCATGGTGGCACATGCCTGCAATCACTTGGGAAATAGACAGGAGGTGAAGAGTTCAAGGTCATCTTCAGCCTTGTATTGAGTCAGGGACCAGCCTGGGCTACATGAGACCTAGTCTCAAAGCACCCCTCTCCTCTAAAACAAAACGCACCCCCCAGTTCCCGCTATACGATACGAAAGTACAAGGAACAGGCCAGCTGTGCATCTTTCCAGGGCTTTGTTGTAGCTTCCTACCTCCTGGGCAGGGATGGGTGGCACTGCATCTCCCCAGCACCCCAGCCAGCAAAGGCACATGAATCAAATGCACTTCGCAGGGCAAACCCCTGTCTACCAGCTCTTCCCTGCCACTTGATCTAACAATAATTCCCTAGCTTTGGGTGACACACTCTAATCCGTGTTGTCTGAGTAACAATCCCTATCTCTGACACTCATGTGACAGGGGCTGGTGGGAGAGCATCCTCCAGGCCAGGTTGTGGAGGTCATAGAATCTTCAAATACTGACACTTGGGAGGGCCTTTGAGCTAAGCCCAGAACTGGGAAAGACCTGGGGGAAACTCCTGGGGTTGGTGCCTGTCACCAGACAAGTATTGCTCTCTCTGGGATGAAACCTATCGCAGTGGCCCCTGTGCTGAGACTTGGACACATGGTTTACAAGCAGTGAGACAAAGTGGGTGAGGGTGGAGACTCCATCATGGCCTGGCCAAGGAACATGTGGAGCAGAGATCTCACAGAACTCCATGGTCAATGGAGGAGAGGGGTCCGATGGCCTGGGCTCTGCCACCCAGGCTGTAACCCAAGGCCAGTTTTGGGTTAGGAAACAAGTGTCCCAAACCCTCAGGATGTCCTGGGGGCAGCCACAGAGCCTCACCTTTCACCCTGTAGACCTAGGCCCTGTCCCACCTAAAGAGCGCTGTCCTCACCCAGGGGCCAGAGGTCAGAGGCTGCACTGTGTACTTTGAGTTCTCAAAGCTCCCCACCCCCATACCCTACCCCCCCACCCCCGTATACCCAACAGGTCCCAATGGCTCCAGCCACAGCTGCCTCTGAGGCTGACGGCTTGTGATGTACTGTCCCTGGTAAGTCAGCTGATGAGAAACCCCAAGAGCAAAGAGGTGGACAGAGGGTGTCTACATCACTTTGTCCTTTTCTACTTTATTACTTCAAATTAACAACCACAATAAAGCTCAAAAAAGTCCAATATTTACACAGGAAAAAAGTACAAAATTCCCCCCAAAGTTCTTCAGTAATTTTTTTTTCAGTTTTTTAAATTACAAAGTAATAAAAAGTTTTGTTCTTTAATTAAAAAAAAAAAGAAAGGGAAAAAAGAGGTAAATAAATTAGGAAATACACACACTGAGAAAACAAACAAAAATAAAATAATAAAAAAAAACAGGTGTTAACCAGGAAGGGTAAATTCAACAATTAGCTCTGACCCAGGGTCCTACTCAGGAGTCAGGCCTGGGAAGAGGGGTGACCACAGGTGACTCTCAGGACCAGGGAACTAACTGGTAACTCAGAGCCGACGCCATCTGGGAGCAGACCCCAAGAATTTTCCTAAGATCAGGAATGGAAGATGGAGGATGCCACACACTGGCATCTGGGGACAGGTGGTAGCAAGGACTCTATGCCCTGAGGGATGTGGAGGTCATTGTCCACCCCACCTTTACTTTAGGGGGAGGAGAACAGAAACTTGGCCAGGCAGGCATGGCAGGTCACCTGCAGCTCTGAAAAATACAAGTCTCTCAGTCTCTCTCTCTCTCTTTCAGTCTCTCTCTCTCTTTCAGTCTCTCTCTCTCTCTCTCTCTCATACACACACAAATTCACTCACACAAGGCATCATGGCCACCATCTCACCGCACCCTCGGGATCTCCGGGATCTCTGCAGAGAAGTGACAGGTGTGTGTGTGTGGGGGGACCAGGATGCTCAGGAGGGGATTCTGGGAAAGCCCAATACAACGCTGGCCACTGTCATCACCCAAAGGCGGATGGTGTGTGTCATCCAAGGCTGGATGAAATCTCATGGGACTTGTCCTTGACTGGCCAAACCACTCCCTGATGCAAGCTCTTCAGGGACCTCCGATGGCGATGGCGGCCCGGCATGTGGTGGGCGGTGGTGAGAACAGGTGGCTGGAGTGTGATCCAGTGTCCCCAGTGTCATCAGAGGAGTGTTGGCAGTCTTCAGGTTGGGAGCAGTGGGCAAGGCAAGGGGACAAGAATCCTCAGTGCTAAGGATGTCTCGTCGTTTTGCCATTGGCAAAATAAAATCAAAGAAACAAAATCCATTGTCGACTTTGTGCTGGGTTGTGTTTTTTGTGGTTTGTTTTTCTTTTTTGTTCATTCGAACGGTTCCTTCTTTCTGTCCTTTCTCTTATTTGTTTTTAATTCTTTAAAAAAAAAATGCAGTGAAGACACTAGGAGGGAAGGAAAGACAACAGTCAGGTGCCTGGCTACCTCAGTTTACCCAGCCAATGGGCTCCCCTCTTCCCTGGTGGGCTGAGCACCCCAGCTCCCAGTCTGTCTGATCGGATTAGCCATTTGTGGGAGAACTTCTGCAGTGTGAATTCTGTTTAAGAAACCCTGGTATGAAGCTGCATCCCTGATGGATGGGACACTGCCTGCTGACATCCACTTTCTGCAGGGAGCTCAGGTTCCCAGCCAAGACTACCAGAAGAGCCTGTGACCCCCTTCTCAAACCAGGCTACTGGGTACTGCCTTCCAAAACCTCAGACAGCCACAGGCAGTCCGCCCCGAACTCGCCTTGGCCAGAAAGTTTTTCCTATGTATAAACGCATCAAGGCCTTCTACATTCTGGTTCCTTTTTGGCTTTGTACAAATCATCTTACATAACAGTCAAAAGGAGGAGGTAGGCTAAAGCCCTGGAAACGCATATGTGGCCAAGAGCCTGGTCTCTCCTAAGAACTAAGGATAGAAGAACCAAGGACTGGGGGGGGGGGGGGGGGAAATATTTCCCGAAAGTGTGTAGAGACTCAGGACTGCTTGTGAGAAGCCATAGCCTGGACGGCAGGCTTTAAAATCTACAGCTTCCTTGAAGAGATGGGGAAGAGGAGGTCCCTGCTTCTACAGCATGTCTCCCCCATCCCCCAGGGCCCTCAGGAGACAACAGCACTCACCTAAGCAAACACTGGTCTGTGGTCGCTCTCCTCATTTCCCAAGATGGTCAAATGGCACGCTTGTCTTCAAGAGGGGGACAGAGAAATAGGGGGAGTCTCAAGACGAGTCCGTAAGCAGGTGGTTAAGGACTGCACAATGATTCCCCAAATCTCTCCCCCAGGAGCTCCATTCATCACAGCAGGCTGGCTGCTCAATCTGGGGCAAGCTGTTTGATCTTAGGAGTCTGAGGCCGCCCCTTGCTTTATTGCTGGAACACTCCTCAGAGGTCAAGGATGGTTCAAGCCCAGGCCTGGGGCCAAGGAAGTTCATCTCCCACAGCCAGGAGAGAGTAGATCTCTTTGCCAAGCCCCTTTCCCTACATTCTGAGCCCAAATATGGCCTTTAAGTGGGATTACCAGACAGAACCCTTCCTCCTCCTTCCCCCTCCTTTGCTGTTATCAGTGCTGATGGGAACTGCTAAGAGATGCCCACCAAGACTTCGTCCCTGCAGTGAGTGCTACGGCTTACTGGGCTGTTATTTCTTTGAGCCTCAGTTTCTTACTTTGCTCCAGGGTGATCAGAGACAGGGGAGGAAAGGTTCCGCTAGGTCTGCTATGTCCCAGAGAGGCTTGGAAGAGTTGACTCACCTGTGAGGCTGCAATTCGGGAGACCTCTTGCCTCCCAGTGAGGTCTGAGGATGAGACATTGGCAGGCGCACCTCTGTGGAGTCTCATGCTCACCTTCCTCTCTCGGTCGGCCCGTGAGATCGCTCTGGGAGAAGTATTGCCTGGAGAAGGGGAGGGGAGGCACCTTCAGTATGGGCATCAGCAGCCCCCTAACTCCCATAGACACAGCCCAAGGCTCACAGCCTCTACTGACCAGCTTGTTGGATGCGGGACGCTGGGGTGGAAGCCACAGGCTCGGCTGCACTTCGGAGTCGGTTGGCGGTAGCCCCTGTAGGTGGGCCAGGGGGCAGGGCTCTGGTTGCGGACCCTCGCAACTGCCCCATCCGCTCTTCCCGTTCGTGCTCTCGTCTCTCCCGGTCTACGTCCTCGGGATTCCGGGCTGCACCCTGCAGAACATGAGAGGGGATTCCAGTCAGCCCAGGGAGGATGCTACATTGTAACCCAGAACTCTAACAGGACAGAGCAGGAGGGAGAGGTGTGTGGACAGCTCAAGGAAACTAGCTCATCTTCCTCCCCATACCAAGATGGCCAGAGCTTACCCTCTACCACAGAGCACAGGGACCAAGCCACCCAACACCCAGAAGAGGGAGCTGCCATGGCAGAGAAGCAGAGAGAGCTCAGCCTGTCCCAGTTGCTATCTCCAGGATGACCAGGGTAACTCTTGGTTCATCCAACCTAGTCCCCTCTGTTCTCAACTAAGCAGGAAGGGCATTCAGAAGCCCAAGACAGACAGGCCATAACCAGAGAAGAAGGGGCAGGCTCAAACTCCAATGAAGGCAGAGCCAGCACTGAAGATCCCCTAGTGCCCAATCACAGGGCTACCTTCCCCGGGGCCATTACTCCTATTATGGAGTGACAGCCTGGGGACCTAGGGGACCCCATTAATGCTGTTGCCTGGAAGCCCAGAGGGAAAGAAGCCTAGATGCTCCATGGAGAAAAGAGGTCCTCAGGCAAAGCTGAAGAATGTAGGTGCCTTGAGCACACCCCCCCCCCCAGGGGTCTGTCCTTTAAGTTGCCGCACCAAGTTCAAGAGGAAGGGAGAAAGGACCAGAGAGAAATGAAGCATGGGAGCAGCGCCTAGCTCAGTTACCTAGCTGGTCCTGGGGCCGTCCACAGGGAAGGGCAGGGGGCTGGTGGAAGGGGGGCCGCATCTGTGGAGGAGAGAGCTACAGGCTGAGTTGGGAACCTGCCATGGGCCATGGGGGTATATGGGCTCTGCAAACTCTCATCTTTCCAAGTACTGGCTACGAAGCCCTGCTGCTCTGGAAAATGGGGAGGGAGTGGTTTGATTCTGAATGATCCCAGAGTCCTGTGGGAAGGAGCCAAGTCAGGTAGGCACAAATATCTGGGGCTCTCTCTGAGGTGAAACACTGATAGGTTTTGTTTTTATTTGGCCTGGCCAGAGCCTTGAGACCTGGCTAGAGTTACAAAACTCATACAGATCTGGGGATAAACCTAGTCCTACCACTGAGTCCTATTCGTCCTTCAAAAGGACACTGTTCAGATACTGTATCTTGGACATCCCACCCAGAAGCCAGGGCTCAGGACTGCCAGGGTTCCACCCACTCACTTGCTGCCTACATCAGCCAAAATACAGCCAAGCTAGAGAGAAACAAGGGCTGTTGCACTCACTGCCCCTCCTGTGGTAGCAACGGAAAGCAGAGGCTGGATGAGGCTAAGCTAAGAGCTTCATTTATGGGTGCAGAGCCCCAAACGGGGTGTCACCCTGCTGCTGATGCTTGGCACAGCAATAGCCAAGTGGATGGCTGGGGTCTCAGCAGTTCCAGCAGGCTCAGGACAGATCTGGCCCCATGGGCATCTACCCAGTGTTATAGATGCCCCAGGAAATGCACACCAGAGAGTTTTCATGGCTTTTATTTGCCCACAAGAAAACACAGAAGTCAGTGCCAAAGTCACACAAGTGTCTAGCTCCATGTTACAGACCCCAGTCCTTGGCTGTATGGAGTCTCCTTAGAAGTAGAACAGCGGCTGTGTTCTCAGGGAGAAGCATCTGGGGATTCCAGTCCCCTGGAGTGGAACACGGGAGGTCATTCCCAGGTCAAGCGGATCGTTCAGGTCTCTTGCTCACGGAGTCCTGTCTGCAGACTACCGCAGACGGTGGCTTGTCTATTGCAGGGCAGGTGGGAAGGCCTGGTCTTGGGGTGATGGTTATGAACGTTTCTGCTGTGTGTTCTGCAGATGGTCTTGGCAATGAAGCTGGCCACGTGGTGACAGGATCACACAAGGCGGAGGCAAAGGCTGTCCAGCTTTGAACTCTAGAGTCCATGTCCTCCAAGGAGATTCCAGGGAGGGGATCACGGTACTAGTGACTGGGCCAGCCGGCCTGGTTTGAGATTTTGTTAACTGGCCATTCATACAAGGGGCACTGTGAAGGAAGCATCTCCTGCAGCTGTCCACAGAACCTCCCAGAGGAGGACAAATGTTCCCATTTGTCATGCTGGATGTAGCAGCCACTTGTCATTTCTTAGTGAAATCTAGTGACTGACTAAGGAGCCGGGATCCATTTCCAATGACTTTAGTGAATGAAAGTCAGCACTATGTGGCCAGGAGTTACAACAAATGTATGCCAGGTCTAGGGAATACAAAGTCTATTCTTTGAGCTTCACTGAGAAGGGTCAAAAGCCCATCTCCAAATTAGACTTGGGTAATTTTCTGTAGCATATGCCTTGAACATCTGGTAATATGAAGAGTTAGCTGCATGACCAGGCCCTTGGCCAACACACTCTGCGCTGGAAGGAGCCTCACTGCCCACCTTTTCACTCCAGTCCCAGAGATAAAAGCCTTGAGGTTTGTCCCCAAGGTCCCCAGCCTGTGAGGTTTCCTTAGATATCAAGCCCAGGCCACTGTCTGGGACCAAAGAGAAGAAGAGCCCAAAATCAATGTACCCATCTTGGTGTCCAGAAGACAAGGCCTATCTATGTTTGTTCTTAAAACACTGGATGGAGCTGGCCAAGGGCCGCTCTGTCAAAAGAGAGGTACACGTGGATGAAGAGAAGGAAGTGTTTTAATGAGCTCAGAATCAATACATAGGCTGATAATGGGGTCTAGATGGAGCAGGGTCCTGTGATACGCCACCAACCCCTCCCAGGCAGTCACTATTCCTTCTTCAGGCTTGTCCTAGCCCTCAGGCAGCTGGTTTACTCTTGAGAATCCCATGCAGGGCCTTTTGTCATAACCTTTCCACTGGACAGCCACCTCTTTGGAACAGGGTGTCACCCTGCTATCCTGCAGGAGGCTTCCTCAAGCTTGGCAGAGATGACTGAGACACCCTGGTGGTATCAGAACTGGGGCCCTGGAGTCCAGACCACAGGCCAGTATCTTTGAGGGGGCAGCTGTTCCACCTCCTCCACCGGCCTATCTGGGGGTCCTTGGGTGCCCAGGGGCGCCGGGCACCTGGAAAGGACAGAGAGAGCACAGCTGAGGCTAAGCCTTCATGCTTGCTGGCTAAGTCACACATCTATGAAGGGTCAGGCCTTGGAAGATCCTTACCAGTAAGTGGGTGAGTATGAGGGCCCAGCGCAGGGCCAAGGGCGGGGGCAGGGTGACGCAAGAACTTCGTTATCTCGGGGCTGAGCCTGGCTCGAGGAAGCCCCCTTTTCCAGAAGAGATGTGAAACAAGACAACAATTTCACGGATTCCAGCGCTTGAGGCATGATTGGTGAATGCTTCTCCCTACCTCCCCGCCCCAGGACCCTTAGAAGAGGGAGACAGAATAACTGCCTAGTAAAACCCAGGGTCCTATAACCAGGAACAAAGAAGCCACTCTGAAAGGGTCCAGGCTGGCCAGGGAGGCCTCAGAAAGGGCCACCACCTGGGATAAGCACAAGAAGAACAGGAGAATACAGACAGCTATCAGGGCTGCAGAGGGTCCAGACAGTGCCATCCATTCGACACAGGTACACAAGAGGGACTGGAGGCCACGCCAGGTCCTTTCCCACCTGGCAGGAGGTGGTGTATGCCCAGGGCCCTGCTCCCCATGGCAACATGCCCTGTCTATGCCAAAGTGGCTGGAGATGAGGGGTTCTGGGAACCCTGTGACATCACTGACACTGTCCAGCTCATATCTCCCGTTTAATGGGAGTCCTGCCCCCCACCAGGTCACTCTGGCCTTATGAGTCAGGGCCTGCCCTGTCCAGTCCCCCAAGCCCGCCTTGGCCTGCCGGTGACTCACGAATTTGAGCATGTTCCAGTCGAAGACGTAGTCATAGGAGAAACCCTGCCGGTGGAAGAGATTGCGGAAGAGCTGGCGCAGATATGAGTAGTCAGGCTTGTCATCGAACCGTAGGGAGCGGCAGAAGTTGAGGTATGTTGAGAACTCGGCTGGTGGGTCACAAGGACAGAAGAGGCCGCTATGAGGGTTACTCTCCTGGCAGCCTCAGCAGCCACCACTGTCCTAGGTACCCACTGACCCTGCAACAGTATCAATCTAAGAAGGGCGGCATGAGAACTGAACACAGTCCGGTCCACTTTCAAGCAGAGGTGCTCACCCCCTGTCTGACCAAGCACTTTGGGGTCACAGCCACTGGGACAACAACGGCCATAAACATAAAAGCTACTGAAAAAAAGCCTGATAGGATGCAGAGTCCCACCATGACCTAAGCCAAAAGACAGCTTCCGCATCCTCAAACCAAACAGGCTGAGAGCAGACCTTCGGGATAAGGAGATGGGGCTGGGGACACCTGGTATGGAAGAGCTGGGTGTGGGGGTTCAGGCATCCAGCTCCTAGGCAGAGAGAGCCCAGGGAGAGACTGCCATAAACACTCTGGGGTCAATATCAGAGGTAACCCTGTCTAGGAATGGGCCCGGTCTTGCCCTTAGGAGGAAATGCCATCCCCATTGGCTACTCACAGGGGTAGCCTTTGCAGAGGACCTCGATTGGTGTTGACATCTTCTTCTCGCTGATCCGCTCGTACTTCTGACGCTTGGTGGCTGCCTTGAGGCCCTGCCAGGGCAGGGAGCCCAGGTTGAAGTACATGAGCACGTAGCCCAAGCTTTCCAGGTCATCCCGACGGCTTTGCTCTGTACAGGTCAGGAGGTCAAGGAGCCAGTCAGGCTGTGCTTCTCACTACGCACCCCGCCCTTCTCCTCTTCAGTGCCCACTGGCTTCCGGATACCCTGTTATAACTAGCGTCCACCCTCCTCCTCCGAATTGCCTGAGGCAGAGCTTTCTCAGGTCTGTTCCAGCCAGTTTTTCCAGCCCAGGTGCTATTTCACTCAACAACTCTGTGTGGGCACCACCGCCCCCTTGCCCAGCCTGTCTGTGCTTAGGGCTCACACGATAGCTTGAAACACAGCTGGAGTCAAAACCAGCCCCAGAATCCATCAAGCTGCATGCACTGAAAGGGCCGTGTTAAACCCCTGGGCTTGCATTTCCCAGACATACAAGTGAAAATCACTGCCACCCACTCAAGGAGACGGCCAGAAGACAAAATACACCGCTCTGCTTATGAAGGGGTCCATATGAAACAAGTCCAGGCCTGGGCCAGAGAGAGTGGAGAATCTTCTCAATGAGGCTCTCCAAAAGAGCCCCTGGGGTCTTAAACCCAGGTAGGGGCATAGGCCCATCCTGGCTAGTGGCCACAGCATGTTTGCTTGGGCTTGGCTCACTCACCGATGCCCAGGTGGGTGTTGATAGAGGCATAGCGGGCAGTGCCGGTCAGGTTCTTGTTTTCCCGGTAGGGAATATGCTGGTGTGTGCGGGCATCTCGGTACTTCTTGGCCAGGCCGAAGTCAATGATGTACACCAGGTTGCCTTTCTTCCCCAGGCCCATGAGGAAGTTGTCGGGCTTCACGTCCCGGTGGATGAAGTTCTTGGAGTGGATGTACTCTATACGGCTGATCTGAAGGAGTAAGGACACAGCAGGTCACTCAACAGAGAGATGGCAAGTGTCCATGTGGCCCTGTTCTGGCCAGGAGGAAAGACCTAGTCTGAGGATGAAGGATTCAAGAGGTGGTTGGGCTTTCCCAAGCAATGAGGACGGACTTCAAAGGAGTTCACAAAACATGGTGAGATAGACAGCAAAGGGTAAGACCAAGAGAGGCAACTGGGTCCTAAGAACACAGAACTTGGGTAGCCACATTCAGGGCGGGGTGAGAGAGGGAGTACGGGATGGGACGCATCACTATCACCTGGCTTCCAAACGCCACCAAAAATCAGGCAGTCGCTCAGCCTGCTCTCCTTTGAGAGACCTTTTTTTTTTTATTAGTGAGTGATCTCCACATGTTCAAGGCCAGTGTTAAGAACAGAGTGAAACCCTGCTGGAGACAGAGAACTTTTAAAACTCAAATTAATAACCATGCATGTGACAAATCTTCTGGTCTCATGTCTCCATACAGCTAGAAAAGCTCAAGGAGAATTTTGGTTTCACCCGGGAGAATCTGACCGTTCTCTGTATGAATGCATGTGTATGAAAAACGCCTGACAGCTCTACACCAAGACATAAAGCCTGCGGCAAGATCTGCACCTTCCACGGCAGGTGCGAAATTCCAAGATTCCTTATTATTTCCTATCTGCCTGTGGGCATGGGTGCCATGGCATGCGTGTCAAGTAAGTCAGTTCTCTCCTACCATGGGAGGCCTGGGGATCAATCTCAGGCCATGAGGCCTGGCAAGAAGCAACCCCACCACTGAGCCACCCTGTCAACACTATGGCTTTGCATATGTGTGTATAAGTTTACATGTATGTGTAAGTTTTGGTGATTTTTTTTTTTTTTTTAAAGCAATGCCAACTGAAGGTGAGTGCTCTGTCACTGAGCTACATCCCCAGCTCTGGTTTTTATCTTTGAGACAGAGTCTTAACTATGCATCACAGGCTGGCTCCAAACTCCTGGCAAGCCTCCAGCCCCAGCCTCCTAAGCACTGGAAGTACTGACTTAAGCTACTATGACCTAGTTCTGAATTTGGATTTTCATCGGTTGTTGGGTTTTTTGTTCTGTTTTGTTTTTTTAAGATAGGGTCTTACACTGTACTCCAGACTGGCCTTGAGTTTACTGTAATTCTCCTGCCTCAGATTCTGGTTTTATCCTTTTCTTTTCCTTTTTTAAATGAACCAAGTCAAAGGTCTCTAAAAAGAGGATTTAGGGGGCTGGAGAGGTGGCTCAGCAGTTAAGAGCACATATTTCTTCCAGACGACCTGAGTTCAGTTCCCAGCACCCATATTGGGTAGCTCACAACTGCCTGTAACTTTAACTCCAGGAGATCTGACATCTCCAGCCTTAGGAAGCATCAGCACAGACACACACTTATACATAATTACATTTTTTTTCCTTCTGGCCTTCCGAGATAGGGTTTCTTTGTGTAGCTCTGGCTGTCCTGGAAGGATGGTCTCAAACTCAGAGATCCACCTGGCTTTGTCTCCTAAACTGGGATTAAAAGTGTAAGCCACCACACCCAGCTTTTTAAATAAATCTTAAAAATAAAGTGAGAAAAACTGAAGACAGCCAGCATTGACCTTTGTACCCCATCCCTCTCTATGCAAGCATTCTCATGTATACATGAGCACATACAGCCACACATGTGCACCAAAGAAATTATTTTAAATTTAAGCAAGATTCTAACAGAAATAGGTGTGCTCAGGGAAAGGGGCTGTGCTGGCTAGTTTTACATTAACTCGACACAAGCTAACGTCATCTGAGAGAAGAGACCCTCAACTGAGAAAATGTTTTCATAAGATTAGGCTGTAGGCAACCCTGTAGAGCATTTTCTTAATTAACAACTTGATGGGGAAGGGCCTGGGCCATCCCTGAGCTCACGGTCCTGGATTCTATAAAAAAACCAGCTGAGCAAGCCATGAAGAGCAAGCCAGTAAGCAGCACCCCTCCCTGGCCTTTGCAGCAGCCCCTCCAGGTTCCTGCTCTGTTTGAACTCCTGACCTGTCTTCCTTTGATGAACAGTGATGGAAGTAAGCTGAACAACCTTTCCTTGCCGAGTTACTTTTAGTCATGGTGTTTCATCACAGCAGTAGTAACCTTAACTAAGATAGGGGTGGACAAAGATTGGGTGTGAACTCTCGAGGGAGAGTGGCCTGCTTTTGCCTTTCTGTGCACCATCAAGGGCCGTGGGACCTGACGCGTGCTCTGGCCCAGGCATCCGACTCAATTCTCATGATGCAAACCAGGAGACTGAAGCTCAGGGAGCTCAGTCCTTTCCCTCGGGTCAGGCAGTGAGACAGAACTTGGTAACTGTGAGGGGCTGCAGCTGCCAGCATAGCAGGAGGGTGACTCGCCAGGTAAGGTGGTTTAAGCGAGCAATGCCTTCCAAAGGCTGACACTTAAACACTTGGCTTCTAATGGACAACACTGTTTGGAGAGGTTATGGAGGGGGGAGGACTTGGTGGAGGAAGTCTGCGAAGGGAGTGGCTTTGAGAACTGAATACCTCACCCCACTTCCAGCTTATTCTCTGCTCCATGCCTGTGATTTGATATGACCTCTGCTTCCTGCCCTGCTGCCAGACCCCATTATGGGCTCCCTCTATGGAACCCTAAGCCCAAATCAATTCCTTCCTCCGCAAGTTGCTTCCGGTCCCATGTTTAATAATAGTAAGAGAACAGAGAGAAGCCTGGAATCTGTATGTTAAAGAGGCACCCTCTGGATTTCACAATGAGTAGTCAGTGTCCCCTGGTCCCCAGCACAGGCCCAACCTCTGAAGGTGGAGGTGGAGGTGGAGGTGGGACTCGGGGTAGGTTGGCAGGCGCAGGGTCATCACGGTTGGGAGACTAGTGGCTCACAGAGCAGGAAAGTCACCTGAGCAACTGGGGTGGGGGGGGACGAGGACGACTCACCATCTGGTCGGCCAGCAGCAGCACCGTCTTGAGGCTGAACTTCCGGGAACAGAAGTTGAAGAGATCCTCCAGGCTGGGCCCCAGCAGCTCCATGACCATCACGTTATAGTCTCCCTCAGCCCCGCACCACTTGATGGACGGGATCCCCACTGGGCCCGGGAGAGACTTGGTCAGCGGTGGTCACTCTCATGCACATCCTCTGCGTCGGCTTCTCCTGCTCCTCTCCAGGACCACCAGCCTCCCTGCCCCCCATCTTCTGTGCCATCCCCCACGCCCACCCTCCCTCCTTTCCTTCAGCACCTCCCCCCCCCAACCCCAGGCCCCCCCCTCACCTCCTCCCTGCATCATCTTGTAGAACTTGCTCTCGATGTGGAGCTGTGGGTGCTTCGTCTTCACACACTCGAGCTTGATAGCTACCTCCTCACCAGAGGCAATGTTGGCACCTGCCCGTGTCAGAGGAGGCAAAGGACCAGCGTCAATCTCACAGGACTACAGGGTGCCTACCCAATTCAGCATTTGAGGTTGCTGTGACTCAGGCCTGAGGCTGTCTGGGGATCAGTAGCACTTGAGGCTGAAAAGAAGTCAGGGGTTGCTGGTCACAGAAGAACCAGGGAGCGGGTGGGTGGGCACTCCTAAGCAGTCTATGGGAAGGAAGTGTATGGAAGATGACACACCCTAAGCTGCTTAGAGGCCACAGATCAGTGCATCCAGACAGACTGACACCTGTGGTAGTTGGGGCATGGACAATGGCACACAGAACTTAACCCTAGAGATCGGCAGGTCAGTAGGTGTGTTAGCTCTGAAGGGTCACAGAGAAGAGGGGGCAGTGAGCCCAGTAGGGGCCAGGGATGCCCACGACAACAGCAAATGTAGGGTAGGTCAGTAAGGAATGGGCCTAACAACCAACCCCTCACTCTGCAGCAAAGGTAGCCCCATCCGGTTCTCAACCCCATTACACACAAGAGACACAGGCTCGGCCAAGGCCACATGGCTCGATGGAGAAATGGAGCTGGACCCAGTTCTCTGGGCTTCTGAGTCTGGGCATGAGGGGCTCACTGCATCTCTGCTTTCCCCCACCCACTCCTGGTTTCTCACGGCTAAATTATACACTCCAGGGCCTAGCTCTCAGCCTGGGGCTGTGGCTCCAGAAGTCACAAGACAACCTGGACACGGTGCTCACACCTACAATCCCAACATGGAGGAGGCTGAAGCGAGAGAACTTCCTGAGTTCAAGGTCAGCTAGGTTTACACATGAATTTCAGGCTATCCTGGGCTACAGAATGATTTCTAGCCTAGGCTATAGAGCGTGACACTGTTTGGAAGGGAGGGAGAGGATGGGTCAGAAGTAGATTGGTTTTGTTTTAATTTTTTATGATTTATTTATTATTTATTATAGCGTATTCTGCCTGCTCGTTCCTGTGTGTGAGGAAGTCAGATATCCTGAAACTGAAGTCACAGACAGGTGCAAGCTGCCTCGTGGGTGCTGGGAATCGAACCCCGGTCCTTCGGAAGAACAGCCAGTGCTCTTAACTGCTGAGAAGAAGCTGAGAGAACTGTAGTTACTAGGGGCTGTGTGGAGGAGAAGAGGGGGCTGGGGAGGAGAGGATGAAAGGCAAGCCAGAGGCTGGAAGCAGGTCTGTAGTTGCAGCAGGCTGGGATGGGAGCCAGAGGCTGGAAGCAGGTCTGTAGTTGCAGCAGGCTGGGAGCCAGAGGGAGTAGCTGCTCTTGGAAATGATGAAAGTTTGAGACTTAGCGGAGGACAGCGCTGCAGTAAGGGCCACACAACTGCACACTCACTGATGTCTCACCATGTAGCCCAGGCTAGCCCAGAACTTACAAACTTCCAGTCTCAGATGGAGATAACCGGCTTCCACTCGTGTCACGGCACACATGTGCCCACACACTTGCACACAAAATAAATTAAAATGTAAAAACAAACAAACACCCATGTTAAAATTTTTTCAGACAGAGAGAGAGAGAGAGAGAGAAGGATCTAAGGTGTATGTGTGTGTGCATGATTTCGTGTGTGCGTGGGGGGGAGGGGAGGTCTTCCTCCAGGAGATGACAAGCTGGCTCAGAAGGTAAAGGTGATTGCTGCCAAGCCTGATGACCTGAGTTCAATCCCCAGAACCTACACAGAAGGAAAACTACCTCCAAAAGCTCTCCTCTGTCCTCCACACACACAAGCAGACACACGTACTAACAAAGGTAAGGGGGACAGGTCAAATGTTCCCTCTCCTTCAAAAGCATTCCGAATCCCTTCACACTGGCCAAAGCACAAGAAATAAGGCTGAAAGAAAACCACACAATGCTTATCACAGGCAAACAGCTAATGGACAGGAAAGACCCGACAGGAAACAGGATGGAGGACGTGAGCTGACAGTACCCACAGGGGGAGAGAGCAGCCTCCTCCAGACACAAAAGACAGACCCTGAAGATGGTTTAGCCTCCCAGAGCCTCAAGTCCTACAATGATTATGTTTCTCACAGGCCTGACTAAGGCCACTGGACTCTCCTCCCTGCACAGCTTGTGGCTGACTTTCCATGACCCAGCTGTGACCAGCATCTCTACCTTAGGAGATTGGTCAACATTCCTTAACTATTTTTAAAAAGATTTTAATTTTTGCCGGGTGTGGTGGTACACACCTCCAACGCCAGCAGAGGCAGGCCAAGCTTCTGTTGAGCTTGATCTGATCCACATAGCAAGTTCCAGGACAGCCAAGGCTACATAAGGAGTCTTTGTCTCAAAAAAGGAAAAAAAAATTTTTTATATGTATCTGTGTTTCTCATGGGAGCAGCACATGGATTTGAGCACAGGCGCCCACAGAGGCCAGAGCACTGCACTGGATTTCCCTGAAGCTGGAGTCATAGGCAGGGTGAGCCACCTACTGTAGGTGCTGGGAACAGAGAGCCAAACGCAGGTCCTCGGCAAGAGCTGTATAATCTCATTTTCTTTTTAATTTATTTTTGTTGTTGTTTTTCTTTTTGTACAGACAGGATTTTTCTGTGCATCCCTGGCTGTTCTGGAACTCTCGGTAGACCAGGCTGGCCTCAAACTCAGAGATCCAACTGCTGGCTTAAAAATATGCACCACCACCACCCAGCACTTTTTCTTTAAAGTGGGGCCTCACTATGCAGCCTGCATGATCTGGAACTCAGAGACTCACCTACCTCTGCCATCTCTCTAGCCCCATTAGCCAGCAGCCTTGTATGGTGTAAGAGCCTGGCCAAGGCTGTCCACCGTAGAGCGCAGTACATAAAAGCTTGTCTTTCAGGACTGGCTAAATAAAGACTAGCTGATCCGTAACAGAGCACAATGGTTCGGAGAGGAAGCTCGAACTGTGCAGCAGGGGAAGATCTCCAAGACACAGGAAGTGAAACGAGAAAGCACAGACCGGCACTCTGTGCTCTTTCAGACCGGGAAGTGTCTGCTGCAGCCGAGTGAAGAACAAGGACAGTGACTGGGGAGGCATGTCACGGACACTTTATCACATGTTGCTTCTTACTGGTGTGCTCTTGTTGAAACGTCACATGTAAACTATGAGATACAGTCATGGGCACTTCGAAACTGTTTATTGTCTAGATGTCCCTGGGGTTGTACAACCCAGCTCACAGACAATCTAAGAAAGCGTCCACCTCTGCCTCAAAGGCCCATTCCCTTTAGCAATCGACCCCCCTTTCCTTCCCCTGGTCCCTAGTGACCACAACTCCTTTCTGCTATGGTCTTGCCTCGTCTGGACATTTCAACGAAATAAAAGCACATGTTATGTGCTCTTCTGTGTCCTTTCACTCAACATGTTTTTCTAACTTTTGCATATATGTTTTGGTTTCTGAGCTCCATAAAAGAAAATCAGATTAGATGACTAAATCCAGGGAGCAACTGGAGACTGGTTTGCAAATTGCTTTAAAAATTTCAAAGTTTGCCAGGCAGTGATTGCACACGCCTTTAATCCCAGGACTTGGGAGGCAGAGGCTGGTGGATCTCTGAGTTCAAGGCCAGCCTGGTCTACAGAGTGAGTTCCAGGACAGCCAGGGCTACACAGAGAACCCTGTCTCAGAAAAAAAGTTATCGTTATTGTTGTTGTTATTACCACTAATACTACTACTATTATGTGTGTGTGTGTGTGTGTGTGTGTGTGTGTGTGTACGTGCCAAAGGTGTTGGAAGTTTTCCTCAACCACTCTCTGCCTTATTTTAAGACAGAGGCCGGAGAGACGGCTCAGCTGTTAAGAGCACTTACTGCTCTTCCAGAGGACCCTGGTTTGGTGTCCAGCACCCACACAGCAGCTCACGACCATCTGAAACTCCAGTTTCAGGGGATCCAACACAAAGCACAGCACACACAGAGTGTATGACACACGGGCAGGCAAAACACCCACACAAAATAAAGAGTAAATCTTTGGAGGTAGGGCCTCTCACTGAACTTAGAGCTTGCCCAGTCAGCTACACTGGCTGGTCAGCAGGCCCCAGGGATCCTCCTATCTCTGCCTCTGCATCCCCAGTGCTGGGATTACAAGTAAGAGCTATCAGGTCCAGCTTCTTTTCTTTTTCAAAGCTGTGTGTGAGCCGGGCACAGGCTTGCCCAGGCCCTCAGGCTTATGGGGCAAGCACTTCATTTTCTTCCCGCTCCCTGTTAAGTACTTTGGACACATCAACAATCATCGTTCCATAGAGCACAGTTTTCGGGGGTTCATAGGATATGGCACAAAAAGGGACTTGGGGTGACCTGGAGTCCTGTGGTACCCTGCCTTGCCATGGGCTTCAAAAGCAAGAGAATGCAGCGGATGAGAGTATGATACTTGTAATCCCAGCACTTGGGAGGCTGAGACTGAAGTCTGAAGCCAATCTGGCTGTATACCATGAGCCTATCTGCTATAAAGCCAAGCTGCTAGATCCTAGGTCCTGATCCTGCCACCTCCTGGCCATGGGACGACGATGACATCATCGACATCATCATCATCATCATCATCATCATCATCATCATCATCCTGTGTATATGTGTGTGTGCACTTATGTATACATCTATACAGAAGCCAGAGTTGATGCTGGGAGTTTCCCTCAATTCTTCTCCATTAGAGATGGCTCTGATCTACCTCTGAACCCAGTGCCTGCTGCAAGCTGCTAGCTAAACTTAGCTTCTGGGGCTGTTCATGACCGAAAGGAGCTCAGCAGAACCCCAGCGCACTGCAAGCAGTCCACTGTGAGGGCCGATGAGTGACCCATCCCAGCCCAAGATGGAGTGAAGTGAGCTAGTGACAGAGTTCTCAGTCTTGACAGGCCTGACATTTGAAATTCTACAACTGTTTCTGAACTGTCTGGTGGTTTGGCAATATCCTTGGCTTCTACCCACTAGACACCATGGTTGCCCCCACCCACCTCATGTTGTCATAACCAGAAATGTCTTCAGAACTTGCCCTCCAAGAGACAAAAGTCACCCCTCGCTAAGAATGGACAGCGTATAAGAAAGGGATGAAGAAGACTATCATAGTAAAGGAAAGTCTGGGCAGCCACAGCAGGGTGCCATGCCCAGGCAGAGTACAGAGATAACCCCTAGGGTCACTGATGACTCAGCAGACAGACAGAGAGCAGAGGCGGGCTCTTCATCCCTTTGAACTGAGGCCACCCCTGCCAGTGCTACGTGGTCTATTTGACACATGGAAAACCCAACACATCAAAGGTCGGATGACCATATGCCACACAACTTCCCAGGCCAGCGAGCGACCTGGGACCTAAGCGATAAGACAAAGTCTTCTGACCCCCAGACAAGGGCCACTGCTCCCTCCCTCCCCACTGTCACAGCGACAGGCCTTTAGCAGTCTGATTCCTATCAATAGGCAGCCAGGCTTTTCTCTGACTCCCCTTAATCCTGCCAACCACTAAGAAAAGGTTCAGTGAGGCTAAGTGGTTGGCCTAGGCCAGACAGAACTGGCTGGAGCAGAGCCAGGATTTCAACCGTCTCCCAAGGCCTCTGCCTTTTCTTCCAGTCCAGTTCCCAAGCGTTCTGTTCACGTAAGATGCAGGCCACACTGGGTCTGCTGGGGACGTCCTGAAGCTCTGTCCACCTTCTGTGGGGGTGACAGAGAGCAGAGCAACCACAGAGGCATATGGCAGGTATGAGTACCTCGCGGAGGGGCTACACATGCAAAGGCTTGGAAGCCAGAAGAAGTGACCTACTTCCTGCCCACAGTTCCACACTGCACCAAAACGGAGGAGCTGACTGGTCCCCGAAACAATCTTGGACATAGAGAAAGTGTGAGCCTACTTGGCTCCGGATGGACTAGAAACCTGGAAAGAAACTATAGGGAGAGAGGGAAGGGCTGAGCAGCCCCTTCAGCTAGCTGTGGCCACCTATGCAGCCAGAGACTTAGGGAGGGGTGTGCTAAGCACCACCCTAGCACCACCAGCAGCAGCAGCAGCAGCAGCAACTTTGACATCCATATGGAAAGCTGAAGTCTGTGCATGGTAACACACCTTTAATCCCAGAACAGGGAGGCAGAGACAGTTGCATCTCTGAATTCCAGGCCATCCTGGTCTATAGCGTGAGTTCCAGGCCAGCTAGGACTACTCAGTGAGACCCTGTCTCAAACAAACTAAAGATCATCTCTATAACCACCTGCTCCCTGACCCTTGTAGGGGTGAAGCTCGGAGCTTGCCTTCATTTTAACAGACCTAAAGAGCTCCCGCAGGATGCAGTCAACCTTAGACCTTAAAGGGAGGGAGACAGACGGACAGGAAGGTGGGCTGAGGGGCTCACAACCAACCACTCCATAAGGCTCTCATTCCAAGACTTCCTCGATGTCAATCCTGGAAAGCTAGATGTGGAAGCCTAGCCTGGTCCCACCTGTAGAGGCCATCTGGATTCAGGCCCTGGCCTAACACCATGATGAGAATGTGGCTGGCACTCTGAACAAAGTGTGCCAGCAAGGCCAGTCAAAAGAGGGACCTTCCATCACCACTGTTCCCATACAGACAAGGGGTTGATGCTGTGCGGCCCAGCTTCTCCCAACACTGTCTCAGATGGGGAAGTCAAGGCTGGTAGGAAGCCAGAGCTTACAGACAGCAAAAGGAAAGACCCAGGGTCAATTCATTCCAGAGCTGACACAAACAGGAGTAAATCTGGACCTGGCAGTTAGCATCATCAAGGAGACACCACAGATAAACAGGAAGTCCTCCCCCCAGGGAGGCAGACCTCAGGAACAAGGGACACTGGTCTTTCTGAATGACCTTGGGCTGCACTTCTCAATCCACAAGCTTTCACACTCCTCACACTTATGCCAGGCTCAGAGACAAGGGACAGCCCAGGTCACACAGTAAATGGGGAGCACTGAGAACCAGAAACTAGCCCACCCAGTTCCCACATCCCTGCTGTCTCCTTTTCTACCACACAGAGGTCTTTACAGGCTATTATGCCCCATTTCCTCACTGGATACCCACTGTGGGCGAACCCCATTCTGGGCACTGGGGTGGGGTTGGGGAGCAGACCCAAGCTCACACCAGTTCCTTCTAAAGGGATGACAGGACCCAGAAACGCCTTGGTTTCTTGTTATTTATTCTTTAAACAGTTGTCTCACTATTTTACAATGGTTTGTTAACTCCTGGGCTCAAGCAATCTTCCTGCCTCAGCTTCCAGAGTAGCTGCGGCTACAGGCACACCCCACCACACCCCACGGAGAAACAGCAAGCTGTTTACAGTGCACAGGGATCCACCTGACTCCAGGCACAATACTATTTCATGGCTGTTTCATTTGCGTCCTGTAACAGTGCTTGGTCATCTGGGGACGCAGATGGGGGACACTGAGGTCCCAGGGCAGCTGCCTGAGATAAGGGTCTAGAATCCAGGGATGTCTGTCTCCTATTCTCTCTTTGACTCTTGCACTCTGTGGAGCTGTGGTGCCAAGGCAGCCCCAGCTAGTTTTCTGGAGCAATCCCTGGCAGTCACCTTAGCCTTCTGCCATCAGAAGAAAGGGACAGCGCTGGTCACACAGGACATTCGGAGCACTGAGAACCAGAAACTGGGGCTGCCTTGAGGGTGACAATGTTCAGAAAGGGGCCTGTAGGTAAGAATTAAGAAGGCCTGTGCAACCCCTGCCCACTGCCCAGAGGCTTGCCGTATAGTAGAATTCGTACTTAAAGTGGACAGAGGCTCGGAGCACCAGAGAAAAGAAACCCTTGACGGAACTGATGAATGACTACAGTGTCCTGATATGTCCCGTTTCTCTGCCCAGGACAGAAGTGATTCATTTTTGTTCTCTAAGGAGGAAAACAAGAGGCAGCTGGGCCCTCAGGGGCAGCACCAAGGATGATCTAGGAGACTTGCCACCTTACTAGCCACTCCAAGACTCCCAACTCCCTCTGTGCAGTTACCAAGCAAACTCTGCCCTCCAGTCCAACAACACTCAAAATGGCACACGGCCTGGTGAGGAAGGTGACACTGGAGGAGGATGGGGGGCTCGTTTCTCCCTCACTAGAGGCTGAGATGCCAGCAATCTGCTGAAAATGACATCAGAGCGAACGTAGATTTCCAAAAGGCAGCACATCCAGGGACAGGGAGCTCCCAGAGGGATGAGATCCTCCCTCTGTCATTCCAAAGGAGGCCCAGGCTGCATTCCAGAAAGCCACATCTAAGGGAGAAGCCTGGACTTCCTGGGAGCCTCCCCAGGGGTCCAGGATAGCCAAAGCATTTTCTGTCTATCAGAATACTTCTGCCAGAGCCCAAGGGGCGGGGATACCAACCCAGCCAGGGCTTTCCCATGCTCCGTGGAGACCCAGGTCAGCTGCAGCTGGAAGTCTGCTCTTGTGCATGAGCGCGCGCGCTCGCTCGCGCGCGCGCTCTCTCTCTCTCTCTCTCTCTCTCTCTCTCTCTCTCTCTATACATACATATACATATATCCTCTGTTCTTGTAGCCTACTGAGCCCATCTGCCCTGCCCAGCTGTGAAAGACATCCCCAGACCACCTCAGCTTCCTTCTGGATCTGGGATGACCCTGGAGGCTTGTACCAGGTTTGATGCCACGCGACCAGAGCAAAGTCCTGTTCCCAGATCCCAGGTTCTTCCCCCCTCCTCATCCCAGAGTCGCCCCAAGGACCACAGCTGGAGGCCCAGTTACTTACCCAGGTAGATGTCTCCAAAGGACCCACTGCCGATCTTTCGGCCCAGACGATACTTATTTCCCACACGCAGCTCCATGCTTCAACCTTGCTGTGGGAGAAGCAGAAACAGGTCACAGACAGGACCTCCAGCACCAGCGGGCCTGGACCCTTCCTCCACCGGAGGCTGGCAGTCTCCTCCCTCCCACTGTCTGGGAAGCAACTTTGCTCAAGGGCAGCCAGGTGTCAGGCAGTCTTCATGCCCACACACCTGGGCATGGCCAAGGCAAGTTTAGAACAAGTTTCACTTAGTTCAGAAAAGATGGGCTCTGAGCCAAGGCCCAGGAAGGGAACGACAAGCAGACCCTCCAACATGAACCTCCTCAGGAAGGCTGGCTACAACGGGCTAAGGCCCTAAGTCAAGGACAAAGGGTTAACAGGGAAGAACCAGGAGTACCAGGTCTTGTGTCTTGTGTTCAGCAGCGAATCTCCAAAAAACATTACAGGTGAAAGGCCGAAAGCCTCTCCAAAATGCTTTTTCTGCATATACTCTGGAGACACTTAAAATACCCCAGGGACGTCCTGGACCCCAGAAATCTGACTGAAATAGGAGGAATGGGGTCCACCGGAAGTAGACCATCCTGAAAATTCTAATAGGCCTTGTCAGCAAGGTCCAACCTCCAGATAAAGGAAAGAGCCCCACAGAGCTCCTTGGCACTATGAGCATCCTGAGGCCACAGGGTACCCACCTCTATCCCTGCCTCTGAGCTGCTCATACAGGGCTAAGCTGACCAGTTCCAGCAGGCCCCACATGAGAGGGCCTGATCCCCACTCAGAAAGGGAAGGCAAGGTACCTTACAATGCCTCCCAGGCTGAAGAGAACCATTTCTCAGGCCTTTCTGCACACATATCTTTGGGTGGCCTCTCAGGTCGACTTCCTTGAAGACTAGGAGTGTTTCCTGAGACAGGTCCCATCCCTGTGGGGCTTAGCTGAATAGCCTGCTCCTTCCTCAGATGAGGTGGAGGCCTCCAGCCCATGGATAACAAGGATTAGACCACCATGGCAGGGACCCCTCCGTACTGGCCTGGTAGAGAGAGATCTGGGTACCTGTGTTCCAGGCCAGCAAAAAAAGAAGACTCAATGAATGGGGGCAGTTTAGGCTGCTGGGATATGGGGAGGCAGGGAATAGTAAACTAGGAGACAGGGAGACGGGGTCCTTGACACTTCTGCTTGGTTACACATAAGCTGGTGTGAGCAGACAAGCCGCCACTCCTTTGCAGATGGGAGTCCGAGTCTGGAGTGGCCTTGCTACCATCCCCACACCAGCCAGCAGCAAGCCAATGGCAGAAATCTCACCTAGGACCAAATAGGGGTCTGGCTGGCCCACCTTGTGGCCTCCTACACAGAACTTATTTCACTCCAGGCTTGAGAAGTAAAATTGAAGGTGAGACAGTGACTGACTGGCTTGCTTGAGGAGAGGGGGTGCTGCCCCTCCTCTGTGCCAAGCCTGCCCCCAGCTGCCAGGCCTGGAAGGAAGCAGGGAAAGATTCACTGGGGCTCCTTGATCAGCCCAAGAGCCAAGAGATTCAAGCCAGAAGAGACACCCTAGCCCAGTACTAGTCCCAGAGAGCCACCACAGTCCTTCCACCAGTCACAAGGAAGTGGCTGCCACTGGGTGCCAGCCAAACGCTGGGCTCTCCATCATGGGTCTTTGCCCACATGGCTGGCCTGGCCCAGCTGAGTTGCTCTGGATGCCAACAGCAGTACTGCACATCTGCAGAAAACCCACCAGCCTGGCACCACGGGTCCACACATGGTCCAGCTTGCTAAGTGTACCCGCCAAGGGGAAGATGGAAGTGGAGGCTCACACTTATGATCCCTACAGGAAAGGGGGGAGCTGGCTGTGTACTCACAGCCCCCCCCCCCAAAAAAAAGCTGGGTTTCCACTAACGCCAACTCAGAGACCATACACGGCATCTGGGAAAGCCACAGGTTAGGAAGGGAACGTAAATATACTGCACCCTATATTACATAAATACCCACGCCAGGTTATATAAATACCAGTGCCCTCTGTCTGGGAGTCTTACATAAATATACTGCACATGACCCCCAAGCCCCTCTCCACTCACGGCTGTCTGTACAAAAGGGGAGAGAGCTTCAGCCATCAACCCTGCAGGACCCCGCCAACACCAGGGTCTCCCCACCCTGGAGACCAGAGCCCTGGAGGGAGTCTAGCCTGTCCTAGCTCTCCTCCACTTTAAAGCCCCCCACCCAAAGAAAACGACTTCGGGGTGGGGGTTTCTTCAGAGAATCAGAGTAGCTTTCCAATTCTTCACTCTGTCCCTTACGGGAGGGATGGGGGAGGGGAATAAACAAAGTTTAAAAAAAAAAAAAAAAAAGAGAGAGGTGGCCATGAGGAGTCAAGACTTCCCAGCTGGTTAGAAAAATTACAACTACAACCAGCCGGGCACATGGGCAGTCCCGTGTCACACACACACACACACACACACACACACACACACCACCCACCTTCCGCAGGGCCAAGACCCTGGTCAATGAATCAGTGGAATTAAAAACTGAAGGAATACCCGAAACCTAAGAAAGGCGTCCCAAACGCAAGTATTTGGTGGAACTGTACCCCTTTCTCTCTCTCCAGACCCCCTTTCCAAGGGGAGGTTATGCTAAGAAATATGTGGGAAAACTCTGGACAAAGTAGGGGGAGGGGGTGGCCTAAGTCGCAGCCCAGGCACTCAGCTTTCAGAGGCTTGAAGCACAGGCTGTCTCGCACACCGCAATGAGAATTCAAGCGATAAATAACCCCCTCCCTTCTTCTTGCCACAAAGGAAAACAAAGCCGGTGGCTTGGATGACCGCTCACCCCATCACTTAGGACCACCGAGCGCCCCCACCCTACACGAGAACGGCCTTGGTGACCCGGAGCTCAGGGCACAGAGGAGGGGCCGTGGCCGGCCTGGAACATGAGCGCCCCCGGGACCCCAGCCAGGCCCCTGCGGCAGCTCCCCCGCCCCAAACCGGGTCCGCCTCAGTGCACCCGGCGGCCTGCGAAGCGCCCGTCCCCTCCGCGTCCCCGGCCGCGCCTTTGTCCTCACGGGCGGCGCCCCCAGCCCTGCGCGGACGCGCGTGTCCGCCCCGCGCTCGCGCAAGAAGAAAACACAAAGAGGCGGAGGGAACCCCGCTTCCCCGGCCCCTGATGCTCACCGCGCCGGGGCGGCCCGCCGGGGCGGATGCCAGAGGATTCGCCAGGCCGCGGGCGCGCCAGCCTCTCCCCGGCCCGCTGCGCTGCGCTCGGCCCGGCCGGGCTCAGGCTCCGCGCTCCGCCGCCTCCCGCCGCCCGCCCCCGCCGCCGGCTCGCGCGCTCCCTGCCCGCGCGCGCGCGTCCCCGTGGTTCCCATTGAGCCCCGGGCCCGCCCGCTGATGTCATCTCCCGTCCGCCGCCGCCCCGGAGGATTTAAAGGGCCCGCAGCCCCCGGGAGCGTGCTCAGACGCTGCCACCCTGGGTGAAGGGGCACACAAAACTAAGAATTCCTATACTCCAGCCTTCTTGCCCTATCTCCAGTCAAAGCTGCGGGGGCCCCCGAGAGAATCAGCTGAGACTCCTGGCACTGCAAAAGAGATTTAGGACTCGGTGGCCTGAGGGCTGTAGAGACTGCTGGCCTGGCGTTTTGGGGCTAGGGACAGAGGGGCTTGGACAAGGACCAAGGATGTAGCCAGAGAAAACTCCAGGGAGAAGCTTTTCTTTGCTCTGTCCGCTCCGTGGCTCAGCTCCACTGTGACAGTCCCTCAGATCCCAATGCAGTTTCACCCATTGAGCCCCTTGCCCCCACCAAGAACTCACCGGCGAGTCAGGGGCCCAGAGGTGCTCATTCAACCAAGTCATCTCCCAGACAAGGCCTGGGTTTCCTTAACTGCAAACGAGGAAGAAGGACCATAGCCTTCCCAGGTCACGGGAGAATTAATGAAAGCTTCCCACCAGCTTCCAGCACAGCCATGAAAGGTCCCAGCACAAGGCTATTAAAATGATGATATTTACACTGGGTCATGCAAAGCTCCAACTTATGACACACCTACATTCTCTCTCTCACACACACAACTGTTACTGTGGACACGGTACCTCTGATCACCCCAGAAGCACATCTCAGAAAGAGTCACTTCATAATAACTGCATCTTCTCCCCAAGGCTGAGGGACTTAATCAGATGCTCTCCACATTGCTGGGAGACCCATAGACCAGGTCCTATCACAGGACAGGATACCATGGCCCAGAGAGGGCAAAAGGTCTGCCCAGGCCCACACAGCTCAGCAAGATGGCTATGATCATCTGGTGGTCTTAGGGATACTGACCAGAAGAACAACAGAATGAGGAGGAGCTGCCTCCAGAGGTCTGTGATGGTAAACTGGGCACTGGCTCTCTGTACCACCTTTGCCTAGGCAGGGGCCATCAGCCAGACGGTGGGCTGAGCTTGGGCTGAGCTTGGGCTGAGCTTGGGCTGCTTGGTGCTTTTTGGCTTTGGGTTTGTCAATTGATTCACAATTGGCAGATTTTGTATGACAGGTCCACATTCTCTTGTGAAGCCTTGGCCACACAGGGTACAAATCCTCACCAGAGGCAGCTGGTCTGGACAGCAGTCAGCCTCTGTGGTCAGAGCCCAGGCAGTGGGGCCCTGGCAAGACTGAGCAGAACCCAGCAAGGACCAATGTCCCATCAATGTCATCATCCAAACCTTCCAACCTGGGCCCAGCTTTCCAAATGTGGGCCTGCTCTTCTGCAGTGCCAGGAGAGGCATCTTGCTCAGTTAACCCTCTCCAGTGAGGACAGAAGACAGAGCTGACGTTCACCCTGTGGTTTTCAGAAAGGGAACTGGAGGTACCTTAGCCCTCACTCAGGGGTATGAATCAAGGGTGAACCTGTCTGGAGATGGAACCTAGTCAGCTCTGCCTAAAGGCACTCTCGTCCCCTTCTTGGTCATCATAGGTCCTTTGGAACAAATCTTTTGACTGAAGTTCACTGTCCCAGCTTCCCTTCCTCATCCTGTCACCTGCCAGCCATTTCAGGACTTGCAGCTTTTCCTGGCCCACACCCTCTAGCTATAGATTCTCTGCTAGGTATCCAGGAGTAGTTGGTCTTAAAAGTCCCTAGTTCCAACACACACACACACACACACACACACACACAAGACCTGATGAGGGGTACTACAGGGTGGCTGGACGCTCCTAGACTCCCTCTCCCAGATCTACCCCCCCAAGGATGTTCCCCACACAGTTGCCTGTTGCCTGATCTTCTTCCTTCCTACACCCCCATAAGTCCAAGCTGTGAGTCCTCTGCAGCTGAGCTCTAAGGGGAAACAGCCGTGACGCAAAACCCAGTGGAGGAGAGGGAGGAAAAGAGGGAGACTTCTCCCGAGTAGAAATCCTGCCTAATTCTAACAGCCAAGGGCCCGCCTTCACTTCACTCTGCCTTACCTCTCAAAGATCCTCCCTCCTCAACTTCCAACTTCCAAGCCCAAAGGTGTAGCTGGATGGCATTGCCCAGACACCCTCTACTCACCCACAAAATGCAAGCAGCAGACAAACCCAGCTCACCGGGGGCCACACCCACTTTTTACAGATCTGTGCGGTCAGGAGCAACAGATTCTCCTTCTCCCCACCCCCTGCTCCTTCTGAACTGGACATTGGTACTGTTTCTTACTTTCATACCCCTCATGACCACTGGGCACTCTAGAGCACTGGCCTAGGGGCTCATGCACAGCACAGTGTGGATGAGTCCACAGCACCCAGCCGAGGCACTGGACTCTTGACCATGAACATTCTGACTCACCAAGTGTTCAGGTTGATCCTCAAAATGACCTTCCCTTGCATGCCCCTACCTGTGATTTTCTTGGTGAGCTGGGTGCTTCTCTGTTATGAGCTCCTGCCCCTGGCCCTGGCCCTGGCCATTCAACTGCCTGGTATACTTTCCCGAGAGCCGTATGCTCACTGTGCACTTCTCTGGTGCTCCTTGCTCAGGCCCTTCAAGAGAAGGCTTCCCTGTTTCCTGATTTACAGTTCTATTGCTGGCCTGCCAAGATGGCTGACCGAGTAAAATGTTTCCCCCACAGAAAACTTCAGGATCTGAGTTTGATCCTCAGAACCCATGTTAAGATAGGAGAAGACTAATTTCACAGACTTGTCCTCTGACCTCTACATGGGCTCCGTGGGATCTATGCACCCCTACCCCCATATCATCAAACAAAACTTAAAATAAGTTGTGTCAAATCCATCCGGGAGCCCAGACTCCTGCACTCTGTCACTCACAAACACTCAGTGCTATAACACACTCTGGGGATATGTTTGTTGTTTATCTTCTGTCTCCCACTTAGAGGACGTTAGTCCACGAAAGCGGGAGTTGATGCTATTTTGGCCTCCACTGTGCTGTGAATATCTATAATAGTGTCTGGCACCTGGATGCATTTAATAAATAGCTGATGGAAAATGGACAGTGAAGAGGCTTGTGTCCCCCACCTCACCCCCTTTTCCTTCAAACATGAATGCAGTGCCATCCCCTGTTATCAGGCCCTAGCAACAGACCACATTGCCAGCCTTGACTCATGAAATGCATCCATCTCCAGAGGAGACAGTAGCCTGCCAGAAAGCTTCTTCACCCAGGCTTGTGAGGGACTAAGCCCTTGGCACCCTCATTCTGGCTCCTGCTCCAAACTATCCCATAAAGGAGCAACTCTAGAGCCCAGGGCTGTGGAGGTGGTACAGGCATTTGCAACCTAGCCTGGCAACCTGCATCTGCTTCCTGGGACCTGCCTGGTGGAGGGAGAGAGCTGACTCCAGCAATGAGTCCTCTGCCTGCCACGGCACACACACAAGAAAGAAATGCAAATTTAAAGTACTAACGTGGCTCAGCAGTTAAGGACCACCGGAGCCATTTCTGCAGCCCTCATAAACAATTTTAGATTAAAAATAAATATTTCAGCCAGTCATGGTGGTGAATAAATACCTTTAATCCCAGCACTCTGGAGGCAAAAGGAGGTAAATTCTCTGACTTCAAAGCCAGCCTGGTCTACAGAGGGAGTTCCAGGACATCCAGGGCTACACAGAAAAAAAAACAAAACAAAACAACAACAGCAACAACAAAAAACAACCAAACAAAAAACCCTACTGTCTTGAAAAACCAAATAACAACAACAATAGTAATAATAAATATTTTAAAAGTCAGGTCTCCCAGTCAGAGAACTGCAGAGTCCCAGAGGCTCCTGTCTTTCCCCCACTGACTTCCACCCCTACAGGCTGATGTCCAAGGAGGCTGGAGACTGGAAACAGGAGTCCTTGTGATTTTAAGAGGCTGGTTTCTGGGCGTGGGTGGAGGGAAGCACGCCTTCCCAGCACTTAAGAAGCAGAGGCAGGAGTGAGTTTGAAGCCAGCCTGATCTACACAGCAAGCTTCAGAACAGCCAGGGCTCAGTCTGGAGACCCTGTCTCAAACAACAAAACAAAGAGACTGGAGAGGTGGCATAGCAGTTAAGAGCTCATACCGACTGCTCTTGTGGGAAGCCCATGTCAACCAGCCTAGAGTCACCTGTAACTTCAGCCAGGGGATCCGATACCTCCTCTGGCCTCTGTGGGCGCTCGTGCGCCTAACCACCCTACACACACACACACACACACACACACACACACACACACTCACACATATGCACATAACTAAAAACTAAAAATAAGAACTTAAAACAACAACAAAAGAAGGAACCTGTGTTGACGTGCTGACTCTTCTGCTTTCTCACCCGGCAATCCTGGGCAACTTCCTTAAAGCCTCCAGGCCCCATTTGTAAAGAGTAGGTAGGTTGAGGCAGATTGAAAATCCATAAATTGGCTGTGTGTGGCACACACCTTTGAGCCTAGCACTTGGGAGGCAGAGGCAGGCAGATCTGAGTTCAAGGGCAACCTGGTCTAAAGAGCGAGTTCCAGGACAGCCAGGATTACACAGAGAAATTGTGTCTCAAATACTAACAAAGCCACAAAAACAACTTTGTTCAGAAGAAGGCCTGAGTAGGAAGCAGCTGTAGGTCATTTTCCTGCTCTTAGAGTTGACTCAAATCAGAGTCTCTTAACTAAGATTCCTTGTGGTACTGTAAGCTATACTGGGTCACTTCCTGCTTCATCATCCCTCCTCTGAGGGATGGCTTCCAGGTTGGAAGGCTGCAGGCCTAACTGTACTCATTTGGCCTTGCCTATCTTGCTCTGAGCTTCTGAGGCACCAGCAGGAAACCCCTGGGAGGCTTTCCTGAGGCCCCTGAGGTGTATCTGAAGAGTGTTCTCCCAGGGGCTTGCCAGCCTATGGATGCTGTCAGTGAGGTCCCAGTTCCCAGTCCTTAGATGTTCCACAAGGCTCTCCCCCCCCCCCCAGTGTGTGTGTGTGTGTGTGTGTGTGTGTGTGTGTGTGTTCTTCTAGCCACAGGTAGCTGGGTCTTTCTTCTAGCAGGCTGCTGGTAATCTCATAATAAGCCGCCCAGGTCAGGCCCCTGGCAGTGGCTCCTCCTTCAGAGCCAGGAGGCCTGGCTGCAGGAGGCCTAGGTTTGAGTCCCATCTAGTCTCTGGACTTCAGTGAAATCTTTCAGAGTTCAAGTCTCTCTCTGGGGGGCTGAGTAAGGTAACCTGCATAGGTTTTCAGTTTCCCTGCCCTGTGCCCTGGGCTGGATGGGAACCGTCTCTGTGTTCTAGATCCAGGGTCCTATGTTGGGGAATTCCCTGGGGATCCATGAGCCTGGGCTCAGTGGGAAGGGCTTGACTCTTGCCACCCTCTACTCAAAACTGAGCTCTTCTCTCTCTCTGTCCCCACTCTGCTCTGAATCCTGCCACTAGCCTCTGCTTTTCACTTGGACACTCCAGTAGCCAGATAGCCGCTAACACCTTGTCCTCAGCTACCAATATACCTACTGATGAAATCCACACACTCAGCCAGGCAGTGGTGGTGCATACCTTTAATCCCAGCAATCAGGAGGTAGAGGCAGGGGGAATCTCTGAGTTCAGGGCCAGCCTGGTCTACAGAGCAAGTTCCAGGACAGCCAGAGAAACCCTGTCTTGAACCACCACCACCCCAAAAAGAAAAAGAAATCCATCTTTCTTTTTTCGCTTGCTCAGGGCATGGTGATCTGGCTCCTAAGTGCCTTAGGCCTCACTCCACACCTCACATACTGGTTTCTTTGTACCTCACAGCCTTGGCTTAGAATGACCTGCCCCAGACTCTTCAATGGCTACCTGCACTCATGGCTCAAGTCACTTCTTAAAGACTTTCCTTGACCACACAGCACCCAACTCTGGTACTGTGGAGTTGACCCACGGCCTCTCAAAGCTACAGTCTGAGCCTCTTTTTACCTTTTGTCTTGAAGTAGAGTCTAAGCTGCTCAGGCTGGCCTTGAATTTGCAATCCTCTTTGTTTCTTGAGTACCTGGAAATCTAGGCCTGCATCAATAGGGACTTTTGTTTTTCTTTAAGATTTATCTATTTTATGTGTATGAGTGTTTTGCCTGCATGCATTTATGTGCCTGTTGATGGTTATGAACCACCATATGGATACTGAGAACTGAACCCAGGTCCTCTGCACAAACAGTAAGTGCTCTTGATGCTGAGCTATCTCCCCAACCCCCAGCCACATGGTCACAAGTGGGCTTCTTCTCTTTAGAAGAAAGCCTGCTTTATTTTCTTCACACTGCTGAGGCAGGCTGAAAGACTGTTTTTCCATGGCCTTGAACATAAGCTGCAAGAGAGAAAACTTGGGGTTGGAGAGATGGCTCAGCAGTGCACATAGCCCCTCCAGAAGGATGGAGCTTAGCTCCCAGCATCCGCATTGGGTGGCTCACAACTGTCTCAGCTGTCTCTAACTCTAGTTCCTGGAGATCTGATGCCTCTGGCCTTTGAAGGCACCTGTGCTTATATGCATGTGTGTGTGTGTGTGTGTGTGTGTGTGTGCGCGCACGCGCGCGCACTGCCCAGTGGCTCTTCCCTTCTCCTGTTGGCTCTCTGTCACCCTGCTGCACTGGGCCAGAGGTGAGCAAGCCTTACCAAGCAGCTGTGAGTCTCCTTTAGGACATCAGTTTCTAGAGGGGCCAGGAGTACTCACCAAAAGAAACTTTAACACCTCCCACATTCCCCAAAGACCCTTCAACCTACCCTCAGCTCAGCCCCGCCTCCTCCCCTCCCTGGCTCTCTAACCCATTTAGAGCGATGCCCCTTGCTTGTAAGGCTGTCAACAATCTCAAACACATGCTTCCTCCACTCTCTGGGAAGTGAGGATCCCCTTCCCAGGGACTCATAACCACTTATTATCTGGGGTTGGGATGAGGATGAGGATGATTTCTCCTCTTCCTCAGCTCAGTGACTCACTGTCTCATGTTCATGCCGTGTCACATGCCTGTCCACAAACACTTCCTGATGCCAGCTCCTTTGAGGGGCCTGAGAGGTCCATTCCAACCTGCCTACCCAGACTTGAAGATCAACCACAAGGCTTGTCACATATAAAAAAGACGGGTAAACAGTAGCGAGAGAACATTCTAGAGAGGAGTTGCTTTCTTGCTCTGTCCCCAGGGCATTCCATGATACCCACTGCCCCACCAGGTTAGTTCCATCACTGTGCTACAGCCCAGTGCCCAGTAGTCTCATGGTCTTAGACTCAAGGACACCTCTCCTCAGGCTCCTGAGCGTCCAGACTGCAGGTGCACCATCATACCCAGCCCTGTTTATTCTTAACCTGCAGCCGGAGGACTGTTCAAATACAGCTCTGATTTGTTCCCACAGTCAGGCTGCCCCATTAAACCGTCTCTACAGAGAATCAGGGAGTTGGCAGTGTGGTGGGAGGGAGCTGGTTCGGCATGGAGGAAGGTAGGATTTGAGAGGCAGAGGAGGTAGGAATCTGGATAAACCCAGCAAGCGTACTGCTTCAGCCATTTCCCACTCCTGAGAAGCTGGTCAGCTGACACCCGGAATCCACTCTCAATCTCTCCTTGGGTGCAGAAGGTCACACTCTCCAACAACCCCAGGACTCTGAGGGAAGCATCTAATAGATTGCTTTGAACACTTTTGAACCTTGCATGCAGATCGGGGTTGGGGGAGAAAAGCAGGGGGAGCCCCAGAGTTGGCGCGTATGGGATAGACAATGTGCCTGGCTGCCCCTTGGATATTTCTCAGGCATTTGGTTGAATTCTGCAGCAGTCCTGTGAGCGGAAGGACAAGCTCATGAGGGACAAGAATCCCTACTTGTATAGAGGGAGAAAGTCAAGGCTCACAGAGCTCATGAGAATCTGAGTGCCAACATTCAGGAAATCTATGCAAGCCCAGTAAGCTTATAGACCCATCTTGGAGCCTGGAGCCTGGAGCCTGCTCTGCCTCTGCTTCCATGATATTTGCCAATGGGAAATTGCTCCTGGTATCTGAGGTCTGCACTCAAAAGTCCCCTTTCACTTCAGGATACCGCGAATCCACTCCACAGGGATGCTGGTGACCACTCAGGGAGCTGTGCCCATTGAGTGTGGCACATGCCTTGAAGCCCATCTTTCAGAAGGCAGAACCAGGGAAGATCCTTTTGAGTTCCAAGACAATCTGGTCTATGGAGCGAGTCCCAAGCCAGCCAAGACTACATAGTAAGATGTCTCTAAAACAAAAACCACAACAATAAACACACACACACACACACACACACACACACACAGAATACAAAGTCAGCTGTGCCTATGATTGTGCCTCTGCACCAAGCAAGAGCTAGTGAGCATAGATAGACAACCCACAACTCGTGTTCTTATGCAGCTTCCAACTTGACCTTCTAGATGTTACTTATTTATATGTGCATGCAGGAACATGTTCCCATGAATGTGCATTCAGGTGGAGGCCAAGGGCTGACACTGGTCTTCCTCCATCACGGTCTACCTTGTTAGTTTTAGTATTTCTTCTTTTCTTTTCTTTTCTTTTCTTTTCTTTTCTTTTCTTTTCTTTTCCAGGCTGACCTTACTGCCTATGCTGAGAACCATTTCATTTTGGAGACCACCTTAATTTTGACATGGAGTCTGTCAATGAACCTCCAGTTTGTCTAGACCGCTGGCCAGCAAGCCCTAAGGATCTGCCCCCTCCCCAGCACTGGGCATAGAGATGACGGCAGCTGCGCCTGCCATTTCCACGTGACTGCTTAAACTCAGACCTTACCAACAAAGCCTTCTCCCCAGACAGTATGTATTCTATTGTAATATGTATAACATGTGTGTCAGCCTGGCAGAACTTACATGCTGTGAACATGTATATAAAAAATAAAAAATATAAAGTTCATGCTCAAAGTACTTTCACAGGGCAGACAAGTAGGCCACATGTATGTGAGGACACAAATTCTTCACTGGCTATTCCAAGGTCATACTGGGAGGCTGGGATTAAAGAATCATTCTATGTAGGGCAGTGGTGGCGCACGCCTTTAATCCCAGCACTTGGGAGGCAGAGGCAGGCAGATTTCTGAGTTAGGGGCCAGCCTGGTCTATAGAGTGAGTTCCAAGACAGCTAGGGCTACTCAGAGAAACCCTGTCTTGAAAAACAAAACAAAAAAAGAATCATACTAACCTTAGTTTCCTGTCTCAGAAATGGCCTGGTGGTGAGATAGAGCAGTAGGTAAAAAGCTTGACTATTTGAGTTCCATCTCTGGAACTCATAATGGAAGTTGTCTTCTGAGCTCCGTATGTATGTTGTGGCATTCACACACACACACACACACACACACACACACACACACTAAACAAATGAACAAATGTTTCAAAAACTGTGGGGCTGGAGAGATGGCTCAGTGATTAAGAACACTCGCTGCTCTGACAGAGGACCTGAGCTTGGTTCCCAACACCTTCATTAAGCAGTTCACCACCACCTGTAACTCCAGTTCCAGGAGATCTGACGCCCTCCTGTGGCCTCTGCCAATATCAGGCATACATGCAGTGCAAAACATACATGCACATACATGCAGGTAAAACACTCACCCAGAAGAAGGAGGCAACCAGCACAGGAAGAGGAATGCACTGGTATTAGATGGGCTGGCTTTGGATCCTGGCTTTGCTCTGGGCCAGTCCACTACTCTACTCTGTGCCTCAGTTCCTGTATATAAGATGACAATGTCCCTATTTCATGGTATTGCTTTAGAGAGTTGGATATTCTCCATGCTAAGGCACCTGTTTAGCAGCACAAGTCCCTGGGTTCAACTCCTAGTACAAGAGTAAATGTCAGACTGGGGATGGAGTTTGCTTGGTAAGCAGGGTGCTTGCCAGCATGCAGGAAGCTCTGGCCTTAAGCCCCAGTACTACATATACCAGACATGGTAGCACAGGCCTATATTCCCAGCAGAAGAGGACAGAAGTTCAATGTTATCCTCAGCTACATAACAGGCTCAAGTCAAGCCTGGACTACATCTCAAAAATTAAAAAACCAAACTTGGCATTGCTGTAAAGGACGCTGAGAGGTGGCCAGGCATAAGGTTGGTGCTCTGTCGCGTTTGACTGTTATTCTTTGTTTCAGACAGCTAAAGGTAGTGTGGAACTCTCAGGCTCAATTCTTCCTCCCACCTCCACCTCCCAAGTGCTGCTGGAGTAACAGACCTGCACCTCCAAGCGTGACTGAAGGTCTGGTTCATGACCAGATCAGTGGAAGAGAAGTGAATGGGTCCCAGGCCCAAGGCATGGACTTGATTCTGAGTTCTGGATCTCATGGGCCCTCTAAATGTTAAAAATGTGGCTATGACTGCGTGGTGCTGGGGGACATCTTTTTAATCTTAGCTCTCCAGAGGCAGAAGTGGGTGGAGCTCTGTGAGTTCGAGGCCAGCCTGGTCTACAGAGGGAGTTCTAGGACAGCCAGGGCTACACAGAGAAATCCTGGCTCAAAAATAAATAAATAAATAACTATTGTCACTACAAAATGAAACCTGTTGTCTGTGGATGGAGAGGCGACTGCTCCAACTCTCACAATAGCAGAACACGCCTCCTCTTTGATTCCCAAGCATGAGTGGGCCTGGTTACCTATCACTGCAAGGCATCGAACCAGGTGGAAAGGGACACCAGATGGACTGTGAGTCCTAACTGCAGGCTCCTGACACTTAGGTGCTACCCCAGGGCTCTCAGCCTTTGCTTCTCATCTGTGGAAGCACAGTAGAGCAGATCACAGGAAAGCACAAAGTCTCAGAGGGCAGCTGCAGGGTGGGGGGCAGAGGGATGTAACTGTACACACTAACAGGAAGCCACAGCCCCTCACCCCCAGTCCTCTACTGCTTTACATCTGAAGACGGTTAGGAAGCTCAGAAGGGGAGAGGCATGACTAAAAGTTGACCCAGAGTAGGAGGTGTAGTGAGAATCTCGTTGTTTTGATCTCTTTTAAAAACACAAAAATTTATAAGGATGTGCTTTTGTTTTAACCCTAGGTGTGGGGTATTGGGCTGCTTTGGATTGTCCACAGCAGCTGACTGTGATTTGCCTTGTGCTCTAGGAGAGGCATGGTTTTGCCAGCTGCAGATAGTTTCTGTGAATGTGTGACGCTTGGAATTCTGGGAACTTTTCAGAGGGCATATAAATACTAGGGCCCTGACAGGCATGGGGGTGGGTGGTGGTCATTTGGAGGTGGGGTACAGTTTGTTAGTAGTCACGTTCAAAGAAGAAACAAGAGAAAAGAAATTCAGTTCAGAAGTCTCTATTTGTTTCCCCTCTATCTCCCTTCTCTCCTATCTAGTGATGGGGTAACCCAGGGTGGATAAAGGGTTGGAAAGGGAAGAACCCACAAAGTCTGATTACAAGGAGGCCTGGATCCTTATGCACTGACAGGTAGTGAATGCATTTGGGAGCTGTCAGACCCATTTCACAGAGGAGGAAGTGGAGCCTCCTGTTTGCCTCACCCTTGACCCACTCTTTTGTCCTAGTCAGGCTCTGAGATCCTGTGTACATGCACACAGCAGGCTGCATGGAGGTCAGAGCACAACCTTCCGGAGTCAGCTCCCTCCTCCTACCATGTGCATTCTGGGATCTCCAGCCTTGACAACAAGCCATTTATCTTCAGGGCCATCGCACTGGCAATGCCCCCCCCTCCCCCACTGTCCCATGTGGAATTTGATTTTTATTTTATTTTATTTTTTTTTTTAAAAAAAACATTTTAAATGATGTATTTATTATTTTATGAGCATTGGTGTTTGGCCTGCATGTATGTCTGTCTGTATGAGGGTGTCAGATCCCCTGGAACTGAAGTTACAGACAGTAGGACTGTCTTCCTCTGGAAGAGCAGCCAGTGCTCTTAACCACTGAGCCATCTCTCCAGCCCCACCCCTGGGCTCTTTTTTTAAGACAAGGCCTCATGTATCTTAGGTTGGCTTCAAACTCAAAAGGTAGCCGTGGATGACCTTAAACTTTTGACCCCGTTCTGCATCCACATCTGGAGTGCTAGCATTACAGGGTTGAGCCACCACTAGAGGCTGGAGTAGTGGAAGGGACCCAGGGCTTTGTATAAGCTAAGCTAACCCTCTACTAAAGTAGCCACTTCCAGCCCCCACCTCACCTCACCCGTGCCTTTTGAGATTTTAAAGACAGGAACTCATACAGCCCTTTCAGTAGCAGAGAATCACCTTGAACTTCTCATCCTCTGGTCCTTCCTTACATCCCTGGAGCTGGGATTACAAACCAGTACCACCCTGCCCACAGGACTCTAGAACAAATCTTATCCTCCAGGGTCGTGTCTGCGCTGGAGTTGATCACACAGCCCTCCTGCACCCCTCCTTCCACTCTGAACCTCTTCCCTAGGCTCACACCAAGAGGCTGACTCTACATGCCTGGTGGTCACTGGCCCTGCCTCTGGGACACTGTGTCTGCCCCACAAAGTGTGGGCCTACACTGTCCCCCTTAGAGCCTGTCCATCTGTTCCAGACCAGAGACCTCCATTCTGGGAGACCTCTAGCACCTTCTCTTGGTCCAAGACTCTGAATACACAGCAGCCATTCTGCTCACACTAGCTCCTTTAAGCCTTACACACCTGGGAAAGCAGCTCTCTGTTTCACTCTTCAGAGCAAGGTGGTCTTTCCCAAGATCCCACTGTCCCGGGTAGGGCTCCTAACATCTGCTCTCCCAAATGCAGCTTTCTATATCACCTTCATCTCCCCTCACTTCCTTCCTCTGGGGTTCAGAACGGCACCCAATCACTGGCCACCCCTCCTTTGTAACACTATTCAGCCATTAATAAGAATGATTACATACACATACCGTGATGAGTAAGAAAAGATGCTTATCCAATGTTGAGAGAAAAGCAAGACATAGAAACTGTAAATACAGTATGAGGAAACGACGCCCAAGTCCCCTGAGCACAGAAAGACTGCAAGGACATACACCCAATCCACCCAAATCCCACAGCAGTTCAGTTTGGGGTTCAGTAACACCGAGGACGTCATCCCTAGTTTTCCCGGCTTAACAAATAGTTATTCAAGCGCACACTTCTAAGGACAGCATCATATAAAACAGTAATAATGTATTTGTGGTTTAAGTATTTCAGACCAGCTCCTTCCGGCTTAACTTCCCGAGCCTCAAATACCTCCAAAACTGACATTCAGGTAAGTGTGTCTAAGAGACCAGAAAGGAGTTTGGAAGCACAGTTCCTCCGCCACCAGCACCCAGCTCCTTCCATGCTTTGCCATGCCTAGCCTCTGAGCTTCTCCTGTGGGGCTTACCTGATGCAGGAAGGTCAGCCTCCGCGGCTTGAAGACACGCACACCTGTCACTGTAGGTGAGGACTCGCTGGCCAGCCAGGAGCCCTGGGAGGAGGGAGTCGAAGGGGGCGTGGCGTGGCGTCACCAAGCCCCGCCCCTGACTTACCGGTTCCGCCCCGGCTTCCCAGCCCTGGGGGTTCGTGGTTCTCATGCTTGTTGGGTGAGGTGCTGGACACTTCTGTCCACACTCACGCCCTGCGTGCCTGGGCTCCTGGCCATCTGCCCTGCCTCCTCCCTCCACCCACTCCCCTGTTAATGTGGAGCCGTCAGACTCTAGGTTGAAGCTAGCTGAGACAGGGAGCAGGGAGGAATCTGATTCCCAGTGTGTTTTCTTCTTTTTGGCGGAGCAAGTCAGTTTTCTGAATTCTGTCCTAACAAAGTCGTCTGCAATACGTTTAATTTTGTGTGTGTGTGTGTGTGTGTGTAAATTGGATCGAATCTAAATGTCCAACAAACTGGGGGATTGATGAATAGCCAAATACACAATGGAATGTTATGCAAGCATCAAAGGTATGTTTACAAACAGCTTATGATAATATGAGGAAATGTTATAATATTAAGGGAATTAAAAGCAGGATGTAGACACAGTCACAGTTGAAAACAAAACACAATTTGTGCACTGGGAAGAAAATGCTCGCTGTGCCCTTGGTGGGTGGAGGCGTGATGAGACTTGTTCGGGCCTTTCTTTTCAACCTCGAATGGGCTCATTTCACTGTATGGAGTTCTTTTACTTTGCTCTTGTGCTGAGGGTTTTGTGAACGAGGCAAGCACTTCCTGGAAAGTCCCCATTAGCACAGCCTGCACAGCCTCTCAACAAACTGCCCTTGCACAGGCCAGGGGGAGGAAGAGATACATTTCCCTGAGTTAGGAGGAGGAAACGCTGAGAGGACCCTTCTCCAGTCACGTGACCAGAAAGGGTCAGAGAAGGGCTACGCTGTCCCAAAGCCAACCAGGCAGCTTAAACTGACTTTTAGGAAACTCCCAGACCAAGAGTGCCACCAGCCTCACTTGGGCTAAAGGAATTGGGGGTGATCCTCTTAAAGGAGGTCCATGATTCGGGAACTACCTCATGTGGGGACAGTCCTAGCCTGCCCTCCTGTAGCCGGCAAGCCTCTTAGGCTTGAGGCTCCCAGGGGAAGGTGTGGGCTGAAGCTCCTTCTGTCTCAGCCCCCTCATCCCCCACCCCCAGAGCTGGAGTTATCTCTGTGTGGCTATTTGGTGCCCATCATGTCTCAAGATGACCCACGCCTGGGAGAACATCCAGACTTCCCCCTCATCCTCTGACACCTGGCCAGGGCCCTGTGTACTCTTCACTCCAAAACAATGTCTACTCACCCTAAGCATGCCATGGGCCTGTCTCTCCTGCTTCCTCTGCCCAAGGGCAGACATCTGTGGTAAGTTGTCCTTGGCCAGCTCAAAGCACACCTCAGGCCTTACTCAGGTGGTACCCCAATTCCTCTGCCTCTCCTCCATCTTGGCAAACTCCTACACATACCTTGAAGGCCAACTGGGGTTCTCCCTTCTCTGGGAAGACTTTGCTGTCTTCCCTCTTTGATCTCTGACAGCCTCTCCATGTCTGGACTCACCAAAGCAGAGCTGAGCCAAGCAGTAACTCCTGAGGTGAATTACCAAAGGATTCATCTCCCCCTCCCCCTTCATGTTCCAGGCCTCAGGTTCCTCATTTGAAAAGGGCTAGCCTGGTGTAAAGCCAGCCACAAGAGCTGTGAAATAGATTAGACCAATAAGTCAGTTTGTGTTAGGCATTCAGCCCGGTCTCGAAGTAGGGAAGCAACAAGGCCTCCCTTTCGGTTGAGAACAAAAGAGTGAAGCCTGTTTCTGCTTCCTCCTGCCTCTTCTGAGAGGGCTCAGCAGGGAAAGGCCCTCTGGTGAGCTTGACCACCTGATTTTGATACCCAGACCCCCATGATGGGAGGAGAGAGATCCAGACTAAGGAAAACAGACACCAGCCGTGTAGATGACCAAGCCAGCTTATCCACTGGGGTGGCATGGGACTCTCCCAGAGCCAGGAGTACAAGCTGGCCTGGAGATCCTATTGAGCCCCAGCAAAGACAGGAGGATCAGAAGTTCAATCTAGCTGAGCAGTGGGGGCACACGCCTTAAATCCGAGCACTTGGGAGGCAGAGGCAGGCGGATTTCTAAGTTCCAGGCCAGCCTGATCTATAGAGTTCCAGAGCAGCCGGAACTACTCTGTGTAGCAGGGCTACACAGAGAAACCCTGTCTCGAAAAACCAAAAAGAAGAAGAAGAAGAAGAAGAAGAAGAGGAGGAGGAGGAGGAGGAGGAGGAGGAGGAGGAGGAGGAGGAGGAAGAAGAAGAAGAAGAAGAAGAAGAAGAAGAAGAAGAAGAAGAAGAAGAAGAAGAAGAAGAAGAAGAAG